>VWZV01009138.1:115543-332422 GCA_013397155.1 Irena cyanogastra | reverse complement strand
CTCTCTTTCCCTCTCTTTCCCTCTCTTTCCCTCTCTTTCCCTCTCTTTCCCTCTCTCTTTCTCTCTCTTTCCCTCTCTTTCCCTCTCTCTTTCTCTCTCTTTCTCTTTCTCTCTCTTTCTCCTCTCACTTTCTTCCTCTATCCTAAGCACAGTACTTTTCTGTGATTTACTGGAAAATATGAAGTGTGCATGGCAAGAGAGCTGTCTGAGGACCTCACAGAAGCTGCTGCTTCTGAGGCCCAGAATTGTTACACCTTGCATAACTTTATTTTCATTTTACTTTGATTCAAAAGTGCTCTTTGAGAGGGATTCAGCTGTTGCAGGAAGTACTTTATAAAGAGGTATAGTGACAGTAAAAGGGTTTGTATATGGTTATAATGCCAGCATTTTATATATTTTCTTCTAAAATTGATTTCTAGCAAACTCTCCATTCCTCACCCTCCCAGAGTTCATCTTTGGTTATGAATTAATGAGACATATTTGCATTGATATCAGTATAAACACATACTCTCCACTTGCTTTTTGGAGTGTTATTAAAAGGAGCTGGTTTTAAAATACTGGAATAAAATGAATCAGAGAACTCTCAGTTCAAATGCTTGAAACTCTGTCCTCGAGGTTCTTTAATTGAGACAGGGAGGGGCAGGGCTAAGGTGGGCTGGGCTTTTCTGGCTCAGAAAGAGCTCAGTGCTGAGAAGTGGTGGATGAGGACCCAAACCTTTGGGCTGTAGATTTCGTTTTCAAGGTCAGAATTCAAGAAGTCATCTGTGGCAGAAGAGGGATGGAATTTCCCTGGCTTTCGGATTAAGTGGGCTGTTAGGTAACAGAAATAAGCTGGAGGAAATGCTCAGAGTGTGCAGTTGTGAAATCACAGGTTGGAAAAGACCTTCAAGACCAAGTCCAGCCATCAACCAGCACCACTCTAGCAACGTCCTCAAGTGCCTCATCCACACATTTTTTGAACACTTCCAGGGATGGGCACTCCACCTCTGCCCTGGACAGCCTCTCCCAAAGCTTTACAACTTTCTGAGTGGAGAACTCTTTCCTGCTGTCCAAGCTGAGCCTCCCCTGGCCCAGCCTGAGGCCGTTTCCCCTTGTCCTGTCCCTGTTCCCTGGCAGCAGAGCCCGACCCCCCTGGCTGTCTCCTCCTGTCAGGAGTTGTGCAGAGCCACAAGGTCCCCCCTGAGCCTCCTTTTCTCCAGGCATCACTGAGACTGAAATTTATAGGCTGCTGATTTGAATAAAAAGGGACAATCTTTCTGTGAACTTGTTTGCTTTTGCAGTTTTCACGTGACATCACTAATTTTATATCAGCGTTTATCCTGCTGGCATCTGTTTATTCAGATACTGAGGCAGAGCAGAGATTGAAGAGAGATTTTCTCTTTTAAAAAATAGATCTTTCAAATCCAAGTGCCACAAAGAAAGGCAGTGAGTGTTGATGTGGGGTAGCTGGTACAGATTCTCCAGTTAGATGGCAGGATAATGTCTGTGGGATTCCACTTCCTAAACCTGATCCCTGGGGCAGCTGAAGGTGATGTGGCAGGAGAACTTAATTTATTCCAGAACAGGGAGTTCACGGCAGTCTGCCCTCTGCTTATTTTGTCTTTTTGCTAACTCGTAAAAGCACTGTAGAAGTACATTTCTTTGAAGTGTTTGCAAGGTTATTTTAACTGGAAACTTAAAATATAGAGTATTACCTTTGAATGTGCAAGAGGTGTAAAACACTGGCCTTAGTGTCATAAATACACAATGAAAAAATACCTGGGTTTTATGTTCTGTGACAGCACTTCCATAAAACACCTTTCTGTAATGAGTGAGGAACAAGTTTCACAGAGCTGAACTTTAAAACAAACTATATGGCTGGAGCTGCTGCTGTTTTCCAGAATGAACTACATTGTGAGAACTTCAATCCCTTCCCCACCTTTTGCTATTTGTGAATTGATACTGTGGGTCATTTCAATTCTTGCATAATTTTTGTACTTGTGTCTGCTTAGAAGCCAAATGTGATGAGAGGATGAATCATTAGTGCTCTCAAGTACAAGAATCAGAAGCTGCCCAGAATTTAAATTTGAGCTCTCTAAATAATACAGGTAACCAATCTCCTGGGAATGCTGGAAACTGAGGATTTTGATGCATTAATTGTACATCAAACAGCTTTTGCTTCCCTCTGTAAATGTCAGGTGACCCAGGTGGAGCTGCACCCTGAGCACAGAAACAGGGAATTGGAGAGGAAATTTGCGCCTTAGCACTATGAGAAGAGAGAAGGCTTTTGCCACCTCTTTTCCTAAAAAGCTGAAACATTCCATGTTTTCTGGAGGCCCAGGGCCACGTGCACTTTACCTGTGTCGATGGCAGTTGTCCCCACTGCAGCTCCATGAGTTCCATTGGAATGGAGGGACTTTCTGCTTCACTGCCTGAGCCAAGTCCTGGAGTCTCTCATTTTTGCTATCAGGAGCTGACACTTCTTCACTGTTTGTTTTGGGTGACAAGAGCTCAGGTGAGCTTTTGCAAGCAATTCACTTAATTCCCTTGATTTCCAAGCTGCAGGAAAACAAATGACTTTATTCTGGAGTCGTAGCTGCAAATTCAGTGGAAGAAGCTTTTCCTTGTGAAGGTGGGCAGGCCCTGGCACAAGGTGCCCAGAGCAGCTGGGGCTGCCCCTGGATCCCTGCAAGTGCCCAAGGCCAAGTTGGACCTTGAGGCTTGGGACAGTGGAAGGTGTCCCTGCCCATGGCAGGAGGTGGCACTGGATGGGCTTTAAGGTCCTTTCCAACCCAAACCATTCCATGACTCTCTAAATGAGCTTTCTTCACCTCGGTGTAGTTTCCCATGAATTGTCAAGGGCACATTTGGAGAGAGCACTGGGGAAAACTGTGTTCAAGAATTGAGGATTTACTGCAAAATGGTGGTGGAGGCCTTGCTTTGAGCAGCCTTGAACAGGGCAGTGCTGTGGGACTGAGGAGCCAGGAGAGGGGACAATGACCAGGAGGGTGTGTTGGGCACAAAAGCGAGGTTTCAACCCTGAGCCTCTTTAAGCGGAGCCTGGGGGTCTTCTGACATCTCAGAACAATGCTGCTGCCCAGGCTGTAGGAAACAAAATAATTCCTTTCTTTCTATCCTAGAGGCAGTAAAATTCAGTGTTGTGTCCACTGACGAGCAGGATTGTGCCCAAGCTGGAGAAAGCTTTGTTTGTTCTAAACTAAAAGTGATCCGAATTTGCGGGGGTTATTTAATGAACTTTAAGACAGAATATTTTATAACCCTCTGGAGTAAAAAAGAACAGCTGTGAAAGTAAAGGTGCAAGCCATGATCTGTTTGGAGTATATTCTCAATTCCAAGGTGAAAAATCTCAGGGAGTCAATTACAGTCTTGAAATTCTAGAACATGCCATCCACACTTCAGAAACAGGGTTTAATTTGAGACTTTTCCTGCTGCAAGAGGCTGTAAATATCACTGCTAAATGAGACATGATGATAATGGGAGAATGGATTTTAATCCTCAAAACAACCACCAGAAGTGTGAGTATTTCATATCCCAAGCTATTTTACATTGATTGTTTAGTAGTGCAACATGTGTTTGCCTTAGAAATTGTATGTGTATATAAAATGGAAGCTATTGAAGTTTTATTCTACATTAACATAAATTGTTGTATGTCTCATTGTGCTGGAGAAACTGTAGAAAAATATCAGTGTATTTTTGTTATACAGAAAAGCATTTCATGATGGGAAGGAAGAATTCCAGAGGATAAATCTGATTCTCCATCAGGCCTCCCCCTTCTGACCTCACCCCACTGCCAAGGCAGGGAGCAGTAGGGTTACCCCACAAGGTCACTGGTGAGACCAGGAAAGTGCCAGAAACATCTGGCAGGAAAATGAATTCCAGATTTCTGCAGCTGCCTCCTGCCCTTGCCAAGTCGTGCCAAGTCGAAGGCTGGAAATTTGCTTCAGGAAAATTCCTTCAGCTGCATTGCTCAGTGAAGGAGTGCAAGGAACAAAGCCTCCTTTTTCTGCTGCTTGATACATCTCTCTTCTAGGAATATCCAGGTTTGAGAGTTGGTCCATGGATGTAACTTGGCTGCTGGGAATAACCCAGCAGGACTGCAGCAAGAGGGGAAATCCAGACAGGTTGCCTTGCTGAGAGTGCACGTCATCATCAGATCCAAGGGATTGGGAGGGAATCCAAAGTAACCTCTTCTCTGACTGATTGCAAGTCTTTAATGTCACAGAATCCCAGAATTGGGTTGGGTTGAAAGGGACCTTAAAGCTCATCCCATTCCACCCCCTGCCATGGGCAGGGACACCTTCCACTGTCCCAGGCTGCTCCAAGCCCCCAAGTCCAACCTGGCCTTGGGCACTTGCAGGGATCCAGGGGCAGCCACAGCTTCTATTCTCTCACCACCCTCCCTCAGAGGGAAAAATTCCTTCGCAATATCCCATCTAACCCTGCTCTCCTTCATTCTAAGGCCGTTCAGGTCATTTGCCATTCTGTGCTTTGTGTGTGTTGGTGTCTGGCCAGCCCAGATGTGCTGTGCCAAACCTTTAATGGCTTTTCACTGTAGATTGCCCTCTAACACCAGGCATTTAGGCTGGAGAGGCCAGCAGGCACCTGCCCTCCCAGCAGCCTGTGCTGGATGATCCTGCTGCCCATTAATCAGGATGCTGGGAGATGGAGCAGCTCATTTCGCTCCTGTGTCGCTGCAGCAAGGCTGCTCTCAACGTCCTGCCTCAAACTGCCCGTGGCTCTTTCACACAGGCTTATCCTGTGCCCACAGGCTGCGTTTTGCTGAGCTTACTTTGTGTTTGCCCTTGCACAGCTGGTGTGTGAAGAGAGCAGCAATCTCCTCTCTAGGCCTTCGTGTTGTCAGATTTAAGAAGTTAAGCGTGTCCTGCCTTGTTTTGTTAAACTCTCTCGAGGTGTTTCTCCCCCCCTAATTCTTTCTCTTCACCTCCTCTGCACTCCAAAAAGATTAATTTCAAGTACACAGCCCAGACAAGAGGTGGTGTTGGAGATAAGAGCTCACGTTGCTCCCCGGCATCTCAGCAGGCCTCTGGCTCTACCTGAAAGCAGGCAAACAGAGTCAGCAAAAAGCAGCAGCAAAACTGAGCATTAAAAAAGCATTTTGAAATGTGAGTAGCTTGGGGAAGTGGAGCACGAAACTGTAAAATCACACACCTGGCATGTCCTGCTCTGTGTGTGGAGTCACCTGTAAATATTTATGACATCAGAGGTTTGATTAAATATTTTGTATTATAAAAAGTAAAGTGCCATATTTAATTGTTGTGCAAGAGCCGGAACCAGCTGAAGTTGTTCTGCTTAGCTTCTACTTTATCAGCCATATTGTTTGATCGTATAAATGGCTTCTTTTAGGTTCAGGGCTGTGTGATTTTTTTATTAAATCAGTGGTAGATTTGGTGACTTTTGGTTAATCTCAGGTGCTAGGCCTGTTGTGGTCATTCAGAAGTATTTTCCTGTTCTCCCCTGGACTGATCCTGTGCTTTTCCACTGATAAATAATGGATTTAAGGAATCCACAATGTGAACAACTGGTCTATGATGCACTTTGTGATGTGATATTTGAAGCTGCTGCTCAGTCTGTGAGACTGAGCCTCTGCTGACATGACTGAGAAGGTTCAAGGCTTTTTTTCTGGAGTTATTGGTGTGTTTGTCCAGTGCCAACTGGGAACAAAGTTCTGCAGAGCCCTAAGGAGACATTTCCAGGCTACTGAGTCATCTGCTTGTGAAACTCAGGATCAGGACAAAGCCCCCCAGGTTCAGGTTTTCACTAGACAATAATCATCTCTCCAGGTTTCATCAGGTATTTGGGATGTAGCAAGATGACACACTTTAATCATCTCCCAATGTCATGACGTTCTCCACTTTGCCCGAGTGCAACGACCATTCACACACACTGTGGGAATGCTCATACCTGACATCCTACAGGAATGGTCACATGTGACAGACAACAGGAGTGGTCACACTGACATCCTACAGGAATGGTCACATTGACATCCTACAGGAATGGTCACATGTGACAGACAACAGGAGTGGTCACACTGACATCCTACAGGAATGGTCACACCTGACAGACAACAGGAATGTTCACATGTGACATCCTACAGGAATGGTCACACTGACATCCTACAAGAATGTTTACATTGACATCCTACAGGAATGGTAACATCTGACATCCTACAGGAATGGTCACACTGACATCCTACAGGAATGTTCATATCTGACATACTACAGGAGTGTTCACATGTGACATCCTGCAGGAATGGTCACACCTGACAACCTACAGGAATGGCCACATCTGGCATACTATAGGAATGGTCACAGCTGACATCCTACAGGAATGGTCACACCTGACAGATCACACCTACAGGAATGGTCACAGCTGACATCCTACAGGAATGGTCACACCTGACATCCTACAGGAGGGTTTACACTGACATCCTACAGGAATGGTCACACTGGCATCCTACAGGAATGGTCACATGTGACTGACAACAGGAGTGGTCACACTGACATCCTACAGGAATGGTCACATTGACATCCTACAGGAATGGTCACATGTGATGGACAACAAGAATGTTCACACTGACATCCTACAGGAATGTTCACGTGACATCCTACAGGAACGTTCATACCTGACATCCTACAGGAATGGTCACATCTGACATCCTACAGGAATGTTCACATGTGACATCCTGCAGGAATGGTCACACCTGACAACCTACAGGAATGGCCACATCTGACATCCTACAGGAATGGTCACATTGACATCCTACAGGAATGGTCACATCTGGCATTTTTGGCTGCTTCTGCTGCTGCTGTTGTTCCCTCTGTGGGGACTTGTCTGTCACTGGGAGCAGTTCAGGCAGCAAGAGCTGCAAGCTCAGCACAGCAGCTTTTCCTTGGCTGTGCCAGAAGACATGCTCCTGCTGCTCCATGGATCTGCCTCCAGCCCTGTGGGGAACCTCCATGTGCATGGCCTGGGCTGGAATTACTGCCAGGCTCTCCTGAGGTGTGCTTTGAACTGGGGCACTTCTGTCTTGGTGTGAATTGTCATGGAATCATGGAAGGGGTTGGATTGGAAGGGACTGCAAAGCTCATCCCATTCCACCCCTGCCATGGGCAGGAACACCTTCCACTGTCCCAGGCTGCTTCAAGCCCCAAAGTCCAGCCTGGCCTTGGGCACTGCCAGGGATCCAGGGGCAGCCCCAGCTGCTCTGGGCACCCTGTGCCAGGGCCTGCCCACCCTCCCAAGGAACAATTCCTTCATAACATCTCGTCTAAAAAGCCTTGGTGTCTGACTTTAATGCTGAACCATGGTTGCTCAAGCAGGTTTTATTGAGGCAGGCTTTAGAGGTGGTGCTGTTTTGTGAACTCTCAGCCCTGGGTTGGAACTTAAGTGCAGTCACAGGGCTGGGCTGGGTGACTTTTAAAGCATCCTAAAAGAATCTGTCTGAATATGGAACTTCTGTAGGATCTGGGCTTCATTTTAGCAGAACTCCTAAATGGCCTTATTTCTTATTCTAATCTGGTAGAGATGATTAATTTGCTTCAATTCCTTTATTTTGAAATGTGTGACTTCGATTTTTATGTGGGTTAAACCCTGGATTTTCATCTGGGTTGCATCCTAGTCCACAAGGCTGTCTGTGACAAAAGTTCAATGTCCTATATGGCTTATTGCTTTTAGCTTCTTCTGTAGAAACTTTTCACATCTGTTGCTAATTATCACTAAAATCACTGCATTAATGACTTTTGCTTAAATACTCTTCCACTTCAATAATTTTCATAGTGTGCTAATTGCTGTTCCAAGATAAGATTTTTTGAGCAGACGTGTTTCCCTCAAGCAAATGCCTTAAAGTCTTCTCAGCTGTTTTTTCAGGTGTGGTTTTTCTGGGCTTTGTTTTTCATTTTCTTGCTCTTCAGCTCCTGAGTTGTCTTTTTGTGAATAACTGCAGCTGTGCTTAACACCAGTCCTTCCCCTCCTGTGAACAAGTACCAAACCCCTCCTGGAGGAAGGATGTGTATTTTGACTTTTATATGTTGAGAGAGCAGATTTGGAACAAATTGGGAAGGATTTCAGATCTGCAGCTGCTCTGGACTTAGGTGGACTAGAAATGGAAGCAGGAAAGCTGTTGTATTTTCCATACTTTGTGATGTAGCTTCAGAATCATGCTTCAATTCATATGTATGGGAATGGCTTAAACTGAATTATCCTGAGAATTTTCTGATGTTAAAGTCTGTTTTGGCCTCCCAGGCTTTACCCACCTGATAAAGAGTTTATTCCACCCAAACTGAAGGTGCCCACACTTGTTTTGAGAACCTCCTTTTATTGTTGCTGTCTCCTTGGCAGGAATGAGCTCTGGTACACATTTTCTATTTCTCTATTGAACCGTGCTGCAGATGACAAAGCACAGCCTGCTCCTACCTCTGCAATTTCTGCCCAAGTGCCCCATTCAGTTTTCTTCCAGCTGTTATTTTAATACCACTCAGCAGCTCATTGTTCTCATAAATTCTCTGGGTTTGGTGATGTGCTGGCACCAGCTGCTGCCAGTGGTGCACAAGTGCCCTGACCAGGGGACAGGGATGGTTTGTGATGAGTCCTCTCCTGCTGACCTCAGCTGGGGAATTATTTTTAGCAGTGCTCTCCTCCAGGCCTTCTATTGTTTGCTGAGACAATGCAGCTGCACTAAAATATCTCTGTGCATTTTGCATCTCTTCAGCTGCACTCCCGAGGTAAAAGGAAAAGATGAAATTCTTCACAGCTGAATTGAGGAGCTCCAGAGAAAATGCCTATTTCATCTCCTCCAGCCTTGCCTCTGTCTGTCAAAGGCACAGAGAACACAGCAGCCTCTCTTAGCCCTTATTCAAAACAACAAAGAAGGAACTAGAATTTTTTTAAGTGGAATCTGCCCTGCAACCATTTGGATTTTTTGTTTGTTTTGGTTTTTTGTTGTTGTTGTTATTGTTGGTTTGTTTTTTGGGTTTTTTGTAGGTTTTTTTTTTCCTGGAGTAGCCAATAATTCCAGAATCAATGTCCAGAAAAACTGATTAAGAAACTGTCTTACTCTTTGTGCTGCTATCAGCCAATGCTGTGTTTTAAAACCTGTTGTCTAATTTAGCACATTAAACCACAATATACTTATTCTGTTTCTTGCAAGGTGTACAAAGGAAATGAAAGATCTCCTGAAAGATTTTTGGCCCTATTTCTACCAAGAGTTAAAAAACAATAACAATAAAGCTGCCAAAATGATACAGAGATCTTATCTCAGGCCTGACTGTTCCATTGGTTTTGATCAGCAATATTGGGGATGCTGGGATTTGAGCTCTGTAATACCTTGGATTATGCCTGGTTTTTGTGAAAGCAAAATTGCTCAGCTTTAGTCCACTTATGAATAACAAAAGACTGTGAAATCTCAGTCATGGTGTTTGGTTTTCTTTAATGTTTACGTCGAAAACTTAGGGAAATTGGTATCTAGAGCTTATAATTAAAAATCAAATAGGAAATTGAGTCTGCATCCTGCTGCAGGATTGATTCGAGTCATCCCTAATGATGGGGGAATGCTTCTGCCATGATTAGACAGCTTCAGGCTCAGAGGAAAACCCTTTAATTAGCTAAGAGAAGAGAAGCTGCTGGCTGAGGCTTTGCAAGGTGCTTAATTTGCCTACTTGTCTTTGGCTGCAGGTGCCACTGATGCTGAAAAAAAAAACATGGTGAAGAAAATTTGCAGGGTTTGGGGAAGGGATATTAGAGAAAGACTAAATTATTTCCTCCATTCCCATTTTTTTAGTATTTTGCCCTGTGGTATTAATCTATAAATACATTGATTTGTCTTTGAACATCATAATTGTGTCTCTTTAGCAGTGATGGCTAAACTGACTTCCTTCATTTAGCCTCAAAATAATTGTTCTGGTTATTCCCATGTTCTGATTGTTAACCATGGAACACACTGATTCCAGAGGTACTGCTGGCCATGGAGAGCAGATCATCTGATAAATTTTTTATGGCAGGATACATTTCCCAGGAATTTTGTTGGCTTCCTAAAAAAATCTTTATCACCACATCAGTGATATTCCTCAGCTCTTGCCATCCTTTAAGACTGGGACTCTGTTTTCAGAACTCAAGCAGATACTGCCCTTTTTAGGGTGATTTTTTTCTTTGAAATCACTGCAAGAGCAATGCAGGAATACTCATCAGTTTAGAGCTTCCTGTCAGGTTTTATACACACTGCCTGAAGCATAAATCACTTAGAAATTCATCTTTCAGAAATCATTGCCACTTATAGGATTATTTATTCTTTCTATGGGCTGGACATGAAAAGCCCTGAAGGAAAGCAGATGCTTTTGGAAAGGCTTGATGAGATACCTGGCCTTGCAGTAGGATGTGGTTTTAAAAATCAGACCAAATACTTGATCTTTAGCATTTTTAAGGTGGTCTGATAATGCAGACTTGCAGCTGGACTCATTTCTTATCTGTGCTAATTTTTTTTTTGTTTTTGTCCACCAGAATGACAGCTGTACTTATTTTTTCTGGCCATTCTGTACACCATGGTTTGTGTTTTGATTGTGTCATGTGTGAACTCAGGGAGATAAATGGAAGCTGTTCAGAGGAGCAGAGGATGAAGATGGTGGGGACCAGTTTTGTGGCATTGCTGGAACCAGCACTTAAAGGGAGTTACTGGAAATACGGGAGCTTTGGAACTTTCCTTTCCTGGAATACACCTGGGGTCTGCCTTCCAGAACATTTTGGGTACAGGTCCCTCTGTTCACCCCATCCTAAGGTGATCCTTGGGCTTTCCAGGTGGGATCACACTCTGTGACCCGTCCTGGTGACAAAATCCCCTTATCATATGGACAGGTAACACTGGGAAAGATAGCAGAAAATCAGTCCCTGGCACCTCACTGTACTCTGGCTCTGTTAGTACCTTAGTGAGGTGCAAAAGTGATGGGAAGATCAGAGGAAACATGGAATTTCAGGCCAGGGCATCTTGCTTGGTGTGAGATTAGCCCTGGTGTGGGCAGTGCCAGTGATGGGATTTGCTGCTGGCACAGAACTGGGGGCACTGCTGGATCCACCTGGGCCTGAGCTGACCTTCAGGAGGACCTTGAGAGGCTGGAGAGTTGGAGAGGAACCTGATGAGGTTCAACCAGGGAAATGCAGGTCCTGCACCTGGGCAGGAACAACCCCCAGTGCCGGCACAGGCTGGGGGGAGCTGCAGCAGCTCTGCAGGGAAGGACCTGGGGGTGCTGGTGAGAGACAAGGTGGCCATGAGTGGACAGTGTCCTTGTGGCCTGGAGGGCCAGTGGGATCCTGGGGACATCAGGAAGAGTATGGCCAGCAGGTCAGGGAGGGATCCTGCCCAGTGAGGCACATCTGGAGTGCTGTGTCCAGCTGTAGGCTCTGCAGTTCAAGAAAGACAAGGAGCCACTGGAGAGGGTCCAGCAGAGGCCACAGAGATGATTTGGGGTCTGGAGCATCTCTCTGATAAGGAGAGGCTGCAGGAGCTGGGCCTGGTCAGTCTGGGGAAGGAAAGGCTGAGGAGGAACCCATCAATCCCCACAGGGGGTAGCACAGGAGGGTGCCAGGCTCTGTTCAGGGGTGCTGGTGGCAGGATGAGGACCAGTGACCATACAAGTTTCACCCCAACATGAGGAAGCTCTTCCATGGAGGGTGGCAGAGCCCTGGAACAGATGCCCAGGGAGAGTGTCCCTCTCTGGAGACATCCCAAACCCAACGGGACGTGTTCCTGTGCCACCTGCTCCAGGTGCCCCTGCCTGGGCAGGGGGATTAGACTGGAGTGTCTCCCTTCCAGCCCCAGCTCTTCTGGGATTCTGGGAATATTCACTGGGCCACTTGGTGGCCCTGCAGTGGGCTGTGTGTCTGTCTGACACTGCCCTGCCTCGTGCAGGGTGGGAATTCCAGGTGATTTTTACCTGCTAGGAGCAACAGCACTAACCCTTGCCTGAGCAGGGACTGGAACAGTTTCCTCAGGTGGTTTCAGTGTGCTCTGGGAAATTGTCCTGGCTCCCAAGCATTCCAGGCTGAGGACACTGGGAATTCTTTATAAAGCCCCCTCAGCATGGCCACAGCCCCTCTCTCTAAGGCAGGGGCTCATTTTTCACTTTGCAGGGGGGTCAGAGGGGACATCAGCACATCCTGGGGTCACCTCTGCGTCCTCAGGGCTGGCAGTTCCTGCTGCCAACATCCTGTAATTAGTGTTTGGGAGCTGAATTATTTAGTGTTCTGTGTTTCATAGCTGCTGAAGGGATGAATTTTATTTGCTGCCTCAGGAGCTGGTTATTCCATGTCTGAGTGGGTGGATATTCATGGAGAGAGCTCTTCACTCACTGCCCTCACACTCCCCAGATTTGTTTCTCCTATCCAAAGAATAGATTCTCTCTCTTGAGGAAGGGAGAGCCATGCAAACTGAGTTTAAAGGATGTAAAAAGGGTTGGGGTTTTTTATTGCCTAATCTCATGGGGAGTGAAAACATTTTTATTTTAAAATGCCACACTGCCTTATCCCCTCTCACAATTCCACCTCTCCTGGGCTGTTCTGAACAACAGGTTCTTCACAAGTCTGAGATCAATGAAAGGAGTCTGTGGGATTTGAGTCTTTCACTGATTTAAAGTCTCTCACAGTCACATTAGTTTAAGTAGACACTACAAAAAAGTGAAAAGAACCTCTGTGTTAAAGTCTGTAAAGTCACAGAGTGACTCTGGATAAAACGTGGGTTTTAATTCCAAATCTATTTTATTTCATACGAGGCCTTAATGTTATTATTTGTAGCTATAAAGACATGGCTGACCTAGAATAGACTATATTTTTAATCTCATTCGCAAAACAAATTTCAATGTTTATGGTCTTGAGTTAATTGGGTGATTAGTTTTGTTTGAAACACAACTTGGGTGACTCTACAATGACTTTACAAAGGGCAGGTGATCCTGAGGTCCCCTCACTACCTGCAGTGTGAGGTCTCAGAAAGGTTTAACAAAAAATGTTCATTTTATTATACAGTTAAAAGTCACTACAAATGTGAAAATGACATGAAACTTATCTAGACCTTGTTTGCTTTTAGTTTGAAATTTTTTTTTTGTTTTTTTTTTTTTTTTTTTTTAATGTAGCCTTAGTGTAGCACTGTCCTGGTAAGTTTTGGTTTTGTTTTGGTTGGTTTCTTGTGGTCTGGCTTTTGTGCCCAGAGTCAAAACCCCTTTCTTAAAGCACAATAAGGAGAAGCCATTTTAATAAGTTTATTTTTGTTGTGAATCTCATTATGTGTATTCAGTAGGCTGACTCTTACCTTTTTATTTGTTTTAGAAAAGAGCAGGGCAGATCTTTATTTTTTTCCATTTTTCCAAACACAGCCATGTCTGTTAAAATTATTAGAGTTGAAGGTCAGAGTGTCAGTGCTGCTGGAGTTGTTATGACACATTTTTAGGAGCTGAGTCTCAGCAGCATTTAGAATCACAATCAGCAATATTCAGTGAGAGGAGCTGATGGGGGATTAAACTTCTCCTCATGCTGATTTAAAAGAAAAAATCACCCTAAAAAGGGCAGTATTGCAGGGTCAGGAGTGGGACTGGATCCTCACAAGTCCCTGGCAACCCAAGATTCTGTGATTCCAGACAGAAAATCTCTAACTCACCAAAATAACCAACCAAACAATCCTTTCATTCACTTCAGATTCACCTGAGGGTATTTTTTTAAACTTTAAATCAGAGGACATAGAAAATAAAATCCATCAGGCAGGCTGAGAAGGCAGCATTTCAAAGCCAGTGAGTCAGGGAGGTTTGAGCCTTCCCTCTGCCTGCTCTATTCCTTGGCCAGAAAATCTTCCTTTTTTCCTCTGTCAAGGGCACCAATGAACAAATTGGAAGATCTGAGTTGAGCTACTAATGCATGAAAGAAGTAAAAGAAAAGAATCTTGGCTAATCAAGACAGTGTATTCAAGTTTGTTATTACTGAAAGTTAATCTGGTGAGCCTTTATAGGTTTTTGAGCTGGAATGGCAACTGGAAAGGAAAAATTTTGTATTACAGAGTGTTTTTATGTGGTTGGGAATGGCACAATACTGTAAGAGCTGTACCAATTCTAGACCTGCTGTTTATTAAATATCTGTTTAAAAAATTAAGTTTGTATCAGGAATTAAAAGGATTACATTAAAATTAGAGATGATTAGGTAAACTGTTATTATGCCAGTTATGGGAAATTTAAAAATAGCTTCAGGTATAATAAGCAATTTCATTATATTAATGCAAAATATTTTCCTATAGTTAAAAAATTAAAGAATGCTCCCAATGTTATTTTAGCTCCTAGGAAAAAAAATCAAATCTTAATTTTTTTTAGCATTATTGCTTTGTTTTTAAATTAACTGTTACCTACAAAGTATTTTCAGAGTGTTTCACTGATCTCAGAGAAAATACTCTAAAAAAATATCATCCAGCTTGAAGGGAAATAGCCATTTGAGTTATTTTCTGTCTCTTCTCTCAGCAGATAATATTAATTTATTAATTGTCAGAAACAGCTACAAAGCAGTGCTGCTAATTTTGATTTCCTCAGAAAATGCATTGTTGTTTTCACTTGGAGAAAAACCAAACTGAGCTTGCTGGAAATAGCTGTGAGATGCACAGAGGAGAGGGATTGTCATGGGAACGTTTCCTCATCCATGGGAAGCAGCTCATGATGCTGCCCTGGGAGAATTCATTCCTGCCCTGCCCTGCCCACGAGCAGGAGGGTGACCAGGGGGTTTCAGGGATAACGAGGCCACACACAAAAATAAATTACATCTCTTTGGTGGGCTGAGATTGCTTTGTGTCCAAGCACAGACATGCTGAAATCTGCTTTTTTTCTTATTTTCTGCCTCTAACATTTCATGGGTATTCCTCAGGAGCAGCCTTCTAGCAAAGGGCCACCACCAAGGAGTCAGGAGTGGTTTTGGTGTCAGCAGAACTCATTTCCTGCCCTGTTTCCTCACAGCCAGGTCCCCACTGCTCTGGGGCAGAGCCTGACTCACAGGTTTAGGAATTTATTTAGGGTTTGTACAAAAGCAAAAGAAACTTTGCTTCTTGTTCCTTCCTCAACCTGGTTATAAATGCAGCCAGTGCCCTTCAGGGGGGGCACTTCAGAGGTCAGGACGTTCCTGCCTTTGAAACTGCAGCCTAGGAAAAGCCAAATGAATAAAGAGAAGTTCTTTGGCCCTGGAATTCCTCCTAATTCTCAGTTTTCGTGAGCTTTAGTCACATACCTGCTTGTTCTGTGTGCTTTGCCTCATCCAAACTCACTTACTACAGCATTAAATATTGTCTGTGTGCTTATGAATGTATAAAATAATGGGAGAAATAGAATTATGACAGTGATCCATGGATGTATTTTGGAAATCATACACAAGCACAAGGAACCATCAATCTGGTCCTGCAACAGTTTTCATATTTATTGAGCTTGTGTAGTGAAAATTTCAAATGAACTCATGTATTTTAAACCACCGTGTTTGGCACAGCTGGGCTTGTTTTGTTGGTGGTGTGGTCGAATGACCTCAGAAAATACTTATTTTGAAGTATATTCCCTCTTGCTGAAATCAAGGCTGTTACTTGAAGGACAGGTGGGAGAATACACTCGAAGGCATTGGTTATAAATCAAACCAATCCTTTCTCTGCAAAGCCTTGATTTATGCACGTCAAATTAACTTTTCCAAACTTGCTGTAATTTATCTCAAACATGGGACTTCTCAAAGAAAAGGGAAATGAAATGTATTTGTGCTGTGCACTCAAGGTAAAATTTCTGAGTCAGTATTAATCAGGAGCAATGTGTTCCAGGATGAAGGGAACGTAATTCAGCAGATTCCTTTGGAGCAGCGGTTGTTCTCCTGGCTGACAGAGGGACCAGAAAAAATGGTAAGAAAACGTCTTCTTTTAACTGGAAAGTGCATCTTCAATTCTCTATTTTTTAAATTTTTTTTTAATTCACCACATTAATAATCCAAAAATGCATATTGGAAGTTTTGATGGTGAAGTGTTGAACAGATAAAACAGGTAAAGATTAAACTGTTTAACTGGAATTGTGTAATAGTAAAGAAAGTGTGATGGTTTGTTACCTCCAGAGGTATAACTAATGTGTCATTTCTGCTGTTCTGCATGTACAAAAAATAGTTCTGGGGTCCGGGATAGATTTATTATTCTTCATTGATTGCCTCATTCTGTAGCAGGACGTTTCTGGCAGTAAAGCAGCAGAACTGTCACATCCATCATGATGTGTCGGAGATGTGTCAGGGCTGGGGCTCTTTTTTGAACTTTACTGCTCCTGAAAAATGTAGCTGAGCATTATAGGCAGAAGTCTGACATTTCCAAGATGAAAATCAATCTTTTTTTATGTGGTGATTCTCAAAGCAGACTTGAGCTTTGATTGCGCAAGGGGTGGTTTCGCACGTTGGGGGATACAACAGGGACACCAAATAATTTGGGTAACAGATCTGGCAGGTGTTCTGTAATGAATATAAATTAGAGAAATGATCATAGAAGAGATACTCAAGTCAAGGTGGCACAGCAAACATTGATCTGCTGCTGTCACAGCTGGCAACCTGAACGTGTTTCTTTTTGGTTTGTGTATTTTCTTGTATTTCTCTTTAAAGCTGGGGGTTAACCAGGTAAATACAGCCTACTGTGAATTTATATTTCATATTATACCATATTTTGTGGAGGGAAAAAAAGAAGAATTGTTAAAATTAATTGCTGAAAGCATGAGAAGCAATGAGAGGTCCTAATGTACAGGAAGGGAGGGCAGATGAAACACTTTGAGCTTTAAAATGAATGCTAAAAAGAATGTTCAGGCCTTCTGTATAATTGTAAATACCTTGAAAAAAGAAAAGTCATTGTGTCACAGGTCCAGGGGCTCAGCACCTGGGCATTGTGGTGCTATTAGAGACAAAAAAGGAAAGTTTTGTGCTAGAAGCTGTGTCTAGAGGCAGCAGAAACCTCAGGAGAAGGGCAGCACGAGCCACAAACAGCCAGACAAGCACAAATTTTTAGATGCTGGAAGTGTGATGATAAAATATTTTGATGTTGGGTTGTTTCCCAGGGAAGATGTTTGGAAATAATGAGCAGAGCAGTCTTGTTTTCTCATATGTTTTTTATTCAGGGAAATATCTAAAGCAATAAGATGATGATGTGTTACTCAGTTGTCCCCTTCCAAGAGGAAGGAGCGTGGAAATTCCACGTAGTAGCCACTTACAAAGATCAGTTGAAGATAATCAGTTGCTATTGAAATCAGGAGGTTTCAGCTTGGCTGTTTCTCAGTTTAGCCACTCAAATGTGCCCTGATTTTCCCCACAAATAATGCCCTGTCAGCCACAAACCACTGACTCAATTTTGTTAAGGAGTTCAGCAAGGCGTGAAATGCGTAATTAGGGGAGGAACGGTTTCATCCCTTTGAGTTCCTAACAATTACTTAATTTAGGACAAAAAGCAAAAGTCCCTAGAGCACACGAGCAGTCTGAAGTTTAAACAAGATGACAGTTTAGATGGATCGATAATTTCTCATCCCTGCAGTTACTAATAATAAGGTGAGGAGGGAAATATTGGCTATTTCCAAGCTAAAGGCACTGAGAGAAGCAAATCCACTTCACTCCAGAGTGGACTCCATTAACACAGATTGCCTTCAGCCCATTAAGCCTCAGCACTGAGCTGTTTTAAGCAAGAGTTTGTTTCTAAAACTCTGGAAGCCGAGGAATTAAACCCCACCTGAGATTTAAAAGCATGTTTTCTGAGCGTTAATAGAATGACACTTTGTCTTACTTTTGTGTCTCCAGTCATGCAGGAAATTAGAGGACTGGCTTCTTCCTGCAGACTTTGGGTTTCAGGCTTCAGGCTCAATTTGGCAGCTTAGATTGCTCAAATTGGCTTGTAAATGAGATATTTGTTTCTAAAATACAACTGATATCAACTTGCTTACAAATACTTACGACATGGACATGTCTCTCATTTGATTCTGTAATTATAGGGTGGTTTTTCTTGTCAAGAGAGCTCAGAAACTTAATATTGATTTATGTTCCTGAGTTTCTGAAACTGCAATGTGTCATTGTTGAGCATAATTTAGAGTGGCCTTTTTTTCTCCCCTCTAATCATGTACGTGCCAAGCTTGAGCTCATTTGGGGCTGGAATGATCTCAAAAATCATTTAACCCTTGTGTGGGTGTGGTGACAGTGGCACGGATGACATTGATGTCATCGAGGTGTCTGATTTCTTTATGGTTATTTCTTTGCTATGGAATGATATTTTCATAAACTCAGCAAGAGAATTATTAACGTCCCAATCTCTTGGGTGTCCTGTGAGGCTTTATCTTCTCCTGGAGGTGGACATGGGTGCTCTGCTTGCCTGTGTTCAAAAGGCACTGGAGGTGCTGCAAAGTGCTGTCACCCCCAAGTCAGCCACCCCTTGAAGGGATCTGTCAATGCCTTCTCAGTAAAGTGAGTACATCAGTGATGCCCAAAATGTTTTTTGAAATTAAAATTTAAAAATGGCAGGTTTTGGTGGAATAAAAACTCTAACAATCAGTCTGTCTTGATGAACAAGGAAAAAAAAAAAAGGTAAAAAAATCAAGGGGCTATTTTCCAACCCAGTCCATTCTGGGACTCTGTAATTCTATGATTAGTAGATTCTGTGTTTTAATAATACATTAAGGGGAAACCACACTTAAGAAATACAGTGGCATGCTTGTTTTCTGTCAGGTTTTTCCTTTGTATTTGCATTCCAGACCATCTGTAGAGGCCCAGGCAAACTGCAGTGTGTGCCCTAAAATCTCTGTTGAAACCACTGCATCACAATCCCCCAGTTCAAAGGAGCCTGCCATTGAGCTGATGTGTTTAACATGCAGATAAACAAATGCACAAACCTGGTCCCTCTTTTCAATTAATTTTCATAGCAAAACTGAAATCACGATGGCGAGGATTGATTTCAGCTTTTACATTGATAAATTGATGGGAATATTCCGAACATTAAATTCTCCTGAAATTTCTTTTAAAGCATCATGCATTATTTGAGAGACAGCTTGTGGGATGTGGAAATGAATTTTTGACACATGTTAACATTGTGATCAGAGCTCTCAGTTTCCCAGGATGAAATGATGACGAGGAGCTGACCCAGCAGTGGCTGGCCCAGGTGGATTCTCTGTCATGGATACTTTTGTCTGTGTGCTGAACCCGTCCGCCCAGTCCCTGACCTGGGATCACACAGGACAGTGTGGGATGTAGGAGTCTGGGCTATTTGGAAGTCTGGGATATAGGCAGAATTTTGGGCTATTTGGTTTCATTTGCATTGGGAGATTTTTGTGTTAACTCAGTGTTAACCATTCGAATCTATTCCGCTCAGTGTGAAGTGTTGGGGGTTCAGGACTGCTGTGCTCACCCCACAAGTTTCTTTAGCTAGGAGAGGATGATTCCTGTCAGCTGCAAGGTTTGAGGAGCTCAAACAACAGGTTGCATTTTTAAGAGGATCATCAGAAGCACGAGGTGAGGAGGATTCCAGCGGAGAGAGGTGGTGAGGAGGGCAAAGCTCGTGCAGCATTCCCAACTGCCTCCTCATGGGGACAACCCTGGAACTGTTCATTTATTTGCTATTTGCTGAGTGGAGCAGCAATTCGCTGCCTTCACGGATTGACTGCTGTCAGAGAGGGTGTTTATCATCAAGTTTTGTCCTTGTGGAGGGAGCCAGGCACGGGCTCAGATTGGTGCATCGTTCAGAGGGGCACGTACCTGAGGGAAAGTGTTCTGCTGAGCTGCTTTGGTCAGATAAAACAGGCCCCATGTGCAATTGCTCTTTCCTAGCTGCTCACGGCTGGGAAGTGCAGGATGTACACCAGCAGTGATGTCTGTTCAGTTTTTCTATCTAAATCCCCCTCCCAGATGTGACTTTAATGACCCATTAATTCAGAGCCGTTTCCATCTCTGATACAATTGCATTAATTACTCATATTCCTGTATTTGCTTTGCTCTGAAACAGAATACATTTTCTTTTTGTTAGTGCACAAAGAAATACTGCATTATCCGGAACAAACTGAAATCCAGGGTCTGTAGTGTTTGTGTCATCACAGGAGATCTTTGAAGCACAGGCTGAAGCAGCAGAAGTGTTCTGCACTCACCAGGGGTGCAGTTGTGCCTTGAGAATTGCAAAGAGAGAATGTTTTCCCATCCTCTACTGACAGATTTGCTGACAGCAATATGTAGGGGTGGGACAGGTGTCAATTCAGTGATGCTGTCACCCTTTAAGTTCATTTAGGACAGAGTGTGGGCCTTGCTACCTGTTGTAAACCAGGGGGAGTGTTAGGTTTTCCTTCACCCACCCAGAACAGCCTTTCTGCAACAGCACCATCCGAAGCCCCTCATGTCTGTGTCCATGGAGTGGCTTTGGAGCTGTTTTCACTTGCAAAGCAGAGCTGTGGAGGAAGGGAAGGGGTTCTGTTTCCCCAGTGGTGTTTTGGGATGGAAGGAGTGGATTGTTAAGAACTACCCAAAGCTTCCAAGGTGTCATTTGCCTGTTCTTGGAGAAAGTCTGTGTGGGGCAGTTGGCTGTGGAGCTAGAAGGCCAATGGCCCCTGGGCTGTGCCAGCCATGGGCAGGACCTGTCCCTCGAGGGCTGTGTCCAGTTCTGGACCCTCCTGCCAGAGAGCCCTGGAGGGGCTGGAGCGTGTCCAGGGCAGGGAACGGAGCTGGGGAAGGGGCTGGAGCCCCAGGAGGGGCTGAGGGAGCTGGAAAGGGGCTCAGCCTGGAGAAAAGGAGGCTCAGGGGGGACCTTGTGGCTCTGCACAACTCCTGACAGGAGGGGACAGCCAAGGGGGTCGGGCTCTGCTGCCAGGGAACAGGGACAGGACAAGGGGAAATGGCCTCAAGCTGGGCCAGGGGAGGCTCAGCTTGGACAGCAGCAGGAATTTCTGCATGGAAAGGGTGCTCAGGCCTTGGCAGGGGCTGCCCAGGGAGCTTTGCAGTGCCCATCCCTGGAGGTGTCCCAGGAAGGGCTGGAGGTGGCACTCAGTGCTCTGGGCTGGGGACAAGGTGGGCACTGGGCACAGCTGGGACTTGGTGATCCTGCAGGGCTTTTCCAGCCTCAGGGATTTCTGACTCTGCAGCAGGGCTTCTGTGGTAATGAGGAGTTTGGTTTTCACAACTGAAAACAAATAATGTGTTTTTAAAAGTCAAAAATAGTTCCAGACATGGGATCAGGAGTTAAATCCTGAAATGTGTTTTCGTGTTCCTTCAGTGCAAGGAGACTTCCATCTTTTGGGCTATCGGCACCTTTACATCTTAATAATTTCTGAATTTTACTTGAGTTTTCTTCTAAGGACAGGTTGGATGGGACCCTGAGCAACCTGTTCTAGAGAGTGACATCCCTGCTCATGGCAGAGGGGTGGAATAGGAGATTTTTAAGGTGCCTTCCAAACCATTCCAGGATTCTATTATACCAATCCAGTGTTCCATCTCGCCAGAGAATAGCTGGTGAGTCAGAGGTAAATATTGGCAAGCATTCCATATGCCACAGTGGAATAATTTGTGCTTGAAACCAGCTTGTGGATAAGGATCTCCTTTTTGAAGTTACAACTTCATCTCTCTGTAAAACTGGGAAGGGAAGGGGGTGTTTGTCCCCAGCTGGAGAAACAGCTTGTGCAGCTTGCTTGGGTTTGGGGGACATTACTGCCTAGACAGTTCTGCCCACACAGTTACAGACTGCTGCCATGGAGGAGCAGATACACTTTTCCATCTCTTTTTTAAACAAACCAACAGGTTTGTGCTATCAAACCTATTAAAAAAAATATGTCTTGTCCCTAATGAATGTTTCTGATTCCTTCAAGGTTACAAGGACATGGTTTCAAAGTTTGAAGCAGACTGTTGAGGGTTGTCTCAAAATTGCCTCAAATTTGTCTGTTTTGAAATTCAAAAATCTCTTAAGTTTGTCTAAATTTATATATTAAATATATATGTATATATAACGTTCATGTTATTAAATTTGTTTGCCTAATATATTTTGCATAGAGAGTTTAAATAATGACTGACCATGTACATCCTCAGACTCCCTACCATGGTATCTTAAAGACTAACTTAAAACTTAATTTAGTCCCAGTTTTTATAAAAGATAAAGAGAAAACCGACTTTTTCTATGCCTGATGTGAAATTTCCTGCATTGCCTCAGCTTGAGGTTTACTGATTTCCAGGTCTGTGATGTCAGGGCTGGAGACAGGCACCTCAACCCCAGCAGTTCTGCAGCATTGTGACACCAGGGGAGGTTCAAATCACACATTAGAGGGAAAAAATGTTGGAATCTGAAATGCAAGGAACTCTCAGAACTTTGGGCCTGTAAGCCAAGCTTAGAATTAAACACAGGATTTGATCTGGGACCTTGGAAATGGCTTCCAAACTTAGGGGCTAGAAGCGAGAATGTGGATTTATAGTTTCAAGCAGAGACACATTAAGCTACGAAAAGGAAAGTTTAGAGTTTAAGATACAGAAAAAATAAAATTAGTTACAAGGGTAAACAAGGAGTTTAGAATGCAGCACTGTAGGTTTGTGTGTCATAACATGATTGGCTAAGAAAGCTCACACTGTAGCATGGGTCCATAAGACAAAATATTTAAGGATTGGGTCAAAAACATAAATATCCTTGTTGGCAGTGTTTTATTGGTCAATAAATCCTTAAAAGGTCTTATAACTAAAGGTCTTGTGACCTTCTGAACCATGCTGTGAAGACGTGAGCCAAATTCACCCTTCCTGCCTGTGTAGAAAATAAGAAAAATAAATTGCATCACCTAAAACAACTCAGAGGTCCCATCTCGAATTCCTTCTAAAATTCCCCACAAGTGAATTATCACAAAAAAACTCACTGGGAGGGAGTGGTCAGGCACTGGAATAAGTTGGTCAGGCATTGGAATGAGTTGCCCAGGAAGGTGGTGGAGTCACCATCTCTGGAAGTGTTCAAAAGTTTTCTGGCTGTGGCCTTTGGGACGTGGTTTAGGGACAGTGCTGGTGCTGCTGGGGAGCAGCTGAGGATCTCAAAGGTCTCTCCCAGCCTGAATGACTCTGTGATTCTGGAAGCCACAACATGAACTTGTCAGGTTTAATTTGGGATAATTTCTTCAGCTCCCAGGAGATCTGCTGTGTGTCCGAGTGACTCTGCTGGTGCTAGACTGATTCCCACACCCAGACAAAGAAAAGTTATAAACAGCAGTGTAAATCCTGAATCTGTACAGCTCCCAAATGATCCCAGGGATCAGGCCACTGGAAATACGTGGTGAGCAAGCTTTTCCTTCAGCTTCTCAGGCAGCCAGCTGATTGTGCCGAGCAAAGCAATGTTTCTAGGAGCATGATTTCCCAAGGGCTCTAATTGCTGTGTGCTGAGCAAGAGGGGTATTGGATGTAATGCTAAAGCTGCTTATTTATAAATTAATGTTATCTATTCAGAATTAGTGTTGAAGAGGGCTGATTGCCATTCCAGTCAGTGGCAGTATGTTCCTTGAGAAGTCATTACTCATGCTTTATTTTTCATTAAGTTGCTAATTTTGGTGGGGTTTCTTTTTTTCCATGTGACAAATTTACTTCATATTTTAGGTTAAGCTTCACCTGAGTTTAACCAATGACCTAAATGCTTCACGTGCTAAGCATTGGAATGGGCTGCCAGGGCACTCCTAGAATCACCATCCTGGAAATGTTCAAAAAATGAGAGGATGGGGCTTTTTCTAGTGGGGTTTAGTGGCCGTGGTGGGATTTGGTGGGAGACTGGACTGGATGATCTCAGAGGCCTTTTCCATGCTTATTGATTCCATGATTCCATGACTGTGGCAGCACTTCAAGTGATTTCACAGCTGTCATGTTTTCTGTTGGCATTTCTTTCCTTCCCTTGCACCGCAGACACAAAGCTGAGGCAAAGCCCAGCCTAAATGGATCACTCTCAATCTTCTTCCTAACAAAAGGGTGAAGAGAGCATAGCAGAAAAAAGGCCTTGCTGCTTCTCATATTTTGAAGCTGCTGTTTCTCTTCAAACTGGAATATTTTCTATTTAAATATTTATTTTCATTGTTTGTGGCAACTGCAGCTGTCCTTATGTGGAGGCATTCACCAGGATAAATCATGAAAGCTCAAACTACTTTAAAGTAGATTATCTACTTGTGCTGTGGAGGAAAAATATCCATCTTTAATCAAATTACACATTATCTTTTGTTGCAGGCAAGTAGCTCATCAGAAGAGATAGAGGTTGGAAAGATTATTAAAAAAAACCTATTCAGCAGCACTCCATGGTCATGTTTAAGAGCAGGCTGTGGTTCAGAACCCAGTAAATCTTGACTCTCATCCTGTTAAACCTGGCAGCAATTGGATTTACACTTCCCAGGATCAGGAAAAAATTAATTCTGAGAGAAATTATGGTGTACATCCATATATTATGTCACATATATTATATTATATCCTGTATATTATATTAAAAATGGATAGCAGGGAGAAGAAGAGCAAGCATGGTGTTGGTGTATGAGCACAGAGCAAGCAAGCAAGTATGAAATAATGAAAACAGACAAAATCTATCCTAAAAAAAAACCAGTGCTGGAAATTAGGTTACCAGCATTGCCTTGATTCACTGAGTTGCCCGTGGTCAAAACATTCAACTCCAATATTTAAACACCTAAAACTGGACATAAAGGGAAGAAACGCCTGATACCTAACTAGCAGTTCTATTTCTCTCTAAATGCAACCAATGCAACTTAAAATCTTCTGACCCCAAGCTGTTTTCTATTGAAACATGTGGGCAGGGATGTTCAAGTGCAAGTAACTTCTATCAGTGTGTGGGCAGAGAGTTCCTTGCCAATTGCTCTTAAACAGGCAGGGGTTTAATACTCAGCTGAGGGATGAAATGAAAGTGCATGAGAACACCTGGAAAATGACTGCCAGAAAGAAGCAGAAATATGTCTGAGTGGCAGGTATTTCCTGCAGGTTTCCAAGAGGTGAAGTGGAGATGGGTGAGACAGACACGTCTATAGCTCATGTGTGGCGTTTTGGGGCAGAATCGCGGCACTAAAGGCAGGGAGCTCCTTGCTCCTGCTGCACAGCTTTCCTGAAGGAACCCTCTGGGCTGTGATCTGGTAGAGAAGAAATGGTCAAGGAATGGAATATGTTCATTTTGTAAGAGTTTTCCCAAAATGTCTTGGCTAACAAATCAAGGAGTGTGTGTGTGAGTCTGTTTTTAAAGAGAGAACTCATTGCCTCCTTGGGGCAGAAACTCTGGGGTCAGGTGGAAGATGGAGTTCCTGTTACTTAAGGATGTTCTGTTTCAGTATAGACATTGAAAAATAAGAGAGACCAACTTAGTAATATAAAATTATCAGGCTAATCTGTTCATTAGACAAGTGGAGTCCCCATCCCTGGAAGAGTCCAAGGAAGATGTGGAAAGGGCACCCAGTGCTCTGGGCTGGGGACAAGGTTGGACTCCATGGGAATCCTTTTTCAAGCTAAATAATTCCATTGTTCTAAATCCATTTGCTGTTTCTTCTCCTTCTCCTCTTCTTTTTTAAAATGTACTTTATTTCTGGAATATTTATTTTATAAAATCTGTGCACATTTTCCTTTATCATCTCCTGGCATTAACAAATTATATGTGGTATAGACACCACTTAGCTCACAAAATTTGTGCTATTTTAGGGTATTTTGTTTATTAAAGAGCTCTGGTTTGGAGGAAATACAATGATGACAGAAGTCTCTGAGGATTCAAGGAAATGAAAGCAGCATATGAGCAGTCTTTTCTGATAAAGCTGGAAAATGACTCAAAAGGGTTTGAGCCAGAAATGTATAAAAATTACAAGATGTGTGAAGTTTTTGGTCCTGCAGAGAGAGAACTTTTGTGCATGAGCTGTAATTTACTGATGGGCAAAAGTTCTGGAGAAAAATCCAGGAATTCTAACATTCCTCCCATCTTCAATTCTGTAATCAAGGCCTGTATTTTATTAAATCACACTCAAGTGCTAAGCAAGTACAAACATGCAAAAATAACTGTATGTTACAGGATGATGAGTGTGTGAAAGATTTTAGCTGTAATTGTGTCCAAAACACCTTTTGATAATGAGTTCTTGGTTGCCTGCTGAACTTTCAGGTGTGTGGTAAGGTAGAGTTTATCACAATCAAAAATCCCAATCTGTTTTGAAGTACCTGAGGATTTTTCCTGAAAATTATAATGTTGTTGTGATCTGTCACAGGAAATCTAAGCATCTGGAGTTAACAGGATGAGACCAAGGGAATATGAAAGGAAAGGGGATAGGGGACATCAAATCAGAATATGTGATGAAAATAACTGCAACTAGGCAAAAAGATAAAAGGGGAAATTGCATGTGATTATAGAAGAAAAATGGATTAAAATCGAAATAATCTCTGGCCCGAGAAGTCTCTGACCTGCAAACTTTCGGAAGGCAGGAGCTTGTTTGGGTGAAACAAAAGGAATTTTCTCACAGGAATTTCTCATTGAAAGGATTCTCACCTGATTTTCTTGGTCAGAGTCTGAATCACACAAACAGTGGGAGAAAAGGAATGGAAAATAAACTTAGCCCTTGATGTAGGGATTGCTTAGGGGGAGATCTATATGCAAAGCAAACTGGTAAATAAAGCAGGAGCTAAATAACAGAATAGATGGAGTAATAGAAAAAGTAATTTGCATTATGAAATCAAGAGTAAATTAGGAGTGTTTGTTTAAATGACAAATGTAGGCATTAGATCGAAGGGAAAAACCTGAAACAAAATATTCCTTGAAGGAAGCAATCAGTGTCGGGCTTAAGCACCCATGAATTGTTTTGGCTGGTGCAGTTTGATGCCTTGGGAAATCTTTTCCTTTTCAGATAATCAGGAGCAGCCATGGCTGTAGTGCCACAGTGCAAGAGCACCTCCTGCATGCAGGAACTCCAGGGACACCCGTTTGTATTTCCCTATAGGAGTTTCCAAAATCCCAACAAAAACCCCAGGCAAACTGCTGAACCAATGCCATCATTTATTCTTCATTTTTGCACTCTGCATTTTCTGATCTGAGACAAAGCTTTTCCCTCTCTGGTTTAAGTTGGAATTTGATCCTTTAGGGAAGAGCTTGGCTGCACAGATCAGTGGCTGGGTTTGAGGGCAGCTCCACAGTGGGAAGTACAAGGCAAAGGGAGTTAAAAGGGGCAGCAGATCTCTGACCCTGGGGCTGATCATGAGGAGCAGTGTCAGGGCAGCAAACACCTGAGGGCAGGTGGGCAGCTTTATCCAGCACAGGTGACTTTGAACTGAGATCCTGGGATTTATTTTCACAGGTCCAGAAGGGAGGAACATGCAGGGCCTGATGGCAAATCTCCATCATCTGTTCATGCTTTTCCTTTTGGAAAGTATAACGTTTTCTCCTCTCCCTGTAAGATTCTGTGCAATTAATGCTGTCTTCCTGTTCTCTCAGCTCCCACATCTCTTCCTTCCCATGTCTCCATGACATTTCCTTTGCAAGTTTGAAGGAACTTATTTTTCTACTTAAAAGGCAAAAAAAGTTCCAATTGTTTTTCCTATGACAGCAGAAACATCAGCTGCGGCTTTGCTTGAAAACTAGTGCATCGTTTCCTGAGAATGGAATTAAAATTTCCCATTTGTCCTGGTTTTGCATGGGAGGCATTCATGGAAGTGATGCAAAGCTTTTAGTTATCAGAAAACTATACACACTTCTGTGAAAAACACATGTTAAAGATGAAAGAAACTTGGGAACAACTTCTTTTTTTTTCTGGTTGGTGGAGATATTGTTGTGATATTGTTGATGATCCCAGACCTCCCTGGCAGCAAGGCCTAGTCTAGTGAAAAATGTCCTTGCTCATGGCAGGAGGGTTGGACTGGAAGGTCTTAAAAGTCCTTTCTAACCTAGAGCATTCTAGGACTCAAACAGCTCCCCATTCCAGCCATCCTTGTCCTCTCCTCAGGGGCCACTTGGCTGCCTCAGGAGGCACTACTGGAATCAGAGGTTTCTGTCAAGAAGCCTTTGGAAATCAGTGGAACACTAGGAAGTGGTTTGATTTGTCAATAACCGGCTCCAGACGTGTGCTGGGACCACTGCTGGATCCATAAAAATTGTAGTGCTTTCAGTGCTGCTGAGTTTGGACGTTGTGTGGAGGGTCTGGGAAACTGCTGGGTGGATTCTGCACTTCCACAGCCCAGCTGAGGGGTTAGGAGCACCTAACTGTGTCTAAAGGCTCCAGTGGGTGTGCCACCAACACCTGGCAGCAGTGGATTTTTGCAGGAAGCCCTCTTAGAAGCGGGGCTTGAATTGGTGTGTTTTTAGAGACAAGGGGCAGATATGAAAATGAGATCAGTCCCAGTGATTTCCCAGCAGAGCTGTGCTCCCCTGGTGCAGGAGGAGCTGCAGTGAACCCCCTCCTGCTCTGAGGGTCACTGGCAGTGTGGGATAAGGAGGGTTTCACATGTCTAAGCACCCTGAGTTTGGATCTCCCACTTCAGGCAGGGGCTGTCTCCACCTGCTTGCTCCCATGTCAGAAGAATTCTGGTGTGTTATAGCAAGAGCTGTAGGTGCAATAACATAAAGATGTTTGTCTGTGGACAGGATAGGAATGTCAGTGGTAAAATGGACTTGATTCTCCAGGCAGATCTCTGTTCTCTCCCTTTGCACACTGCATTTTAGGCTCCAGGGGCCACATTTTCAGAGAATGCAAATTCACCTCCTTCCCTTGGGACTTGAATGACTTACAAAAATCAGCTGTTTTATGAACTTAGCTGAGTATTTTTGGTCTTTTGAGGGTAATGTCACAGCCTCATCATTTCTTGCCATCATGTTTTGTATGGGTTCTGTTTCTCAGGGAAGCTTATGTGGCACTTGGGGACGTGGTTTGGTCATGGCCTTGGCAGTGCTGGGTAGCAGCTGGACTCAGTGGTCTTGGAGTTTTCCAGCCTAAATAAATAACAATTCCAGGTGGAAGCACACCCGTGTAAAGTCCCAGATCCTCATTCTCAGACTGGCTTACTTCAATGTGTGCTACAATTTACGCCCAGGATTTGTTGATGTCTCAGGATTATTGGTAGATGGCATTCCTGGGTCACACACCCCAAAGATTTACAGCTGACTGTGTGTAAATGATGGGAGGTTGCTGGGCATGCTGACTGCAGCATATATTTTCTAAAATACACATCACTGTGGGGTTTTTTTCAGCTTAATATGTAGTTTTGTTTCTTTGCTCTTCCCAAAATGTGATTAATCTGATAGCTTGGTACCTTTAAACCATCCCAGCAGCTCAGACAGATTGCAGATGCTAAACCTTATGTTCACCTCATAAAAATATTACTGAAAATTATTGGCAACATCTGACTTGAACGTAGCTGTATCTTGGTCTGTTTATATTCTGTGAAACCCAGTGGGATCTAGAAAAGCAAAATCTAGGAAAAGTATAATCAGTAATTTTTGAAGTTAAGAGCATCAGCATGGGCATCTACCCTTACACTTCCTTTCTTCTTTTTTTTTTTTAATTCTTTTTTTATAAGTTATTGCTGAGTGGGAAGGATTTCCAATCCCTTTCAGATAGAGCCCAAAATGTCATTTACTTGTTTCTCAACCCAAATATTTTCTGATTTTCCTTCCCTTGTCATGGTTTTTATCCATTACTACACAGACTGCTCATCCTTAGAGTATTGGTCTATATCCACTCAGTTTGAGTTGGAATTGCTCCCCACCCATCAGGGAACTTCCTGTTTGGTGATCCCAACCCAAACAAGCTCCATCCTTCTGTATTTTAACCTCTTGCCATTGTGTAGGAACAGGTGACCTCCAAAGAGGAAAAAGAAATCTTCACTTGGGCAGTTCTTACCACATAAAACATGGGGCTGTTCTGTGGTGGCATTGTCTGTGTCCCATGGGTCAAAGAATTGGGTGAACTCAATTCCTGACAAAGAATTGAGCGAATTTCTGTCTATTTGTGTTTCTGCAGAGCTTTGTAGTGTGAGCTGCAGTGAGTCCCCATCCCTGGAGGTTTTTAAAGGACACAGAGAGCTGGCTCTTGGGGACAGGGGTTGGTGATGAACGTGGCAGTGCTGGGGGAATGGATTCACTGATCCTGGAGGGCTTTCCCAATCCAAACCCTTCTGTGATTCCATGCTTAATGATCTCTAACAAGTTGAGTGCTTTATTTCTGAACACAAAACATGGTGCTTGTAAAACTTTACAGAAGTGTCAGTAGCTTTGCTGGCTTGGGGAAGGTTATTTTTTTTTGTAACAGTGGCCACACTGTTAATATGGGTCATTTAAAGGTTCATTAAATCTGCTTCCTGGGGCCCTGATAACACAGTGCTGGAAGGGAAGAACAACAACTGTGATTTCCTACAGTTGCCTTGAAAAACGTGTTTCTATGGTATTTATTGGAATGCTGGGTTGAGGGAAGAGCTGGGGAGTGTCTGTAGGTCTTTAGAACAAAACCCTCCCCTCTCCTGCCCCTCAGTGAGGTTATCACTGCATTACATTACTGAAGTGATAATGGCTATCACTCATTTAAAAGAAGCTGGTATGAAAAAGCTGATCTGTTGGGAACTTTGAGAATTCTAATTGACAAAATCAACAAGCTCCCAGCTAGAACAGCACCTCTCTTTTTTTAATTTTCCACAATTGCATAGCAGGGAGTGATTTATCACCTGGCTTCCTATTTTTAACAGTTTTTCCAATACTCCTCTCTCATTGCTAACCCCAAAAATGTGCCCAGCTGCTCCCAGACAGAGAATACATGAGAGCTATAAATACTTTTTAAGTCTTTTGTCACTTTATAATCTCAGGGGTAGCAATTTGGGACTGCAGGTCAAATAGATGCTGTGGTAACCCCTGTCTGCTCACTGCTCTCTGCAGCTGCTGTGACAGGCTGGACCCACCTTCCTTTCCCTGACTTCAGTGGAGTGTGTGGTACCTACATTGCAATTGGAATGGACAGGGCAGCGTTTCACACCTCCTGCCTCAGCCTGAGGGACTCTCTTCCTAATCAAGTTCTTCTGCAAAGTCAATAAAAATGTGGTTGCAGGGAGCACTTGACAAATCACAGGTGAATGTTAATCCTGAGAGGTGAACTTTCATAGAGCTCGGTGATAATTTCAGATTGGGAGATAATGAACATTTAGAGAAGGCTGACGTTCACCTGACATAAAGATGGGCTGGAGACCCTCACCAGGAGTTGCTGTGTAGTTATTAAAGTCCAAAGCAGCTGTTTCCAGAGGTCAGGCCTGTGAGGCCACTGTTTATTCACCACTGACTATGATGTGCAAACAACGAGAAGTCACATGAATCGATCCTTAATCACTGCAAAACCCCAAGAAAGCAGATTGAGTGATCTCTGAAAGCGTTTTTGTTTAAAAGAGAGTTAAATATGCTGCTAGATTTGTTTGCCTTGTCCTAGGAAGTCTTGATTAGATAGAGAGAATAGATTGTTCAATCCTAAAGTGTTTTCCTACTTAGCCAGTTACAGGCAGTGCAGGCCATAGAAGAAATCAGAGCAGCAGATGAGATATAGCACTGAAGATGAGATGTTTTTATAAATGCCCACGCTTTAAATTATTTTGTGATTTATAGAAAACTGATTTGGAAATTATTCATAACCTTCCCCCCCAAAAAGAAAAAGGCCCCAAACCATACAAAGCAATCTCTATCTAGAATGTCTTTTTTTATGTCTGGAAATATAGTTTTTCCTGCCATTCTGTCTCCACTGGATGTTGTGTTTAGGGCCAAGTCTCTGCCTTTCTTCTCCTTTGTCGTTGTTGTATCACGAACAACATAGACTCTAAGATATTTCTTAGAAGGTAAATGAATGATTTTATTGGGGAATTTATTCTTTTATACTCAGTCCTGATATAGTGGATTTGATTGGTCATTTATTTAAAATACTATTGGTTAATTAAGAAACAACTCCTTAGGGTAAACACATCCTACATGTTCTTAAAACGCTTGGTGTAAGTTGTTCAGATAAGGACTTGTTTATGATTCTTCTTTCTGAGTTTCTCACAGCTTTTCTCAGAACGATGTTTGGGAAACTGTTTGTTGCTCTCTGTGGCTAGACAGCCACTGCCACACTCCTGTTAGCCCCAGGCTTCAGCATTCCCTTAACGGGATCTAGAAACTCTCTGGTCCCCAAGGACTGAGGAGAGCTGTAAGAGCCTGAACGAGGGATGTGGGACTTCAGGCAGCTCTTCAAAATGCAGTTTATTGTCCAGGGTCCTGGGTGCCAGAGCCTGTGCCTACAGCTGTCAGCTCCAGCTGCAGACACACCTGAAGACCCTTGAATTTTGGTTACAATGCATTATGTACTTTTCTTTGCTGAGCGTTAATACATAAGAACCAATCTACACCTTCACTATTACCTGTAGCCTATCATAACTACTATAATTCCCATATTCATGTTACTCTTCTCCAGTCACTAAAAGTTAGTATGGCACAGTTTAAGCTAGAAGTCCCTCCTGGGGCTCCAGCCCCTTCCCCAGCTCCGTTCCCTGCCCTGGACATGCTCCAGCCCCTCCAGGGCTCTCTGACCAGGAGGGCCCAGAATAGGACAAAGCCCTCGAGACATTACCTTGCTCTGTAATGCACATCTGTATAGAATCCTCTTTTCTGTCAGCATCAGGGAATGATGATATCATTCATCGGAAATTGTGGTGTGTTGGCACAGTATTTTGATGTTCCATAAATGTGTAAACTCTCTTAAATCTTCAAAATAGAAGCTCCAGACAGGCAGTAGGTTGAGAACATTGTTCTCTTAGAGCTGCTGTGCTGTCAGCAGCCCTTTCCTGGGTGTTGTCTCCTGTCAAGCACCTGAGAAAAAGCTCTTGGAGGAGGCTTAAGGTGTGATGTTCCTCCAAGCAACAATTTTCATCGTGTGCTGCAGGTATTTCTCAGCTGTTTTCCAGTGCCTGTTTTCTGTTTGCTCTGGCTTCTCCTTATCTCCCATTCCTGCTGTGGCTTCCCATAGCATGAGGTACCTCTCACAACCTGCAGCAGCTCTGAAGTCCTGGGCTCCTGGCCAGGTTTTTTCTTATTGTTCTTGTGAACTGTTACCTCTCCTTTTTCAAAGGTGCATGAAGGAGGCAGACCTGGAGGCTTTTACTTGTACAGCTCTTCTGTCTTTGGTTTCTCCTGGCAACGCTTTGTTCTCAACATATCTTGTTTGTGTGGAAAGGGATTTTATTCCCCTGGTGTTGGTCACAATTCCGAGCAGCGTCTTTCACCCTCCCACCCCTCACTGTGCTCAAATGCCTGTTTCTGAAATATGAACAACAAATAGGTATTAAAATTTAAACGAGACACATTCAAGGAACTCAAGAGTAAATTAGAAGTATCATTCATTCTCTGTTATTATAAAATGTTGTATTGTATTTCCATAAGTGTCATCCTAATATACTTCAGGAACTTTTTTGTTCAAGATGTTTCCAAACAATAGAGTTAAAAATTTAATGCAAACGCAGGATAGTACCCTTGGTATTCTTAATTTCAGTTAGCAAGGAAAAAAAAAATAGATTTTCCATTGCTATTGCCCAGAGATGCTGTGGCTGCCCCTGGATCCCTGGAAGTGTTCAAGGCTGCGTTGGACAGGGCTTGGAGCAACATGGGACAGTGGAAGGTGTCCCTGCCCATGGCAGGAGGTGGCACTGGATGAGCTTTAAGGTCCCTTCCCACCCAAACCCCTCTGTGATTCTATAATGATATTCCTGCTGAAATATTTAACAGCTGTTTCATCCTAATGCTTTGTCACTCTGACGTGGAACTGGATTTCCTCTGTGCATTTTGTGGTCATAATCTGCAGTATTTCAAATGCTGTTGCCATGTGCAGGTGACTTCTGTGGGTATTTGGGAATAGAACACTTAGTTCTGGTACAAAGTGTAGTTGACTCCCTTTATTCTTTGAGGATAATGGATAATCACATCAATACACAATCAAAGCAAATCAAACAGTGTTGAAGCTGGTGGATTTTGGTGCCCTTTCTCTTGTTGGTTCAGCTTTTCCCAAGGTCTGGGGCTGGGCAGAGTGGTTCCCGTGGTTCCCCACGAGACCCGTCTGACCATCAGCCGGCAATTGTCTGACCTCGGACCAAAACCAAGCCAAGCAGTTCAAGAAAAAAACAAAAGCTGCTGAAGTATTGCTGCTGCAGTCTCTCCAGGCATGGGAAAGGGGAAGAAAAAACTTCTTGCTTAAGCCAACAAAAAAGCAAGCTGGTGAAGCAACCAAGTCCCCATTGATCTGCACTGCACTGAGCGCGCCGGGAGCAAAACCCGCGCAGGAGCTCCAAGGCTCCCGCCCCTACTCCAGACCCACCTCAAAGCTCCAGCAGCCACTTCTGGGCATAAAGCAGACAGTTAGGGAATAGAGTATCATCATAAAATCACCTCAAGACAACAGGGGAGTTTTGAAGCACGTTTGAAGCACATGGTCCTGTTGGAGTCACACAAGGAAGAAGCAGGGAAAGGGATTCTCTGCTTCAAGACAGAAAGCACAAAAAAAGTAGGAGCCCAGCCCTCATTTGGTACAATCAACAGCTTCAAACTCCAAGGAATGCTTTTCCAGCATTGTTGTCTACCCCCTGCCCCCTTGGCAGCATTTTTTCTGGATGATACAGCACAAGAGGAAATAACCAGATATAATTTTTCCCCCTCTATAGTCCTGCAAACTCTCTTTGTGTGCCCATCGTCAAAGGCAGCAGGAGTTCCACAGTAAGAAACTTCTCTGAGCCACAAATTCAATCTCCTGGGAGGAAGTTCAGCACTTATCAGCATCTTCCTCCTTTTTTATTAGAAATGAAGGCACGATCCTGAAGTAAAAGGAAACATATTGGCAACTGTCAGCTCTTGGGAAGACATCACCAATAGTTTTGTCATGAAAATAAGTGTACAGCCCATAGCAGTGCTATTATTTAGGTTTGTTAAGACCCTTGGAGTGATATCTCACAATTATTTCACCCCAGCTCCTAGGAACTGCTGCTTTCAGACAATTTGGAATATAAGGAGTTATCAAAATGCTCATGTAGCTGATGTTTTCTGCTTTAGAGAAGAAAATAAATTGGATTTTAGTTGTTTTCTCGTACTATGCCAATCTCTGGCCCTGAAAGCAAGCAGTCCCTTTTACAGACTTTCAGTCATTTTCTTTATTAAAAATAACTGGAATACAAACACAAACACCTGCAGCCACATAAGATCTGTGATATTTTAATAACATTTGCTAATCATTTTCGTGTCCTTTGTAACTCCTTTGAAGCTCAGTTTCTTACAACTGCATCCTAATACATATCTTCCTTTAATATCACTGTTTTCAAAATGTCAAATTAATTCTTTAACGATCTTGTTGACACCCAAAATCTTTTGAGCTTCCATCAGATAAAACAAAGCTCTCTCAGCTCAGCATCAATCTCCAAATGTTATTAAATTTTCTTCGTGTTCTGTGCAGACACCTGAAATATTACATGCAATTAAGAGCCTTTTGATCTTCAAAGGCTGACGTGCAGGGGCTGAAACCATCCCTGGGTGCCAGAGTCACAGGGACATCTGCTCTTGGATTAATTTTCCAAACCCCAGATAATTTCCACTGATTTCACGATATATCCTGCATGAAATACGTCTGGACTTTTTACCAAATAGATGGAAGAAGACTGTGAAGCTTCTTTGTCTCTCCTGACTGGTTTAAAAATCTTCTGTAGTGTATTTTTAAACTAATATTCGGCCTAAAGTTTTAAATAATCAGAGCTGTTTAGCAGTCCAAAATCAGGACAATGAATACAAGGTCCAACAGCCAATAAATTCTGGATTTTCCAAACCAAAGCCCCCTTTTCCAGGTGCTCTTGTTGATCCTTTAGACAAGGCTTGTTGAAGGCTGGGTTGCCACATGTTTCAGGGTGGCAAAATTGGGGCTTTTTTGGCTCCAAAAGTTGAGCCAGTCACTTGAACAGATGAATCAGAGTTGTGCTGTACTGAGACCATCCCAAGTTAACCAGAGATGGGATGGTGGAAAATCCAGAATCTTCTGTATGGGATTGAAAACTGAGTGATCCTACCCCAAATCCGTGGGGTTTGGCAGGACTAGGACAATAATCTTTTGTTGTTCACAATTTACCTAATTGCTTTGCTGCCAACCTGGTTTAAATCCCATATCCAGCAATCAAATAGCCCCAGGGATAAAACTCTTCCTAAATTCAAGTGTTGCATAGCTGAAGGCCTTTTATAGCTGTGAGCTCTACATTGAGTGTGGACAATACAAATGAGGGCAGAGCAACAACAGTTATAATGATCAAAAATTTCTAACTTATAATTTCACCATGTAAAATTATTGCCCTGAATTAATCTAGAGTGAAATTCAAAATTAGATCTTCACTCATCAGAGGAAGATGTTTCTGGAAGAATCTCTGGAAAGCAACAACTGGCTAAAAGCACAACCCACCACTCAGCTGGAGCTTGATTTCCTGCAAGGAAGTGCACAGTGGGATTGCTTGGAGTGAAGGCAGAGGGAAATTCCTGGTCCTCACAGTCTTTTTGAAGGGAAAAAAACCCAAATGGGTAAGAAATATTCAAGTACTTCTGAAAACCTCAGGTATTTCTAGAGCCCTGCAAAGGGAGTGGACATCTCCATCACAAAATGAAGGCTTCATTTCAGTGGGAGAAAAAAAAAATTCATTGGGAAGATAAATCCTGTGAAATATGAAGAACAGTGCAGTAGTTGAAAGAGAAGCAAAAGGAATATAAAGCCATCCTAATTGCATTGAAAAGCACAATATAGAGTTTCGTATAGCCTTAAAAACTCCTGATAATTCACAAACAGCCAAAGAAGAAACACACTTCAGATGTCAGCTATAGATAACTCCTATACTGAGCTGCTGCCCTGGTTATTGTATTGCTCTTCCAAGCCTCCCAAAGTCCTTGCCTCAAAAACCACAGAGATAATTCCAATATATTATCCCAATCATCTTCTTTTAACAGGCCTTTATGATCCATGCTCATTCCAAACCAGTTTTCCCACTTGCCTGTATTGACATGAATTTTGCCACCACAGGCTGGCTCAGCCCTTGGTCTCAGTGGGGATCTTTAGGTACAACCTGAATTACTAAAAATGAACACAGGACCCTGAGGAGCTTCCAAACCACTGAAATCAAAAAATTCTGTGTATTCCCTCCTGTGGATGTGGTACTAAACCCACAGAAGTTTGTAGACAAAGCAGAACTTAGAAATGCTCCAAATCTCTTCATTTTTCTCTTATTTCAGAAAAAAAAATAATATCCTCAGTTTTTTTCTTTTAAGTCACAAGACAAAGGGCTGTGTCCTCTTACTTTTCCTTCCACATTTAACCACTTAATTCCATACCCATGGAAGCATTCCAGCTGCAAGAAACATCTGACATAATTGTGAAAAATTACACCAAGAGATTTTTTTTTCCTGTTCCTCTTCTGCTTCTATTTTAAAAAACAAAATTATATTTGATCCAATTTCTTGATTTCCAGATGAATAAGCTGGTCTTGGTTCACAGAGCTGGGAATTGCTATTAACTGATAATAGAAATGAATAGACCAAAAGTATTTTTAAAAATATCATGTCAAATTTCGGTTTTATTGTAAAAGCTATATTTGATTAAGTAATCAAATACTTTTTTATCTTCATATTAACCAAAGGAAAATTGAGAACATTTAGTATTAGCATCTATTAAATGAAAATTACAGATGTGAAAAGTCCCACTTTTCATTTCAGGATTGGCCTGCACGTTTAAAATAGGTTGGATAATGCTCCAAAGATGTGAAACATTGGACCTGGGAATAAACCATAGCTTGTGAATTGAAGCAAAAACTTTTCAAGACCATTTTGGGGAAGTATTTTCTGCATTTAACTGGAGATGGGAAGATTTCAGCAGAATTTTTCCTGCTGTTTGTAAAGAAACGCTTTGATCTTGTGTCCTGTAGCCAGCCTTAGGAAAATTAAAAAAACACCCACATTTTCCTTTGGAATATCTCTTCCTTTTTGCTGTGCATGGGATCTTGCTGAGTTATGACTCAGGCACAAACCCAGCAGGGGCTGGGTCTCACCTTGCACCTGCTCCCAGAGGGGAGGTGAGAGGACACCCTGGCTGGAGGGACCTTAAAGCCCCTCCAGTGGCACCCCTGCCATGGCAGGGACACCTTCCACTGTCCCAGGCTGCTCCAAGCCCCAAAGTCCAGCCTGGCCTTGGACACTGCCAGGGTTCCAGGGGCAGCCCCAGCTGCTCTGGGCACCCTGTGCCAGGGCCTGCCCACCCTGCCAGGGAACAATTCCTGCCCAATATCCCATCCAGCCCTGCCCTCTGGCACTGGGAAGCCATTCCCCCTTTTCCAGTCGTTCCCACCCATGTCCAAAGTCCATTCCCACCCATCCTGCTTTTCTTCCTCCTGTCCTTTTCCTGCTCATGAGAAGCTCCACTTCTTTTCCTGTTCTCCACTGTTAATTTCTCCTGCCTCCAGCAGAAAATATTCAGTCTCTTGATTCTCATGAACAGCTGGTGCATAGCCAGGACTATTTTGCAGGCTTAAAAAAAGAGGAATTTTTATCTCAGAGATATTTGTTTTCTTGCTGGTGACTCAGAGGAGCAGTCCCTGCTCAGGCCTTTTCCTCTCACACATTTGATGGTTCCTCTAAATCAGTATAAGAGGAAATCAAGAGATTCCCTTCCCCACCTTGCTGCATGTTGAACTACAATCTTAAGCATTCATATAAGCAGTGCGAACCTAAATTTTATGAAACACTGAGATTAGTGGAAATATTTGTATTTCTGAAGGTAAAAATCTGGTTTTGCACCATAGAAATCCTCAGTCTCTTCAGCATCAGCTGTTTAAAGAGGAACTAAAGCAATCCAGCCAGTAATTCCTAAGGAATGGAAGTAATTTCTATTGAAACTGTATATTGTTTTAATCTGACAGAATTCTTAGGAATTATTAATGTTTATCACTCTTTTCTAAGCTTCCATTAGAAGCAGTCCAGGATATTGCAGGAGGATGTATCTCAATTGAAAATATAGATTTCTTCTTTCATGATTTTAACAGGCATTTATTTTTTTTAATGCTGCAACTAAGTGAAGGGAACAGGGTTTGAAGGGTAAGTTATTTTGGCTTTCTGCATTCCCTATTTTTTCCAGGTATCCCAAAAGCATGGAAGCACATTTTCCCTCCTCTGACAGGGGTTCAGTGACTGCCTCAGTTATCATGGAAACTAAAACTGATTTAATCAATGCCCCCTTATTCCTTCCTGAGCTCTGGGCCTGCACGATTTAACTTGACAAGTTCTTCATATTTTTTTTGTGATTTTACGTCCCCTTCAGGATGCAGTTCCCCAGTTCCACGTGGGAATTGTCAGGTAGCATCTGGTGAAACGAGGCTGACAAGTGTATTCTGTCGGGTTTAGTAAATTAACATGTGAAGAAGTCAGGCTCTGGCATGGGTGATAGCATCTCCAGGAGGGTTTTCTGCCTTACAGAGCCAGAAAAGAAGCCCAGCCTGTCCCTGGCACAGCATCTGGCTTGAGGTGACAGATTGTACATTTTCCATAGGTTTTTTTTTTTGGGGTTTGTTGTGCTCAGAAATCGATGAAATCAAAGGGAATGTCTGAGCTGTCCCAGCCATTACAGAAAAAGAGTGAATTTTATTATTATGCTACAAAAATGCAAATCGTTCTGTGCAAAATTCCTATTTTGGTGCTTATTTTTTGGATATCACGTATTAAATCCTCACATCCTGGGTGTTCTGAGGAAGACTTTCAATAGAGTGTCTTTTACAACAAAAAACCTGCCTGTGTTTACATTTTAAGGATTTTTGTGGCCCTCTCAGGACTATCTGTGCACTGAAACCAATAAAAATCATGTTGCTGCTGGAGCTTGACCTCCTTTTACCTCAGAATACCTTGTGCAGAGCAACTTTATGTCCTTCTCCGACAGAGATTTAAAAAAGATGCATAAAAACACCCCCAAAGCTCTCTTTGGAGGTCCAGGAGTTGGAAATGCTTTCAATTTGTAGTTGTGAGACTGAAAAAAGTATTCTCTGAGATTGATTTGGAGTTGGCAGTTCTGGCTGGTTGTTTTTTGCTGCAAAACATTCTAAATCCAAACTGTTTCATGTTGTGGGGGGAGGAACAGCCTGGATGGAACACCATGCTGCTCATAACCAGGGCACTTATGGCCTGTTTAATGCATTAAACCCATTAAAGGCAAGTCCAGTGTTTGGTCTCTCCATGGGATTCTGTACCCCAGCCTGCTTTTAAACGTGTTCAGTGCAATACAGGGTGTTTTAAGTATGTGAAAAAGGCATTAACATCTGAAATCACCAGGGAAATGGACAACACGAGGGTGAAATTCTGGTTTTTAGCCTTTGCATGTGTGCTTGAGGTGAATGCTGTCACCTCTTGGTGCTGTGGGGAGCCAGGAGTGAACATTCTCCTCTGTGAATGCACTTTGCAGCCACCTGGAGGGATCAGAGATTGGTTTTCCCTTCTTTTCCCTTCTTTTAAACTGGCATTAGGCATGCTCAGTTGGCACTGATGCAGTTTGCCAGTTCCACAATGTTCTTTGTAGTGCTAGCCCATGTCACAGCTGTGAGCAGTGACACCACAAGTGAACTTAGCTTTGGTGCACACATTTAAGGGCATTGGGTGCCAGCCCACCCAGGTAAGATGTGCTCACTCATTAAGCAGAGAATCATTGATGCCAGCCTGAATCTGAGCTTCTGCCCCTCAGCTTTGAACCAAACCATTGATTCCAACCATTCTCAAATCATTTCTTGGTGGAGTCTTTTCAGCTTCATAAACATGAATGGTTTTGAGATTGGCCTGAGATGCTGACAGGTCTTGTCACATGCAGCCCTGAATAATTGCAAACCAGGGTGGTCAGACTTTACATCAACCCCTTTTGGGGCAATGCACAGGAAAATGGTGCTGGGAAAATGCTGGTATTTGGCACAGGTTTGGGATGGCTCAGTGTGCTCCCAGAGGCATCTGATGTGTGGAAGAAGCCCTCTGAGAGCTGCATGACCTGAAAATGTTTGTTACCACCAGGGCAGCACAGCAGCAGATCCAATTTTTGTATTTACTGCCTGCACACGGAACGGGCACAGGGCAGAAATCAATCAAAGGTTTTTCCTTGCTGCTCTTAAGAATTTAAAGACATTTAAGAGCCAAGGCCTGTGTGATCTCTGCTTGCTCTTCTAGACCAGGCAGTGACCTTTTAATGCCATAAAACCTGAAAAGTTCCTTGCACATCTTACAAGGAATGATTTTCTTGTTTGCTTTGTTTCTTTTTGTAGCTAAGAACATATTCTTACCTCTGCTTTCCAGTCTTTTCAGACCTTCCCTCTTAGTCCAGATTTTGGAATGAATATTCATAACTTTGCTTTCATCCAGGTGAATGCACAGTCGAAGGGAAGGGAAGGGAAGGGAAGGGAAGGGAAGGGAAGGGAAGGGAAGGTTGATCACTTCCTGTGATGAGAGTCACAACTGAAATGGGGACAGTGCACTGACAGCTGTGAGTTAAGCCAGGGAGAGTGGTATTAGCTTAGGAAAGATGATTTGTTCTTTATTTCCAGCTCAGATGTTCACATTTTACAGAACACACAGAACTGATACTTACTTTGTGTTAAATGTCTCTAATTTGGAATGCTCAGCCATAGCCCGGGTTTGTAGCTGACCTAAGAACAATTTCCTATGAACTCAACAATTCAAGAGCTCTCTTATGCTTAACAAGGGAAATTGGGAATCTTGAGGCACCCAAGATGATGAGTAAAATAGTGCTTGGAATTGATGAGTAAAACAGTGCTTGGAATATTCCTTTGATGAGTTCATACAACCTGGATCACTTAGGGTGTGCACTCCACTTATTGAGAGAAGTGCCTCACACCAGAGCTGCAGAGCAAGAGCAAAGCCTACACCTTGAAAAAATGGTGGTATTAAATCAAATTACTGCTTTAGAAAGCATGCCTGTGTCTGTCAGAGGGGCTTTCCATCTCACTGCTACCATGGGTGCTGACCTGCTCCAGCACAGTGCCACTGCACAGCCCTCGAGGCACAGCTGAAGTGCTTAGGGACATCTGTTTGTGTGCTTCAGCACACTCAGAAAGAGCAGAAAGTGTTAATTGGTGAAGAAAACCATTGGGTTGGAGCAGAAAAACTCATAATTCCATGTCCTGTTCCTCCATGCTTATATCTTTTTATCTCGTGCTGGTTTGGCTGCATGTTGTTAATGTGGAACCAAGCACAGAACCCTGGAATTATTTAGGCTGGAAAATCCCTCCCAGCCCATGGAGTCCCAGCTGTGCCCAGTGCCCACCTTGTCCCCAGCCCAGAGCACTGAGTGCTACCTCCAGCCCTTCCTGGGACACCTCCAGGGGTGGGCACTCCAAAGCTCCCTGGGCAGCCCCTGCCAAGGCCTGAGCACCCTTTCCATGCAGAAATTCCTGCTGCTGTCCAAGCTGAGCCTCCCCTGGCCCAGCTTGAGGCCGTTTCCCCTTGTCCTGTCCCTGTTCCCTGGCAGCAGAGCCCGACCCCCCTGGCTGTCCCCTCCTGTCAGGAGTTGTGCAGAGCCACAAGGTCCCCCCTGAGCCTCCTTTCCTCCAGGCTGAGCCCCTTTCCTGCTCCCTCAGCTGCTTCTCTTGGGACTGACTCTCTAAAACACACCCTCCATTCCATAATGTGGAACTCTCTTCCTGCTTTACACAAGGTGCTTTCACATTAGAGCAGTGGTTCTTGTGCAAGTCTCATTTTTGTTATGTAGGCCAGGTATAAATTGATGTAAATGTATAGAAAATAAGAGCTAGTAAGTCTGATTCTGCATATTTTATGGACCTGCCAGCATCAGCAGATCAAACCAGTGTAAGCAGATTTCTTACTTATGTTTTTGTGCCTGTAAAAGGTTTAAATACATCTTCATCCTCCAGCACCTGACAGCAGCACTCCCTGATCATGTGATAACTCCTTTGCATTCGTTTTCTGTGGCCTGGTAAAGGGCAGTAATGGATCAGGTGTGGGCAGGGCTTTGTGGGCACTCAGTGTCCAGGGTCAGTCAGATGTGGCTCTCTGGGACTGAGCTCACCCCTGTCCTGTTCTCCAGGAGCTCCACTGGGTTCAGGGACATGGCTGGGGCAGGAGGTGCTGCTTGCTTTGGGAGGAGTGTGGGCAGAGCTGGTTCTCCTGTAACTGCTGTGAGGGAGCCTTGGACAGGGCAGGGCTTGCTCAGCAGCCCTGGCTTTGTGGGCAGGGTGGGGTTTGCTGTTGTTATCCTCATTTGACGTTGTTTGGGGTTATTTTGGGGTGTGTGATGTAAAGCCTCAGACAATTCCCAGAGGTTCTGTTAATATGGGCACAGGTTTCTCACGTTTAATGGCTGTGCATGGAACTTAGGCATGAAGAGGTGAGCAGAGGGATGGAGCAGCTCTGCTGGGAGGAAAGGCTGGGATTGTCCATCTGGAGAGGAGAAGCTCTGGGGTGACCAAATTGTGGCCTTGCAGAGCCTGAAGGAGCTACAAGGAGAGATGGAGACAGGCTGTTTCCAAGGGATGGAGGGACAGGACACAGGGAATGGCTCCCACTGCCAGAGGGCAGGGCTGGATGGGATATTGGGCAGGAATTGTTCCCTGGCAGGGTGGGCAGGCCCTGGCACAGGGTGCCCAGAGCAGCTGTGGCTGCCCCTGGATCCCTGGCAGTGCCCAAGGCCAGGCTGGACTTTGGGGCTTGGAGCAGCCTGGGACAGTGGGAGGTGTCCCTGCCCATGGCTGGGGTGAAAGAGGATGAACTTTAAAGATGTTCCCTTCCAGCCAAAACCACTCGGTGATTCTCTAAGGAGTTGTTCTGTCCATCTAAATTTGAATTACTGGCATTAAAGCAAAAATTATTTTCCTGCCATTTGGCAATGACGTGACAGTGGCCTCTGGTGGCCTGACAGCTGGAGTTCTGCTGCATCTGCTGCTTGCTCACCTTTTTTTTTTTCTTTTTTTAACTTTTCTATTTTAATTAGAAAGAATTGTGGCATAATTGCAAACGAAATCACTAGCAGGAATTTATGGAATAATGTGTAGCTATCTTCTGCAGTAGCCAAGTGACTGATACGAAGGGCAGGGATAAGTTTCTTTAGGATATTTCCTACATACATATGTGTATAAATATATATATTTATTATACACCTGTGGTACACCTGCACAGGTGAAGCTTCAAGGAAATCCTTGAGATTGAAGCCAGGAATTATTGACAGACTTATTACATAATAGAGCATTAAGGGGTCAAGGTAAAAACCTTCTGGCACTATGAATCTATTAAGTGGAGTGGAGATTTCTTATTTTTCCCCTAGATTTGTCCGTGTAGACAGAACTTCAAGCCAGATTCTGCTCTCCAGGAGCCCTTGACCTGTAGTGCTCAGCTTTAGGTCCCAAAATTGAATGCATTTTAACCCAAGCATGGCTTCATCTCTCAGGACCAAGGAATATGAACTGATTCCCTGCATCAGGGTGTAAATGTCTGCTTCCCAAAAGGAATGCTACTTGGAATATTAATAAGCAGAACTCAGTAAATCCAGAAAGCAAGGAAGAGAGAAACTCAGCTTTAAAGCTCCTCACCATGCAGATTTTGAGCCTTTCACTGTGGCAAGTGCTTTTCTTTCAAACTCTGAGGGAAAGGGCTTGCAGGGCTTTTGTTTGTCTTGAGACTGTGTTTTTGGAAGCTAAAGAACTGAAGAAAAAGTTCAGCAGGTGTTCCAGATGTTTGAGGGTTCTGCAAATCAGAACAGGCCTGAATAAACATGGAACAAAAAAAACCCAAAAAACCCACAAACAAACAAAAAACCAAACCCAAACAAACAAACAAAAAAAAAAAGAAAAAACAAAAAAACCCAACCAAAACCAAACACTTTTAACCCCCTGAATGCTGAGCTGTTTTTAACTTTTATTGAAAACCTCCAAGTTGAAATGTTGGAGTTGAGGAAACTCTCGTAGTTCTTGTGTGGGATATTTTCTGGCCCTGGCAGTTGTCAGTGACTGCCTAAATCCTCTAAGGGAGTTTTCAAAAATGGACAGAGAAATGGATTTCTCACAGAGAAATTATTTGAGGGCCTGACTCCCATTTTCTGCTTTAGAAAATGTGGCCTTGAATTTTTGGTTCCAAAGTGAAATTGTTGAGGAATATTGTGTCAGTGATGGCATTTTTGATCTGAGCAGAGTCTGACCTAGACCTGGGTGAGTGCAGTTGTAGTTTGGGTATTTCAACAGCTTGCTTTTTCCTGTCCAGAAATAGAAAATATCTGCTATGAAAACATTGCTTACAAACACAGTCTGATTTATGAGCCTTCCGAAGATCTATTTGCTTGGCTAAGGAAAAGTGCCAATTAGCTGGGGTGGCACAAAGTAGTTCAAAGCCATAATTAACAAAACAAATCAGACACTCTGGTGGTTCTTATCTTCCTTCTGAATAATTAACACACTTTCCCTGTGCTTAGGAAGGTCAGCTCTGGATCCATGTTCCCTATCTGGCCATTTAAAATATAGCGTGAATGCTGGAATGTGATGCCAAGTATCAGGAAATTGAGAATCTCCATGGAATTTTGTTTGCCTCTCAGTCTCCTCCTTCAGAGGCCATGTTCAGGTAGTGATTCTTCCACCATTTCCTCCTTGATTGTTGTTGTTAGCTCATGCTTTCACTTTGGCAAAGGCAGGGAGTGATGCTTTTGCAGGAGCACTGATTTCTCCACACTAACTCACCCCTTCCTCTTCTTGCATCACATCACTTTGTCCTCACCAGTTCCAGCATCTTGGATTTCTATTCAGCATCTTGGTTGTGAGTATCCAACTGTGGAGAAAAGACCTGTGAGGCTTTGTCCAGGTGTGGTCCCATCTCCCAGCTCTGGGATATGAGGCAGGTGACAGAGGACAGGATCCCTGTGCCTTGTGTGCCATCTGCTCCTTCCTTTGCCAGCTGGATAAACACCTTCCCACCTGCTCTGTGCCACCAAATTTCACTTTGGAACCAAAAATTCAAGGCAACATTTTCTGTGGTAGAAATGAGAGTCAAGCCCTCTGACTGAAAATAATTTCTCTGTGAGCAAATAATTTCTCTGTCCAATTTTGAAAGTGCCATACAAAACAAGGGGGTGGGAGACACAGCCTTACTCTGTCTGGGGGAGTAATTAGGATTTAATTCAAGAGAAGACATTCTGATATCATAATTACAGGGAAAGCCCAGCAGCGTGGCTGGATTGGAATCAAAGGAAGGGTTAATCAAAGTTATAAACTTCCCAAATTCCAGAATAAAGGCAACACAGTTCGGATAGCAGATTATGGATATGTAATGATCAGGGAATAATCAGAATCACAGAAGGGTTTGGGTTAGAAGGGACCTTAAAGCTCATCCAGGGACACCTTCCACTGTCCCAGGCTGCTCCAAGCCCCAGAGTCCAGCCTGGCCTTGGGCACTGCCAGGGATCCAGGGGCAGCCCCAGCTGCTCTGGGCACCCTGTGCCAGGGCCTGCCCACCCTGCCAGGGAACAATTCCTGCCCAATATCCCATCCAGCCCTGCCCTCTGGCAGTGGGAGCCATTCCCTGTGTCCTGGCCCTCCATCCCTTGGAAACAATCTGTCTCCATCATGTATTGCTTGATTTACTGGAAACTCATCTGGGAAAGTTTTCTGAGTCTCAGCACTAATAAAGGGAGAAATTTTCCTGTGTAAAACCTCCTAAGCAGCACAGTAATATTTGTTTATTACTGTGAAGTGGTTCAAAACACAGCCTGCAGGTAGCAAGGTGAAAATTAGTTTGGTGAATAACATTACATTATTGCAGACCCTCCAAAGTTAATCATGGTTAGCAAAGAATCTAAACATCCATGCTGTCACCTGGCTAATTGGCTTTTGACATCGAGATATTTTAGAAGATGAATTGTTCTGTCCAGCCAACATAAAGATTCTGTGCCAAAAATAGCCTGCACTTCACATGGAAAATAATTAAACAATCTATGTGAGGTTCAGGAATGTCTCATGTTTTATTTTTAATCTTACAAATGATTCATAGGAAGAGCAGAAATGCTTCAAGAGATATTCTGTGGTGTGAGCTCCACGATTCAAGGCAGTGACTGCAAAAGTGGAGGGAGAAATCCAGTGAGAAATCAGCTGCACTTGTTCAGGGGGGTAAAAAGAAAAACCTGCAAGATAAATTAATGTAAAAAATAAAATCATCAGTGGTTTTGAGGCTGCAGCTACTTCAAACTGATTTAAATTCTTTCCTGAATGTTGAAACTTGGATTGAACACATCTGTACAGGCCATTCAAAGATTTGATTTTAGTTAGTGAAAGTTTTGATATTTAATTAATTAGCACTGTTTTTCAAATGGATTTTTTTTTTCTTACAGTGGTAATACATGAGCAAAACACATTTTTGGAGTCTTTTATTTGTTTAAAATTAGTGAGGGAGACCCCTGAGTGGACAATTTTCTCCCTATTAGGGAAAACCTTGTAAAGTTTCAGTCCTCCAAGTGTCAGTTTGGTGGTTGGTTGTTTTTTTTTTAGTATTTATCTCCCCTGTTTTGGCCGTGGTATTCATTGCTGCTGCTTTTCAAAGAAATGTAGCATTGCCTTTTCATGGAAAATATACCATTAAATTGCAGATGTCATGGCTGAGAGCCCTGTAACGGCAAGAAAAGAGATTTGACATGCAAATATGTCAGGATCTAATTCCATTCTTGCCCAAGTCAATGGGAATTGTAAAATCGACTTCAAATGGGGGGGGGAGCAAGCACAAGATGCCAAGGTTAAAAATGAAAACACCTCGCTGTTTAATCAGAGATGCTTCTTGTTGTCCTGAGCCCATTCAGATCTGCAAAGCAGCCTTGCCTGCAATGGTTTAACTATTTAACTAACATTTAATTATGTTAAAGCAGCCCTGCAGGGGAGGCTGTTCCAAGCCTGGTCCTGGCAAGCACTGAGCGCTCTCCAGTAATTACAGGGACAGCATCAGCCTGGGAATGGGGCTCCCCGTCTTTTGTTTGGCCCCTTGGGACCTTTGATCAGTTCCTACAGGAGCAGAACACAGGGATGGATCAGTGGATTCCTTGGGCATCTCCAGGTGCTTCCTGCCAATCCTTACAGCTCATGGCTCCCTTAAGCAAAGTGGTGACATCTTTTTTTTATGATTGATTTTTTCTTTTTTTTCCCTTGATGCCTTGTTTTCCAAAAAGTGCTTGGATCACTGCACTGAGTGTGAAGACAGAGGGGTTTCTCTCCTGTGTTGTAGCTTGGTTGGTTCATTTTAAAATGGAATGGTTTCACCTAAGCACGTACAAGTTGGAAGCTGGAACATTCTGGATGCTCTGGTTGGGAAAAAAGTGCTATAAAAGCTTAAGAAGCAGCAACAATTAAAAAACCTGAGCTTTTCATTGGAAAGTGGAGGGTTTTAGGAAAGCTCTGTGCAAATTTAGCACGATGCTGGGATCACAGGTCTTGGTGATGGCCCTGAGGTGGAGTGAGGGGAGGAGGATTTGGGGTAAATCCTCCTGCACCATGCAGAACAATGCCATTGCTCTTTTACAGCTGCTCAGGTGCTACTGAAGCTTTTTAATGCTGAAACCCTCACTTGGACACACCCCCAGCAACAGCCCCCCCTAAACCTGCAGTGTATTTACAGCCCAGAAACCCTTAAAGCACTGAGAGAAAGGGAAGAGCTGAGATTTACACTCTGAGAGCCAGGATTTACACTCTGCTCTCAACCTCCTTTGCTCCTTAACAGTCTTTTCATTAAACTCTCAACAGCCCCATATATCCTCTGCTTTCCTGGGAAGACACAGAGTCTCCTGAAAGCCTCTGCTCTTAGGGATGTCAGGAGCTGCAGTTCCCTTGGAATCGTATTTGTGAGACACCTGGTGTGGTTAAGTTTCTCTAACTTTTGTCTGTAATTCCATTAAGTGAGAACCATATTTTCATTTGCTTTCAGAAATTATTTCTCTAAGTGTAGCAGGTTTTTTTTTACTTCCTCAGAAAATGACTGAGGAGGAGGGAGGAATATGAATATGGGGTTAGTTACAAGGTAAAAAATGAGGATTTGTTGAGTTATACCTTTACTGGACCTTGTTTCAAATGGTTTTGATAAATTACAGTTGCCTGAGGGGGGAAATAAATAAGATTGCCTTCATAAAATCTTTATGGACACATGAAATTATCCCCAAAGTGTGTTTGGGCTTTGTATTTCACAATGTTTGCTAAAATAGATACAATTTTCAGATTCAGATTGTTGCCATGAAACGTTAAAACACACTCTTGAAAGAATAGAGGAGAAAGAAACTTTTGATGGGATCTCAAACAGCATTTTTGAATGGCACTGATGATCAAGAACCTGATAACAGTGAGTTTTTCATTTTGACATTATGAGAATTTCTCTGGGCTTTTTTTTTATACCGAAGTGAAAAGAGATTTGACTGAGCCTTGAAAAGTGTCACATGCAATTCAGTGATATTTTTGTACTTGTCCCTTCGAATTGTTTCCCTGCTTTGTTCTTGTCTGAAGGAGGGAGGCACATGTGCAGCAGGTTCCCAGTGTGAGGGAGCAGCCTCTGTTTGCTCTGCCCAGCCCCTCAAGTGTCTGTGGGCTCAGGGTTAGCTCTGGGGCTGCTCTCAAGTGAGTTTTTACAACACCAGTCATTCCATTCTTCCCCCAAGAAGTCACTCACAAAAGCTCGTTCTTGTCTAATTTTTGGCTGTTGCTGTCAATAATAAATGCTTTGGGGCAGAGTGAAGGAAAAGATAAAAATTTCCAGCAAACCAACAGGAAGGATCTTTTTTAACCCTCCACAGCACTCGATTTCCTACCAAAACACCTCTGTGGCACAAGGAAGGAGCTGTGGCTCCTCATCTTCCCTGGGGATATCCCCTCTGGGCATCACCTCTTGGTGCTCCTGGCAACATCTTGGCTCCAAGGAGCTGTGCCAGACCCCTGGCTCAGCTGCTCTTTTCCTCACTCTGTTCTCAGACCATCCCATGCAGCTCCAGCATTCCTAGAGCTCCCTTCCTTTTCCTGTAGTTGAAGCTAATAAGTAGAAATACTTTGTGGTGATTTTTTTCTCCTTTTTTTTCCTTATTTTGCTATGGTAACAACCTGGCATTCGCAGCTGTTTAGGGGTTTTTTTTCCCTTTTATTTTTCTTTTCTTTTTGCTTGAATATTTGTGAGATTTGTTTCTATTTTTCTCCTCCTCATAAAACCTGGAAGACGTTGTGGGCTGCTGGCCATGGTGGAGCATGCAGGGATGCCTCCCAATATGCTGCTCACAGAAGAAATCAGCCTAATTACTTCCCAAAACGCAGTCAAGGATGTTTGAAACATCTCCTGGTTTGACATCCATGACGAGTTTTGAAAGGCAGGATTGCAGTTAATGTCCAAAAAAACCAACAAACCCATGTATTAATTTCTCTCTTCACATCTCTCCACGTGGGTGCATCCTTCCCCAGAGTCCTGTCACTGATATTTAATTAATGCAAAGAGTCTGATGACACCCTTGCTGTTGGATCCATGGGTTGTTTTACCTCTTCTTACCTTGTTGGCCACACAAATCTTTAATGTCCATGAGGATCTGAGGTTTTTTTGGTGTCCTGCTGTGGTTTTTAGGGACTGTTATTACAGAAGAAAACAATAGGATATTAAAATGTCCTTTTTAATACAAAAGCCACAGGTCCAGAGGAAGCCACAAAGATGTTCTGGGGGCAGGAGCACTGTCCTCCAAAGGCAGGGAGAGCTGGGGCTATTCACATGGAGAAGAGAAAGCCTGGGGAGACCACAGAGACCTTCCAATGCCTGAAGGGGGCCTGGAGGGACAGGGACTCTTTTTGTGGGCACACAGTGACAGGTCAAGGGACAATGGTTTTAAACTGCCAGAGGGCAGGGCTGGATGGGATATTGGGCAGGAATTGTTCCCTGGCAGAGTGGGCAGGCCCTGGCACAGGGTGCCCAGAGCAGCTGGGGCTGCCCCTGGATCCCTGGCAGTGTCCAAGGCCAGGCTGGACTTTGGGGCTTGGAGCAGCCTGGGACAGTGGAAGGTGTCCCTGCCATGGCAGGGGTGGCACTGGGTGGGCTTTAAGGTCCCTTCCAACCCAAACCAGTCTGGGATTCTATAATTTGAATAAAAGTTATATTTCCATTGGTCAAGAGGTTGCTGTTGGACTGGCAGAGTAAAGTACTCTGAAGAAAATACAGAAATGCCACTTGTAAGTGAATTGTTGTGTGTTCAGCAAGACACTGTGACAATCAAATTGCATTCAGGTGCCCTTAATAATTCTTGAGTAAAATAAACTTCATTTTACACTTTTTGCATGTATCTAACAGTTCCTTCACACATCTTAGAGGTGGTCCTTGGGATTTGAGTGTTGGACTTGGTGGTCTTAGAGAACTTTTCCAACCTTAAGGTTTCTATTCTTTGATTTTGAGATGTTCTGCTTCAGCTTTAGTGGGGTCTGTGGTTTGTGTCTTTGTGTCTTTGTTTTGACACGATGGGGCAGCCACAGCTTTTCTGGGCAAGGCCTGTGCCAGGTCCTCACCACCCTCACAGGGAACAATTTCATCTTAAAATCCAGTGTAACTCCATTCCCTATCAGTGTGAGACCATTCTCCCCTGTCCTGTCACCCCATCCCTTGTAAATAATCTCTCTCCACCCTTGTGGGGTCCCATCCCTCCTCCTGTCCCCACAGTGCTGCCTTTGGAGCTGATTAAGGCTCCAAAATTCCCACTTTTTACACACATTTGGCTGATGGCCACAGGTGGACAGGGACAGAGAGCTCTGGGGGGGGCTGGTGGTGGCCTGGCCTGGTGGCAGCAGGAGCCTGGTCCTTCTGCCCCTGGGGCTGAGAGTGGTCTTGCTTGGCCCCAGGGTGACCCAGAGACATCAACCTGAGCTGATTTCAGCTTTTACCTTTTCCTGCAGGTCCCAGCTGTGTTTCCTCACACGAAGGGCTGCCCAGGGAGGTGGTGGCGTCACCATCTGCACGTGGCACCTCGTGCCATGGTCTGTGTGACAGGGCAGTGTTGGGTGCCAAGCTGGACTGGATGCTCTGGAAGCTGATTGTGTGGTTCTGGAGCAGCACCTGCTCCATGTGCATGGCCATTCCTGTGGGGTCAGAGCCTGGTGGCTCCCAGGACAGCCTCAGTGCCACTTCCAGAGGGGGTGACAAAGCACGAGTCACCCAGTGAGGGAAAACATCATCATTTCCACCGGCCTCTTCCCAAGTTCCTGGCATTGCAGGAAGGGCAGCACTCCTTGAGGCAGTGATGTTGATGTTCAGGGAGCTGTGCTCTCTCCAAAAGCTCCCTGCCTGTGTGTTTTGTGTGCCTGACCTTTCAGCAGTGGCAAACAGAGCAACGCTTTTTTTTTTTTTATAAAACACATTTGTCTTGCAGTCCTTGACCTGTGCTCAGTAAATGAAAATGTAGCAGAACTGAGTCCCCACAGGATCAGGAGAGGGGCAGTGCAGGAGAAAGGGAAAATAAAGAAAAATGTACTGGCACTCGTGCTAAAGAACAGCAGAGCAGAAGCCACTTTGTGGCTGTAAAAGTCACACTTCTTATCAATAATTCCTTCTCCCTGGTGGGCAGAGGGTGCTGCCCACCCCCTGTGGCTGTGTGAGCCACCACACTTCCCTGAGTGTTTCCAGCTTTGGATATTCAAATGTCTCAGGAACAATTTCTGCATCATTTCCTTTGCCATGAACCCTCCTAAGGTTACATTTTGTCTCTTCAGAGAGGGAGCAATGATCCAGCTTTCCCTTTCCTTCATGAGAAACCTCCTGTGGTAACAGCTTTAACGAGAGCTCATAAAAGGCTCCCTTTCTTTCAGTGCTTCCCTCCAGGAATCTTCTATCGATTACTCAGTAGACAAAAGAGGGAACTAAAGAGCTGCCGTGCAAGAATATTGTACAGCATGAGGCAGCTAAAGGGAGATGCTGACTGCAGTTTTATTGGGGTGGGAGTGGGGCTTGGTCCTTCAGATACTTCACATCAGGAAGTGCAGTTGATAAATTCACGGGTTCCCATGCAAAAATAAAAAATCGGCCGCCGATCTGAAACCCAGCGATTGTTTCATTTCTGACATTGATGTTGCTTCAAATTTTTTGAGTGGTTTAATAGCAAAAGGTTTTTTTCTGGAGTATAATTCATTAAACACTGTCAGTGTTGGATAAAAATCGTGTTGGTTTTGCTGGAAGGAATAGTCCAGTGTTTCTGACAGAGAGGAATCTTTCCTGTGCAGGACATTGTGTTCAAGTGAGAAATCTGGGGAAAGAATGGGAATGTTTGAGATCCTTGGATGAGCCTGTTTGCTTTCCTGCTTCAAAACAGGCACTGGCTGGTTAAAATGCAGTGATAGCAGAAAGGCTGTTGAGAACTTTGGGGTCCTTGTCAGCTATTGACCGTTTGCCACCCTTTTTGCCTGGTTCTCTGTGGAATACATGCATTTATTAGCACCTTTGCTTTTGGAAAGCTGCAATCTCTGAAATATGAACAGTTTGCACCTTGGAGGCTGTCACACCTGCTTTAGGACTGAGGGAGTAGTTCAGGATCTGAACTGAGGCATCCAGCCTCTTTCCCTGCCTGGATAAGAAAAATCAGTCTCCTTTCTTTCATCATAACAAATGAATTTCTTTCACTGTGAAGAAATGAAAACTCTTGGCTGTTGAGGAATTTTGATTCTCCACCTGAGGGACATCTTAACTTTTACTGTTATCCTTTGAGTAACTAATTCTTAAAGGTTCTGATTTTTATTTTTTTTAAAACAGAACGTTTAGGTATTTTCCAAAGTTTTTAATGCACAGCAAAACAGAACACATGACCAAATACCTGGCCCCGTGTAACCCACCCGTGGCCAAACTTAAGGAGGAGGTTTCCTGTATTTCCTTTAAATCCCCTTGCATTCCCTTTTGTTTTCCTGAGCAGATTTTGCTTTATAGTCATAAAGATATTGCATTGGAGGTGGCTTCCCTGACAAAGGACTGGGAGTTATGCCTTTGAATCCTTCCAAAAAACAGGGAACTGAGCCCTTCTTGCACTTAGTGGCTGGGAGCTCTGATTTTCTGATATCTCAGGAGCAAATCTCAACCTCTTGTGCTCTTCCTGGAGAGCCTGGCTTGTGCTCCACAGCAAACCTTCTAAAGGAGCATTGATCCTCTCAAGGGCACACAGGGGTCCCAGTTTTTGCTTTTCCAGGGCCTTTGTGGGAGTGCTGAGCTGTTTGTGTGCCCAGGCAAGGGAAGGAGTCAGGAATCAAATCATCTCCTTATGAAATACAGGTGGGAGCTCTGCCTGGCCCTGAAAGGGAAATTCAGGTTTTCTTCCCCCCTCCTACTGCTGCTGGGCACCTGAGCCTTTGTAGGGTGGTTTACAAGTGTCCTACAATCAGGAACATTTTTATTCTGTGCTCCTGGCAAGTTGCAGTGTTTTGCAAGTGGGGACATCTCTGGACAAGGCCTTCAGGTGACTTTAAATGTCCCTGGCTGGGGACAATGAGCACTTTATCAGGCATAACTAAGGCTAGCTTGTTGTTACAGTGGGCAGGGATGGGGGAAATCAGGGCTGCCTGAAGCCTCCCTGCCAGGGTTAAGCACAGAATGCAGATATCTTGTTTTTTCCTTTAGCTCAGCTTTGACTCTTGCAGCCTTTGAGTGTACCTGAATTGAATAGACCTCCATGAACTCATATTTGTTCTTTTTGCTACAGAAGAAAACATTGGTAAGCACAAAGCATTTAAGGTATTTTATGCTATTCCTAAATTTAATACTCCTGAAAGTATTTAGTGATCTCCTTGAAAATGGGAACGTGTAATTTAGGAACTCTCTGTTGAGAATGAAACGAACCATGGAGTACAGGCTTTGAAGAAACAGCAATTCCTCCTGTTTTCAGGGTGTGGAGATGCTGTGTTAGGTCCCTTCAGTGCAGCAGTGACTGCAGGAGAGTGCTGGCACTTCATTCTCTGAACAGGCTTCCCTGGAAAACTAATGGAGGAGAAGCAGGGCTGCTTGCACCATTTGCTCCTTTCCAGGCAATTTTTCTTTGGCTTGGTTTAGTGTCAGGCTTTAGCACACTTGGTAAAGGCTGTGTTTAGTTGCACACTGATAATCTGCTCTAGGAAAACACCTTTCCTGGCCTTAATCCTTCTCGTGGCATCAGGACCCTGCATTCCAGCTGCACAACACCCCTATTTCCCCATGCTGAGCCTTGGACAAGGTTATTCCAACTTCTGGTTTGCATGGCTTCATTTGCTTAGCTTCCAGATGGAGAGAGGCTTTTAAGAGAGTCCTGAACACTGATTTGTGCCTGGTCTTGCAGCTGGGTGCAGCCATTTGAAGCTCTCTAAGGTGAACTGACACAGGAGAGGCAGCTTGAAGTGCAGTTGTGACCACAGAATTCCAGAATGTTTTGGGCTGGAAGGGACCTTAAAGCCCATCCCATTCCAAGCCCTGCCATGGGGTTGAATCCCCTGGATTCCTGGATAGCCAGTCAAGGTTTGCTTTAGTTGTTTATGTCTACATTTTTGTTAAGGATAAATCAGCCATCAAATATTTCCCCCAAACAAACCCAAGTGGGACTCTGTGCACTGGCAGCTTTCCATCCACATTATATTGATGATTTGAAAGCAGGGCTGAAACCAGGTGTTAAATTGACCCTGCCTGAAAAAAACTCCTGCACGTTATTCTGTTCAAGTGGCCAAACAGTGCTGATGCAACAGATCCCAGTATCGACCCCACCAGCAGCTGGCATTAAGAGCCCACTGCCTGCATCCCATATTTGAAAGTTCAGCAGGTCATTGTGGAAATTTGAGATGGTGAAGCTGAGTCACTGTTAAAAAAAGGATCTGTGTAATCCCAACTGTGCTCCAAACAGAAATGACTGCAGCTTTAGAGTTAGGTGATTATTATTTCAACTTAGACAGCTCAACTTGTTTGCGGCCGTTCTATTATTGAGACAGCATTGCTTAAAAGTTATTATGTGAATGCATTTTAAAAATTAGACTTGGGGAGTATTGAAGTAAAAATTCTCACCCTGATGACCTTGGGAGTTTGCTGGATGTTGGTGTCTCGTGGCCTCTTTCATTATCACTATGTGGGAACATCCAGCCTAAAACCCTGGTTAATACTAAAGAAAGTTTAGTTCATTGAATTTCTTCCTATTATTTGAAAAATCAGGAGATTCCAGAGTCACAGCTTGCTCTCAAGGTAGTATTATATCCACACAGCTCACAAGGGAAATCCAGGTGTTTTGATACTTTTGTGTGATTCTCTGACAAAATCAGAGTAGGCAAAGTGAAGATTGGATTATTTTAATTGTCTGCTTTTAGAAGGGGTTCTCACTGTCAGCAGGGCTGAGAGACCACAGGGAGATTCCATTCTTTGGGAATAATACAAATATTACAGGAGTCAGTTTATCAGCAAACCAGTCAGCTCTTGATAAAATATATCTTTCATGTTCATATTTCACAAGCCATTGCTTTTACACCCTCTAATTTATAGTAAGAGTTTGTAAGATTGAGATTTGAAATAATAGTATTTTTTTTTCAAATAGCATTCAAAGAAAATGTCATTCCTGGAGGCTCTAAAAGCCTCAGAAGGGCTGGGGGTGCCTCAGTCCTCACTGCCAAGAGTGGAACAGAATTTTCTTGTGTTTTGTTCAGTAACTGGGAAGTTCTAGGAGTGACCTCTTGGATGGGTGGAGCCGACATGGATATGTGGAGTTTCTCTCACCTGACGATTTTTAATCCTTTAAGAAGCTGGTGATCCTTAGGTTGATGTTGCATTCTTGAGGAGGAGAAAACTAACAGAAAATAGGACTTTTTAATGATTTTGAGTTATGTTAGGTTATTTCTTGTGGGGCAGTGGCTCAGCCAGAGCTTTACTGGGGTCTCTGATACCATCTCTGCTTCTTTCCTCATCGAGTCACCAACCTTTACTTCACCCTCTTCTTTATGAATCTTCTTTTACTAATAGCTTGAGTCACAAAAAGGAAAAGGAGAGAGATTTTGGCAGCTTTAGCCCTGCTGAGAGTGTCTTGCTCTCAGTTTTGAAGAAGGATGGCCTTGGTGGGAGGAGAAAAGCAGCAAAGCAGAGTCTTCCAGTGGTACTGCCACCTTGTTTGGTGACCCTGGTTTCAGCTTGTCCAGACTCTCTGGGTGTTGTGCAGTCGAGAGTTAAATCAAATCCCAACTCAAAATTCAGATGGAGAGTGCAGGCACAGCTCCTCCAGAGGAGAAGCCCCGGGGTGGGTGCTTGGAGATGTAACACACAACTGGGGCTTTGTTCCATGCAAGGAGAAAGATCTGCAGCAAGTGTGTGGCGTGCAGGAAATAGGGCAGGGTTTAGCATGACAAAAGGCAATTGGAGTCATGGTGGAAGTGATTAGAATTTCATGAATAAGCTGGTGTGCTGCAAAAAGTGGTAAATAAGTGAAATCTCCAAATGCAAACTGCTGTGCAAACATGGAGAGGCAGCTGTTGTTCCAGATGCCAGGAACAGCTTAACAAGGAACGACTTTTCACCACCTGATCAGTGCCATTGTCTGCAGAGCTCTCAGTAGGACCCAGAGCACTGAATCCAAAGCAGGATGCTCTGGGAACAGGTGATTGGACCCAAGGAGCAGAGCATGAATTAGAGAATCCAACGAGTTTTCCACGGAAACCTTCAGAAATCAGAAACAATTCTGAAACTCTTCAGGGAACAGCCAGGTTTGGAGCGCCCCTTTGTGGGACTGACTGAAGGAACCTGGTGAGAGCTGTAGATCTGGAGACCACAGGAATTAGACTCCAAGCCTTTGGGAAGTACAACTAGCAAGAACTTTTTGGGTTTGCCCCTTCCAGTGAGGTCGTTGTACCCCTGGGCACTGCCACCCTCTGAGAGGGCTCTGCCTGAGCCAGATTGGAGCTAATCAGGAGAAAATATGTGGATTTAAGGCTGAAAGAAAAACTATATAGAAGGAAAAGCCATAGGAGGTAAAAAAGACCTTGTTCACCCTAGTGGGAGACAGGAGAGATCACTTCTGGATTCTTTCTGAAGGTGGTTGCTTGGATCTGCTTCCAAGGTTTTGGTTACTTGAGGTCATCCCAGCAGGGAAAGGTTGAATTATTTCTGGTAGCTTCTATAATTCAGTGCAGAGATGAGTAAAAAATAGTTTATAATATAGTTTATAATAATAGTTTAAAATTATTTAGCTGTAGTATAATTTTCAATTTCCTTGTAAGATTTTTCTTTTAAATGCTTTCAGTTCCAGCTCTGCTGTGGGATTGATATCCCACATTCCTCCTCTGCTTGCCAGCCCCATACCCAGGTCTGCCTTGCTTGTAAAGCTAGGAGGTAAGAAAAAATATTTTAGAGCAAATGTTTTACTAGAATATCCTAAACACATCATTATGCCAGGGGAGCTGTGGGAAAACTAGGATGGAAGAGAAATAATACTGTCATTAATTGAAGAAGAACATAAACGTTAATTTTTCCTGTTAAACAATCTCAGTGTTTCAAAGTTTCTCCCACACATGTTGGTAAAGTGGGAGAATGACAATGAGTGTTACAATAGCAGAGTCATTAAGTTTTAAAAGTGTGTTTTATTTCATTTTAGAAGTCTGCAACCAAGGAGAGAAACTCCAGGTTTCTGTCAGGAAATAGCTTCAATGAGGGAGAAGTTGCATTTGGCACAGTGTGTTTTCCTTCTTTTGTTTTCCTCATAAAGAGGAAATAAAAACATTTTGAATGATCATCTTCAAAAATGAATAAAAGTAGACTTCAAATGAATGAAGGAGATTTATTATTCCAGATGCTAATCAGCAAACATCTCACATATGATTAATCACGTTACACTTGTTTGTAGTTAACAATTGCAGCAATCGAGTTTTAATTTAAATGGTGAAATTGAGATTTGACATTTCAGATAGGCAAGTTTGGGAGACTGAAGTTACCACTAATTTTTGTGTGAATGCAGTCAGAAGCTCACTGAGAAGTTTTATTTCTGTCTTTTTATAGTTCATCAATGATTGGGAAAATCCATAAACATTTGCATTGCATTTTTTATGCAATAAACATGCCAAAGTTTAGATGAGTTTTTGAGTCACCTGGTCTAGTGGAGCTCCTTCGAGGCACCATTGTGGCTGAGAAAACAGGAATTGTGCTGTCCCATCCTAAGGCTTAAGTGCTGTGTGTCATCTGTGTTGTTTTTTCATGGAATTTCTTTTAGATTTCTGCTGATTTCAAGTCTCTTTCCTCATAGGATTTTTCATCCCTTGCTGTCAATGCATTCAAGCCCTGGGCACTGTGCTGTGGCTGGGAGTTGGTGCCTTTCTTTTGGGCCAGCAAACTCTACCCAGGTTCCTTTCTCCCCTCTTCTCTCATTTTCTCTGGGAAATTTGGTTCTGCTTGGCATGGGGGTTAGTAAAATTTCTGATACCAAGTATTTGCCCTTAAGCCTTAAATTTCCTGTATTTATTTATACTTGAGTCATTATTGATTTGCTTCCTTTTATCTATTTTGCTGCATTGAGAGCATTATATGGAGCAAATTTCCTTAACACAGTGTGCCTAGACTTAATCACTTTGCTTGAATTAAAAGGATACGCTGGAAAGAGCGAATTCTTTTGAACAAAATTCTCTAAAGCTGCTACTCCCAAATCCCAGTCTCCAGTAGTTCATGGAACTCCTCTTCTGTTAGAGTAGAGAGAGCAAAGCAGGAAGATGAGAAGTCATGAACAAAGTACTCCCAGGGTCTTTTTTGGTTTTGTTTTGGTTTGCTTTGCTTTCATCTAAAAACAGAAGTGTCTTCCTTTTCTGTGGGCTGCGCTCACAGCAACCAAGGACAGCTGTGAATCCAGATTTGTGCCAAAGGGATGAAATCAAGCTGGATGTGGAAGGGACAAGAGTTTCTTCAGGTCACAGATGGAAATCTGTTTCTAACTTGCAGTCTAAGGAGAGGAAGTTTCCAGGCATCTGCAAGGACAGCCACCCCAAAAGCCTAGTCAGTCCAAGGAAAGCCTACAGGCAATTGAAGAGGAGATTTATCAGTGGTATTTTTTGGGTGTTGGGAAATACTGATCTCCAAAGCAAATGAAAGAGATATTTCAGCCCTGTCCATTCTGAGAGAGCAGTGGGAGCAGTTCAGGATTCAGGAGTGGGTGGAGGTAAATGTGAGTGGCAGTGTCCCCAACAGAGCACAGTTCATAGACACTTCTGTCCATCCATGCACCTGCTGTAATTCAGAAAGTATGTTATTGTGTGAGGAATTCTTGATAAAACCACTTGGAGAGGGCTCTTCCTCAGGAACCAGGGTGGTGGGGCGAGGAGCAGTGGATACAAACTGAAAGAGGGGAAATTCAGGTGAGATGTTGGGAAGGAATTGTTCCCTGGCAGAGTGGGCAGGCCCTGGCACAGGGTGCCCAGAGCAGCTCTGGCTGCCCCTGGATCCCTGCAAGTGTCCAAGGACAGGCGTGGGGGCTTGGAGCAGCCTGGGACAGTGGAAGGTGTCCCTGACATGGCAGGGGTGGCCCTGGATGAGCTTTCAAGTCCCTTCAAACCCAAACCATTCCATGGTTCTGTGATTCTGTAACATCACCTCAGGCTCATATTCTGCCTTCACTTCATGTAGAAATACAGAAAGGCATTGGATGAGCTTTAAGGCAGCTGCAAAAGGCAATGATGAAGTCCAGTATTGTTCAGTCAGCAGGAAAGTGGCTGCAGCAGAGGTAGGAACTGAACTTGCAGAGGTGAAAGAGGTTATTTGTAACTCATAGAGGGACTGGGGAAAGCACAGGCACAGAAAATATTCCTGTGCTTTAATAAATAGCTTGGCAAATTGAGGAAGTGCTTAAGCAATGATTGGTGAGCGGTGGCTGGGGAAAGCACAGGGAGTCCTGAGAGCTCCATTCCAGCCCTTTATTCCCTGCTGTTCACTTTGGGATGATGCATTTGCTGTTCTTGTTTACAGGCACTTGGCAGTCTTTTATGCTGTGTCATGTCCAGGGGTTTAACAGACTAAACTCTCAAAAAGAGCAGGAAAATGTGGAGGCAATGTCCCTTGTCTTTGCTGATAATCAGATCTGGATATGGCAGAAATGAATTCATTACTAAGGCATGGTAGGAGCAAAGTTGATGCTCTTGTTAAGCTGAGCTGAAGGTAGATTTAAAAGGTGAAAAATCTTTTGATTTAATAAAAAAAATAAAATAAGAAAAAGGAGTATTACATTTAGAATACTCTTTTCCCTGTATACAAAAAAGGCTTTTATTCATTTCAGAAACAATTTGAGTCAGAGAGCACAGAATCTCCAAAACCAAGAAGGCAACTCAATTTCCATGGAAGTTAATGGAAAATTTTCTGGGAATGTTATGACAGGTCCTAGAAGAGTGAGAATGATAAGTAGGGCAATTCAATAATCCCACAGGGAGAAGATCATCATCTCTGTTAAGATAAAGGTGTTCATTTTCACTTGTATTTGTTTTATGAAGTGCACTGAATACATCTCTGACTTGATGGCACAAGTGATAGCCAAATATAAACCTGAGCCTGGGCTGCTGGGGAAAAGCTGCAACTCCTGGAGTTCAGGAAATCCATATGTATTCTGCTTTAAAAGGAATTGTAGATTCTTTTATTCCCTTTATAAATACCACAGAGAACAGGAAATATTCCGTGTTCATACAGAACCATTTCTTTTACGCTGCAATTAAAGAACAATATTAAGGTTTTCCCCTTCTTATGGGCCCTGTGCCAGTTTCTTCCTGTCCCCAGGTCATTCTTCACCTCTAGAGGTGGGAGATGGAGCTTAGGGGAGAGAAGATGGAGCAGCTTTTATTGTCCCCCAGCCCAGAGGCCCTGGAGGTGCCTCCTGTCTCTTCCCTGGGCACAGCCTCCTGCTCTTCCTGAGGTGCTTTTTGCAGCCATTTCAGCGGAAAATATGGAAAATATTGCTTGTGGGTTAGAACATTTCAGAGCCCAGAACATGCCCTCGTGTTTTGCTTTTGCTGAAAGCATTCCTATGAACGTGGCCCTGCTCCTCCAGGATTTGGGTCACGTCAGTACCACTCCCACTTGATGTTCTGGGATTTTTTTGCCTTGCTAGGGCCAATCCTTTGTTTTGTGGCTCAGTCTGCAGCCCCTGACTATTGTGATTGTCCTTTGCTGCATCACCAAAGCCTTTGCAATGTTCTTTTTGATCACTGGAGGGTTTAGTAGGCTGAAATATTACATTATTGACACATATTCTCCTGCTGGGAGAAGTCAAATGTGGCAGTTATTTGGGAAAACTAGAGACTCCAATTAGGGATCCACAGCAAGGCACTGTTTTCTCTCCATTTATCTTCTCTACTTGCCACTAAAGTCATAATTGAGATTTTATTCCAGTTTCTCCTATTTAACTGCAGTTAAATTGGAGGATTTTCTCTTGTCTTTTATACGTTAACACCTCTAAGAGGATTTAGAGGGAAGTTTTCCCTCTAACAACAACACAGTTGTTTCCATTCATGCCTATTGCTCTGCTTTTCCATGCTGTAGCTCTCCTTGCTCTTTGGTGTGATCTCCATCCCAGTCCTTGCAAGGATCTCTCGTTTTAACTGCCCAGGGGATTCTCATAGGAGTAGGGATTGAGGATTGCCTCATTATCTCATCCTCATCTTTACTCACATCTAGTATTCTAGACAGAAAAGATTTTGTTTGGGTTGTATTCTGTCTTTTATTTCTTCATTATAGAAGAAGTAAGTAAATTATTATTATTATTAATAATATATGGGTTAGGGTACCTTGCTCTGGGTACTTCATAAACTCTGTGAGTTCTGGTTTAAGAATCGTGGAATGGTTTGGGGGACCTTAAAAGCTGTGAAATCCAAATCTCAAAACTGAGCAGGGACACCTTCCACTGTCCCAGGCTGCTCCAGCCTGGCCCTAGACACTTGCAGGGATCCAGGGGCAGCCCCAGCTGCTCTGGGCACCCTGTGCCAGGGCCTGCCCACCCTGCCAGGGAACAATTCCTTCTCAATATCCCATCCAGCCCTGCCCTCTGGCAGTGGAAGCCATTCTCTGTGTCCTGTCCCTCCATCCCTTGTCCCCAGTCCCTCTCCAGCTCTCCTGGAGCCTTCTCCTCTCCAGGTGAGCACCCCCAGCTCTTCCAGCCTGGCTCCAGAGCACAGAGGCTCCAGCCCTGGGAGCATCCAGCAGATCTGTGTCCTTCATATGTTCCAAGCCTTGCATTGATGTCAGAGATCTGCTTTTCCACCTCTCTGTGCATCCTTCCCTTCCCTGCTCATGTCCCCGTTCATCACATACTCTTTATTTGTGGGGTGGCTGTCACTGGAAGGCAGCACCTGTAAAAACCTCCTCAGCATGTTTTTGTCAGCCATGGGAGTTACCTTGTCTCCTTCTTGTGGGTTGTGTGCAATTAAATCCTGAACAGGCAGCTGGAGCTGGATTTGCAGGGCAGACAAACGAGCTGCCTTCCCTGAGGACAGTAGTTTTGGTTGGCTAATAACAGCTATCCAGGTCGGTGAAGAGTAAAGGTTTGGTGTGACTGGGTTCTGTTGCTTAATGCCAACACAAATGCCAGCAGTGGGTTGTGCCTGAGTTGCTGAATTGCAGGCAATTTGTTTAATTCCTTATGTCAGAGGTTTATAAAGGTTGTTATTTAAAAAAAAAATATACATATACTGGAAAAACAGCCAAAGGAAAATAAACTTGGCTACTGGTTAGCTTTTGCTCAGGACCTTTACCATGCACCTTTACCATGTGCTATGCATTTTAGAGGTGGTTAAATAGAAATGTTTCTCTGTACTGCATCCATGTCCTCACTTCATGTGCCCTCTCTGGCTGTTCCCTTGTTGGAAAATGCCAAGGTCAAAGATGTTCTGCCTTTTCCAGAGTGAATGCTTTCATGTAATGTAGAAAATGAGGCTGAGATGTGTTTGGTACTTTATTTTCTAAGAAAAGGTGAGTGAACAGGCAGTTTTCAGTATCACAATTCACTGCTGTGGAAGAGAGAAGCCCCAGTGATAAGAGATTTATTACAGAAAGGACATTTCAGCTGGATCATCTGGATAAACCCCAGCTACATGAAAGGCTGTGTTTCACAGCAGTTGATGCAGAAGCTCCAGAATCTTTTTGAAGGACCCCTGTGAGGAGTATTCATGCAAAGCTCTGTAATAAATCAGAGACAAAACCATTTAGATTGGTTTCACAAAGCCACTCTTCACAGAAAGCAAGTTCTCTGAAGAAATCTGTTCTATTATGCATTTAAGTAGCTGTGACATTAATCATTATGTCATTAATAATTTGACATCAGTAATTTCTCCCATCGTTTAATCCCTTTTAATCTTTCTGCTACAAGATGCAAGCATTAAAAACAATCAGTCAGGCTCAGTGTTTTCTCCCCTGTCCCCAGAGCTGGTTAATTTTTAGGTGATGTGGAGAAGTCAGATGTGCCAATTCATTAATACCAGATTTGTGGGCAAGTTCAGTTGTCTTCTGGGTCTCCATTTATCACATTCATGTTTGTTCATGTTGCAGTTCTGTTTCATTTAGGCCTTTTCCTGCTCTGTCCAGCAGTCTCAGAGGAAGATTAATTTTGTGATTTTCCTATTGTTGGCTGGACAGGGTGACATTTTTATTTCTGGGCCCTCCAGCTGTTTTCATTGTGTTGGTTGGGTTGAATTACCCTGGGATTAGCTGTGGTTTCCTTATGGGGCTGTAGCTTTGGAAGCCTCAAAGAGAGGGGTAAAATAACTGCAAACAGGGCCTGGATCTTCTCCCAGCTGACAGGAACGAGGAGGCAGATGGATGTGTCTGTGGGCTTAGAGATGGTTAAATAAAAGCAGAGTGTTAAAAGGGTGATGCTATCAAGGACAAAGAGTTTATAAAATTTAACAGATGTGGGTTTAATTGTGTGGCAGCAGCTCAGAGCTGCGCTGGAGGACATTCCTAGATAATACCAAGGCAGATGAGTGTGTGCATTGCAGGCCTGTGGGGGCAGAGATAAGGCTCCATTTGCATTTTGCTTTCATTTGGTTCCCTTGTTTCCAGAAGTTGCAGTTCAGCACAAGCACCATGCTGCTCTTGCATGGGCTGAGTTAGTGTTGTTTGGGTTTAGAGGATTTTCATGGAAATATGAAAGCTGTTTGAGGGCTGCCATGACTGTTCAAGCCACTGTCATTGCAGTGATGGTTTCCAGGAGAGAGGGGACTGGAGAGAGGGGAAAATCCCCTCCAAGTCTGGCTGCTTCTTTTTGCAGAGCCCCATACCTCGAGGCAGGGTGCATTGTCTGCACGGTGCATTCTCCATCCACTTCCATTCATTTATCCCCAGCTGCATTTGGAATCCGAATCCTCCTCCTCCTCCTCCTCCTCCTCCTCTTTTGGATGCCCACTTGCCTGCAAATGGGCTGCTTCCCACGGTGTCCTTGGCTCCTGGCTCACCAAATGAGTGCATGGAGATTGAAGTCACTGCTGGGACTGTAGAGTGGCCAGGAGTGACACTTTCTGTGCCCTCAAAGCAATTCCCATCAAACCAGAGCATTTCCAGCACAAACCCCTTCCTTTGCCCTTTTTATTTACTATTGGTCCTTGTTTCTTGTCCTTTTACATACTTCCACTTACTTTTATCACCTTTTACTCCCCTCTTACTCACTGCTGCTCCCTTTACCATCAGCTCTTTTCCTCAGGAGCATGTGCTTTGCACATAATTTAGTCTATTTGCTTCCTGGCCATCCAGGAGGAAAAGGGATTTTTTTTCCATGGAAAACACTTCCCATCATGTCTGGGATAAAGGGACAAGGTGACAGATCAGCCGTGTCACAACCCCCAGGGCAGGAAAGATGAAGACCATGCAAAGTAAAGCTGCTGAGGAGTGAAGCTGTCAGGAAGCTCAAGGGATGGACACAGACAGAGCCTCTGGTTGGAAAGGACTTTTTTAGCAGATGCAAATAAAAAAAATGGAGAAGAAAACAAAACAGCGATGTGCTGGATGGCATGAAAGGCATAATTGTCCTTGGCACTGGTGCCATTGAGAGGAGTCAAAAGCAGGATGCTAACAAAGGTGAGCCCCAGGAATGTGAAGGAAGAGTGTGAAATGAAGCTGTAACTGAGAGCTCCATCTCTCAGAGACTGACACCTCGCTGCAGGGGAAAAAGCATTTAGGAGTATGTGTAAAAAAGGGGAAAAAATTAAAAATAAAAAGGAATCCATACTGTGTAGCTGAGGGATACATTGCTGTGCCATTTTCCTTGCTCTTCTGAGGGGACAGGGATCTAAAAAAGCTCCCAGAGTGTGCCAGGAAAAGAGAAAGATTTACTACCAATTTCCTATGACATATGGCCACCCATCCCTCCTCTGAAAATGTGGGCATTAGTTAATGGATAAAACTGTCATACTTGGCTTTTAACATTAAAAGCAGGGTCTTTTGGAAGGGAGAATGCTCTCCCAAATTGGAGTTTGAGAACAAGATCTCAAGATTTTATGTGATTTGGCACCTATAGTAAGTTGAGTTGTCTAATAAATGGCAGCAATTCATCATCTGCTTTGGGAGTCTGAAGTTTAGTAGGCAGTCATATAGTGTGTCTTTTGGTGCCTCCACTACCTCAGGAAAAAAAATCATGGATTTTGGAGGGGCAAGGGGATTATGGCTTGATTTATTTGGCAACAAAATTGACTATAAAACTACTTTTACTATGCTCAAGGGAGCAAGGCATAGAGATGTCATATTGAGTAATAATGTCAGAATAATATCAAGGTCTTTGGTCATCTCACTGATTTCACACAGGCAAAGCCACAGATATAAAACACTTGATACCAGTGGAATAGGACATTTCATGTGGATAATAAACACCTGGGAAAATTAATGACCTGTCTGGCTAAAGAGATAAACCCTGAGTCACAATAAGTGAGAGCACTGGAGGGAGAGCCAGTGTTTAACTGTTTTAGTGCTGCCTGAAGTAGCACTTAGCAGGGGAAACGTGGTTTGTACATCAAATATTCCTACAGAAGAACCAGTGCTGCATCAATGGCGTGCCCTGAGGTCTGCTGAGTGCTGCCTAATTGCAGTAGCTGATGAATGAAGTGCATTTGTTGTAAGGTCTCTTTTCCCTGGGACACACTTTAATGGCCAGGTGAGGGATGAGGGTTTGGAGCTGGCAGCAGCCGGGTGTCCATGGCCTGTGTCAGTGAGGCACTGGGAGTCTCCTCACAAAGGGATTGTGCTTCTCTGGTTTTTGCCTGCCCTGGTTTTGGCCTTGCTCCACAGTGAAGTGCCCAGGATTACACAGCAATGTCCAGGAGGGCTGAGCTCATCTGAGGCTCTGGGCACTCCCAGCCCAGCGGGTCAAGCCCTGTCACCCCTCGGGGGCTGTGTGGGGAATTGAAGCACATGGAAGCAGCAGCACTTGGGGCCTTGTGGCAGCAGATCCCAGTGCTTTTCCACCTGTGGACAGGGCTGGACAGGAGCCCAGGGGGGCACGAGGCCAATGGCCCCCGGGCTGTGCCAGCCATGGGGTGGCCACAGACCCAGGGCAGGGCCTGTCCCCTGGGCTGGCTCTGCTGAGGGACCTCAAGGGCTGTGTCCAGTTCTGGGCCCTCCTGGCCAGAGAGCCCTGGAGGGGCTGGAGCGTGTCCAGGGCAGGGAACGGAGCTGGGGAAGGGGCTGGAGCCCCAGGAGCGGCTGAGGGAGCTGGAAAGGGGCTCAGCCTGGAGAAAAGGAGGCTCAGGGGGGACCTTGTGGCTCTGCACAACTCCTGACAGGAGGGGACAGCCAGGGGGGTCGGGCTCTGCTGCCAGGGAACAGGGACAGGACGAGGGGAAACGGCCTCAAGCTGGGCCAGGGGAGGCTGAGCTTGGACAGCAGCAGGAATTTCTGCATGGAAAGGGTGCTCAGGCCTTGGCAGGGGCTGCCCAGGGAGCTTTGGAGTGCCCATCCCTAGAAGAGATTCAGAAAACACGTGGATGTGGCACGTGAGGCCATGGTTTTGTGGTGAACAGGGTGGTGGCTCTGTTTGGCAATTGGACTTGGTGATCTTGGAGGTCTTTTCCAACTTTACCAATTCTGGAATTCCATGATACTGCTACTCATGCACTGCAAAGAGATGAAATAAATCTGTCCCAAAGGACAAGGCAATTCAGGTTGGGGTTTCCCTCCGCCGGACTTGTTCCTGTTGAACTTTTTATCTGTTGTTTTGCTTTGACCTCCTCTGGTGTTTTTTTTATGGGGACTGTCCCCACATTCAGTGGGATTGATTTCAGCAGAGATTTGAGATGTGCTCTTCCCTGCAAGCTTCTGCTCCTGCTGGAGGCAAAGCTGAATGAACTCCTCAGTGGAGTGAGAAGGACGTGGAGGATGTGCCCTGAGCACTGCTGGGTACCTGCTTAATAATCTGCTCACCTGACAGGGTGTTGGAAAGGACAAACTGAATTAAGCAGAGGTGAGGAAAGGGCACTTTGGAGCTCTTGCCAGAAAATCTCTCAATTTTTCTCCTGCACAAAGATGGTATTCACAGTAAAAGGGGAAAAAAACAGATCAAACTCCTCTGTGGGTACAAAGCACCTGCAACAATTGATCTGTTATAGCACTGCCATTTTCCCCCGTTCCTTGAGGTGACCAAAATTGGGACTTTAAATGGCCTTGTAGAAGACATATTTATGTCTTCCTCAGTAAACAGATTCATTTTCAAAGAGAGAAAAATGTGTGAGCAGTTCAAAAGGACCTCCTGAGCCTTGGGATGAATCAGTGAGTGATGAATCAATCCTGGGGAGGTAGAGCAAAATAGGGACAAAATCTGGCAAAAACTAGGGAAGGCAGAATGGTGTGCAGGCATGAAATGAGTCCAGATCCTGCCCTCGTTGGAACTAAAAATGCTTGAACCAAACTTTGATCTCGTGTGGGTGGAAGAAATGCCATAAGCAGAGAGTTTTCAGATCCAAACACGATTTTAGCTGAGTAGTTGGGAAGTTTTGGAAGGAAACAAGGGAAAGATGGCAGGAGTTGGTTTAGAAATGCAGAAAGGCAACCTGGAATCACTGTCAGTTGTGCTCTAATTTATTCTGTGTACTTTTTACAAAATGTGAATTTAGATTTTTAGACACATTTCTATGAGGTTTGACCATTGTGATGCTCTTGATGCAGAATTCTGTAGCAGGTCAAGTTATAAACTGCTCCAATATTTGCATTTTTAATACCTCATTACATTTTATGAGTTACAGTTGATGCTTTCCCATTTATTATCATTTTATTTGGTCTGTACATGCAGAGCTCTCCCACCAAAACTGCAATTTACAGCTGTTCTCTCACAAAGAAACTTTTTGGGAATAGCCAGGAATTGTTATCCCAAACCTCTAATTACAAAATTTATCTCAAATCAGTAACAAATACGTGTGCCATGTAAATGATAGATTGTGCTGGGGTCTGAATACAAATAAGTGGTAAAAAACTCCAACACATCTTGTCAATGGACAGGTTAAAAGGGAAATGTTTATAATCAAGCACAAATAAAAAGGACATTTTTCACAAAATTTAGTGGCACAGAAGTGTCCCTTTCTCCAGGGGCCAGAGAAATGGGGAGTTCTCAGAGGAAGTGTGCACTGTTCTGTGTACACAACCCGAGGATGCATTCCAGTGTTGGATTATAAAATAGGGAAAAAAACCCCAAATCTGTTAATTTATCACATGGTTTTGAGGAAGTTTTGGTATATAAAAGCTTGATCCAAACTCTCAAGGGCTGAGACAGAAAGGACAAGGCTGGGTGAGTCAAGATGTGTAGGAAGCAGGGAGTAAAAGGCAGTTTATGATCCAGAGACCTCACTTGGTAGGAGAAAAAAAGGAAAACACAGAGAGGGATCTGGCAAATTTCCACTCTGGGGACAGCAAATGGGACAAAAGAGAAATAGGATCATCTCCCCTATCAAATCAAGCAACCTACTGCTGTTTTCCCTTGGCTTTAGCAAAGCAACAAACAAGTTTGTCTGAAAAGTCCCCGGCTGTGTCAGCCATCTGGGGGTGTCAGCTCAGGCAATGGGTACACCCAGCTCCTGGGTTGACTCTTGAGGCAAATAACTTCATTTAGTAATTTTTTTCATTATTTTATAAGTTCCAGATCCTGGCAAGTCATTTTTCACCACTGAGGTGTGCTTGCAAAAAAAGGTGTAAATGCTAATTGGCCTCTGAGTTTCCTAAAGTACTTGAAGATGGATTATTGGGAGGGATTTACCAGATTTGCTTGAATAATTCAAACTCCAGCCCTGTTCTTCAAAAGTTGCCATCGTGCTGTTGTTTCATTTATTTGTATTCTTGGAGAAACCACTGATGATTTGGAGATCATTTAATTCCTTTGTTTGTTAGGGAGGGAAAACCCAGCTTTTGCCATTAGCATGAGATTAATTTCACAGAGATGTAGAAGGTGAAACAGAAGAGAAGGACACGATTGTGCAGAGTTATAATTGGCCATTTCTTCTGTAGCTTTCTGTGGAGCATGGGGAAAGGGTTGAATATTAAAAAACAAAAACCAAAAAAACCAAAACAAACCAGAAATACATTTTCTTACCTATTGATTTGACTGTGACTCCTGGAAGAGTCTTTTCACAAGTGACCTTGTCTCTGTGTAGGTTGGGAGATCTAAGATTGAGTGATGGAGTCAAGACCTCGTTTTCCTGCAATGATAATTAAATATACTAAAAGTACAGCTCACTTTTCAGTTATGTCCCAAAGCTCTGATCTTCAGTGCTTTTAATGCCAACAGGATTTTTGTTCTCCCTGTGCTGAGGTGAAATGGCTGAAGGATGAAGCTGGTCCTTGTAATTCTTTCACACTCAGACCTTTCCTAACCAACACAGAGTTTGTCCTTGCAAACTTCTTGTCCTCACAGTCCCAGTGGGTGGGGAGTAATTGCTGGCAAAAAAAAAGATGGTGTGTTGTTCAGGTTGCTTTAAAAGTGAAATGAGATGCATTCATTATGTTATGCTTCACAAATTTAAGAACTAAACCCATATTCTCTTCAAACTCATCCTTTTTATTGTGCCAGGTCTACATTACCTGGTGTATCTATGAACTCAATTTGCATCCAGTTTTCTGCTTTTAAAAATAGTAAAAATTCTTAAGTCACTTGAAATTACATGCAGATAAATGAACTGTAAATCTTTGCTATTATAGTCAATTAAGAATATTACCAATTGGTCATCTTAGACGTTTTTATGCTGCTCTATTTATGTGGTTGTTGCAGAGACTGGAACTGCCAGTGGAAGAAAGATTTCAAATTGCTCATTTGTTTCTTTAGACTGGAAGTAATGCTTTGCAGAGGATGGTTGAGCTCTCCAAGAAATTCCTGCAGTTACCAAGGTCCTTTAGATCTCTCCAGGGGAGAAAAGCAGGAATCTTCAGTGTGTGTGTGCAGTACATTCAGAGAATCACAGGGTGGTTTGGGTTGCAGGGACCTTAAATCCCACCCAGTGCCACCCCTGCCATGGGCAGGGACACCTTCCACTGTCCCAAGCTGCTCCAAGCCCCAAAGTCCAGCCTGGCCTTGGGCACTGCCAGGGATCCAGGGGCAGCCCCAGCTGCTCTGGGCACCCTGTGCCAGGGCCTGCCCACCCTGCCAGGGAACAATTCCTGCCCAATATCCCATCCAGCCCCGCCCTCCTTCCCCTTAAAGCCATTGCCCCTTGTGCTGTCACTACATTCCCTTGTGAAAAGTCCCTCTCCAGCTTTCTCCTGAGCCCCCTTTAGGTACTGTAAAGGGGGAAATGCATACATTTGGGAAAATGCAGATTCCTCTGCTTAAAATCTGTCTGATTTCCATATGCTCTGAGTCTGAAAGGGAGCAGCTACACCTTCAGCAGGTTTTAATCACAGAGCAGGCCCTCAGATGATTTCAATTAGCTATCCTTTATAAGTCCTTATATCAAAGTGTTTAAATTCTAGAGGAAAAGCAGATTTTAAGTAGACAAGGTAGAGAATAATCAATTCCTCACTAGAGTGCCTTGAACTCACTGTTCAAGGGAGTTGGGATAACCTTCTGGGCTATGAAATAGTGGAGGTTATCCAATGTTTTCTGCTGTTTATTTTCCAGTGGCAGTAACAGGTTGGGGTCAGGAGTGTATAAGCACAGAGCTGAGAAACTTAAAAGAGTTCTCAGAGAGAGAACCCTGTCTAAGGCTGCTGATCAGAAGGGAATTAAAGAAATTCCAGGCTGAATCTTGCTGCCATGACAGGAGCAGGCTCACTGACAACGGAGATTTTTTTGGAGGGTTTTGATCTCTCAGAGTCAATATTAAATGTCAGCGTGAAGAAGCTGATACTGCCAAATTGTTCATGATATATTTACTTTCAAGTGTCTTCAGCTTTTAGGTCTGGCAGAAGCTTTCATGAAAGTTAAGTTAATTTCCAAGACGTTGTTTCTAATTTGGTACCATGGAGTCAGTGCTAATCCTTCATGTGTTCCATGATAAAGGCCATGCTTTGAGTGATGGCAGAGATGCAGTGGGAGAATAACTTCCTGCTTCTCAGAGACTCTATTAATTTTCAGGAGGTGGTATTTTCAATATTGATGTCTCTGCAGAAATAAATCAGAGCTTTGCTCAGCAGAACCTCAGAGTGGAGTCAGTCTCACCAAGAGCAGCAGCCAAACAAATTCATCCCCCACAGGGACCTGGAGCAGGAGGGCAGCAGCAAAACTGCCCAGATTTGCCAGAACTACCCAGATTTGGGCAGAACTACCCAGATTTGGGCAGAACCCAGCCTGGAGATGCAGTGGTTTTGTGTCATTTAAATGTTGTCCTGTGTACTTGGTAGTCTCAGTCGAATCCTTGGGAATTTTCTTGCCTTCCATGATTTCCATAAAAGCTCCTATTCCAACAGAGGGTGTTTTGTTGTTCTCAGTGAGTGTTCCAGCACAGACAGCAGTGGTTTGTTTGGGCCTGTCAGACTCACATGCAGGATTAACTGGAGCTGGTCTGCTAAATATGAAAGTGGATCATTGAAGTCTGAAGGCTCCTGCTCCTTTCTACCCTGGGAAAATCCCCTTGTTTAAAAGAACAGGAAGAAGTTCTGTGTGTGATCAAGCACAGCTCCCACTTCAGGTCTATTAAACTGGATTTACAATGCTGTCATGCTGAGGAATGGTTTCTGATCTGGATCACACCCTCACTGCTGCAGGGGCTGTGATCAGAGCTTGCACAGGCCAAGGTTTGCTCTGCTCACAGACCAAGCTGCAGCTGCAAGCTACATACTCGAGCAGGCCATCATCATTTTTAGGGACTGGTGAGGTTTACACTGAGTAGAATTTTCCCTCTTAGTTGGGAACTTGTGGGGCTTGCTCTGAGTGAGGTGTCCAAGCACATCACTGAGTTTCCCCATGGGGCTTGAGCCCCCTGGGTTTCCCAGGATTTTCCCAATGGAAATGAGATCCTTCAGAGCTTTTCCCTGTGGAAGTCTGGCTTACATCAAGGTGCTCTTGGCCAAAAAAGCTGAGGGGCAAGATGGTTTAGATGGAGGGTTGTGTTTTATTGTGTTCTCCAGCATATTTTTATTGTAGGGGTTGGGAGTGGTAATTCCTCTTGCCCTGTTGGACATTAAATCTCTGGGATTCCTGAGGTGGAGTTTCCCTCTGTTGTGACATGTGGTTCATCTCAAAAGGGCTCTCTGTGTGCTGTGATTGGGATCCCAATCTTTCCAATTGCATGAAGTACAGGGAAAAAAACCCAAAACACATCTGAGTTAGGGAATTACAGTNATCTTTCCAATTGCATGAAGTACAAAACACGTCTGAGTTAGGGAATTACAGATTAAATTTGCAGCACTCAAGGAATCGAGTCTTGAAGTGCAAAACTCGGGTAAGAAGTTAAAAGCAGAGTTGAAATTACAGAAGGTCAGAGACAACAGAGCCTTTTCTATGCATCATTTACTGCCCTTGATTCATCGTCCACGCTTCCAAATGAGTGTTCCCCATGCTGGTTTTCTGGGAGAGAAGCTTATTTTCTCATCATGAAATGAAGTTTGAAGCATTATCTCCCTCCTAATGAGGTGAAACTTGTTTTCCCTTTCCCTCCTGGTGAGTGCAGGTAGCCAGAGGCCTTGCTAAGTGCTCACGAATTTGGGTTTAATTTCAGCAAAAATCAAATTCAACAGTTTCCGGATGGGGATATGCTGAGGTAAGAGACTTTGCTAAAATATGAGGAATTTAATTGTGTTAAGTTCTCACCTCATTAGATATGTTGGAGCACTTGCCAGAAGTAAATGCTGTTGTCCTGGTTTCACAGTTATTTAGTGGTTAGCTTGGTGTAAGTGTTTTAACGTTGCCATTAGAACACCGATACATTTTTATTCTTTTGTAGTAAAATGATTTAGTATGTATAATTAATTTAGTATGTATAATTAATCAGGCCTGCTCTAGGTTTCTCTCTGCATTCTTAGCTTTATGGCAGGGCTGTGTGGAAAAAAAATTAAAATATTATAGGCACTGGCATTAATTTTTATCTGTAATGCATGTTCCTGTTAAAGGAGAGAGCATAAACACCCCAATGCTACTTCCAAGGGCAGCTTTTCTCTCTCAAAAAACCTTGGTTTTGTCTGGAGAAAGCAGGGACCAGAGCAAGGAGTGCTGTGTTCCTTGGACACCTCCAGGGATGGGGGCTCCAGCACCTCCCTGGGCAGCCCCTGACACACACGAGCTGAAGGGATTATAGGAATTGCTCAGTTTGATTTCTGTGTGACTTGATGAAGTCACAGCAGCTGAAGCTGGATATTCCTCTGTCACTCCCAGAGCAATGACATCCATCACCTGGCTGAGGAAGGTGTGTCAGACTTCCATAATGCCACTGTTTTCTTTCCCAGGATACTCCATTTCCCATGGGGAATGTTGCTGTAGCTGTGCCTCCATCCCTCTGTGCACACTTTTACAGCTGTTCAGTTTACAGGTGAGCATTAAAGTTCTGCTATACATACAGGGACATTTTTCTCTCTCTACTTTGCATATAAAAAGCAGCTGAAGATGTGAACACACTCTTCTTGCTTCTACCAGCTCAAGACTGGCTCTTGCTATTGGTTAGGCTTTTAAATTCCTGGAATGCTGGATTGGCCAGTGTCTGGCAGCAGCCCTCGCCTTGGAGAGGCATCACCAGAGTAATTTCACTTTTCCTCTCCCTGGTAGAAGCTGAAAATACAAAAACTCTTTGTTATCTCAAAGAAAAAATGTGGAATAGATGCTCTAATGTCGTTCTTGGTTTTCCTCTGTTGTTTTCTGACTGCATCCTTCTTCCCTTGGGAGACAAATCCCAAGTTCTAAATCCATCCATGGAGTTTTCTGTCTCTCCCTCTCAGAGTGTTCAAGCCTTTGACATAATTCCTGTTCTCACTCAGTTGTTTTGGAGTGTGAGTGATGCATTGGTGGATCAGGGGGTTGTTTTCCCTAATGGCTGTTTTCCTGGTAGGAGAAGTGAGAAATATGGACATGAGCTTTGTGGTAGGGCATGAGCTGTGGTTGGTTCTTGCCAAATCTGTCAGCCACAAGCAGAAATCTTCTTGCTTTTCCTGAGAGCCCAGACCTTGGAGGCTCATGAATTCCCTGCCCATTTTCACAGCTTCATTTAATGAGTCTTATCAAAACTGGAATTAAATTCAAGACTTCTTGGAGTGGTTGCCCACTTTCCCCTGGCTGGGAGATTTTGGTTTTTTCTTCTTAAAATCTCCTGCCTGCACTGCTGAACTGAGCACTGTGCAGGAAATCCTGGGAAGGGCAGAGACTTGCATCCTCTGGAATGCAAGAGGTTGATAGCAAATGGGGATAACACCCAGCTCACAAGACTTCAAGCCTGTAATAAACTCTGATATTAATGTGAATGAAAGGATAATCTGATCCCAGGATTTCCAGGATGACGGGGAGTCTGTGGATCCCTATATCCACAAAAGGCTGCTCACTGTCCTGGAGGTGAAGTTCTCCTGTCATGATTTATGTGTGATATATTTGAGAAAATAGAGGAATATTTTGAGAACCCAGGGCCAGGTTTGGTTTCTTCTACCGGTTCCCCCTGCAGCTCTGTCTCCTGGGACAATCTGAGGGACAGCCAGAGTGGATCCCACATGATGTTTCTGTTGGAAAAGAGGGATGTGCTGTCACATTGTCTAAAACTGCTGCTGTGTATTGGTAACCAGAGCTGTCCAGCTAGGGAGGTGTCACTGCTCCCCCAGAGAAGGTCACACATGGAGTTCCTGTTTGAACCTTCCTTCTCATCTTTATTAGATAAAATTTTCTAACAGGAGACATTGTCCCCATCTCTAGAAAGGGTGGGAAGGAGGAGCCTGGGAACCCCTGCCCCATCAGCCTCCCCCCTGTGCTGGGAAGATCCAGGGCCAGCCCCTCCTGGAAGCTCTGCTGAGGCTCACAGAGCACAGGGAGGTGATTTGGGACAGCCAGCAGGGCCTGACCAGGGGACACCCTCCTGCCTGACCCCGTGGCCTTCTCTGGTGGAGAGACTCCATCAGGGGACGAGGGGAGGGCCAGGGATCCCATTAATCTGGAATTCTGTACAGCCTCTGACCCAGGTCCCCACAGCATCCTTCTCCCTGGGCTGGGGACAGCTGGATGTGGTGGATGGACTGTGGGATGGATGAGGAGGTGATGTCCCAGGTGATGGCCAATGGCTCAGGGTCCTGGTGGACATCAGGGACCAGTGGAGGCCCTCAGGGGTCTGTGCTGGGAGCACTGGTGTTTAATAACTTCATTAACAGCTGAGGGGATCCAGTGCACCCTCGGCAGGTCTGCAGGGGGCACGGAGCTGAGGGTGACCTAATGGTGACCTTCCAGTGCCTGAAGGGGCTGACAAGAAAGATGGAGAGAGATTTTGGACAAGGGATGGAGGGCCAGGACACAGGGAATGGCTCCCCACTGCCAGAGGGCAGGGCTGGATGGGATATTGGGCAGGAATTGCTCCCTGGCAGGGTGGGCAGGCCCTGGCACAGGGTGCCCAGAGCAGCTGGGGCTGCCCCTGGATCCCTGGCAGTGCCCAAGGCCAGGCTGGACTTTGAGGCTTGGAGCAGCCTGGGACAGTGGAAGGTGTCCCTGTCCATGGCAGGGGCTGGCACTGGGGGAGCTTTAAGGTCTCTCCCAGCCCAGGCTGTTCTATAATTCTGTGACACTGCCTTAGTTCCAATGAGCTGAAAGAAGGAGAAATTTGTAGAAGGAAAGAAAGGCAATCCTATTTTCTCTCCTCAATTTTCTTGTCTTCTTTCCTGTCTTTCTTGGACACTTGTCCAGAGTTGATGCTGTTGACTGCTTTATGCAAGGTAAAACAACATCTTTTCCAAAAGCAATCTCCTGCTGTATGCTGTCTAAAAACTCTGTCTCATTTGATGGATAATTACATATTTGATTTCAAATAAATGAGAATTGTTTTTTGTTCTGTGGCAAGGAGTGTAAAGGAAGATTTTAAGACCTGAAATCCCCAATGGGCCTGTTTAAAATTCCTGCTGCTGTAGTAGCACGGGAGAGAAGTGCTACTTTATAGTGTTTAAAAAGGAAAGCTTTTCTCTTTCAGCAAAACAGAACCCTCTAAATAAAATCCTTGTCCATAATGGGCAATTCCAGGGAATGCTGGCACAGGTGACAGATCCTGCCAATCTGAGGGACTGTCCAACTTAGTGTCTTCCATGTGGGAAATTAATCTGTGAGCTGTCACACCATGGAATAGAAAGTTTTATCTAAATTGAGGTTGAGTTAAAGCTCATGGGGGTGTTGGATGGATGGGTGTTGGTGGATGGGCTCTCCCCTATTCTGGACAACCAGAGGGAGTTGTCTGTAAACCAGAGTGTGCTTTGATAAAGGGAGCATTTTCCAAACTGATAACATGGATAAATAACACTGTGAACTCTTGGCTGAGGGTAAGCCAGGCTTTTTCTCAGAGGCTATTTTCTGTACAAGAACAATTCTTACTCAGTCACCTTCCTCTGAGCCATGCTGGATGTCTATTAAACCTCTTATTCCTTTTCAGAGATTCTTGAAATAACTTTTCCCTGCTTTATGCTGAAGATTTCTAGTTTCATAGAACCATGGAAGGGTCCCACAAGGATCATTGATCCAGCTCCCAGCCCTGCCCAGACCCCCCAACAATCCCACCTTGTGCATCCCTGGCAGTGCTGTCCAAACCCTCCTGAAGCTCTGGCAGCCTCGGGGCCGTGCCCATTCCCTGGGCAGCCTGGGCAGTGCCAGCACCCTCTGGGGGAAGAACCCTCCCTGATCTCCAGCCTGACCCTGCCCTTGCACAGCTCCAGCCCTTCCCTGGGTTCTGTCCCTGTCCCAGAGAGCAGACAGTGGTGCCCACGGGGTGTTACAGACGCACTCTTTTAATACTTTGACTTTCATGGAAGTAACAAAACCCAGCACTGGATTTTCAGGGATTTTCACAGCAGATTTGTTGAATGGTTATAGCATAAAACAGGAATAGTCCCTGTCTAGGCTGCACCTAATAAATATCTATATATTGGTGTCATTTGCTATGCTCTGCTTTCTTTGAGGAAGACTTGGCAGTCGTAATTAATTCGGAAACCAACCCAACCCTGAATTCCACATTACATGGCTGAGAGTTTTTCTCATTTTTGTTAGAAGAATCCAATTTAGTTGCAATTGACCTTTGTTCCTTCCTTATAGCAGAAGTTATTTGAGGAGCAGGTTTTATCTGAAGCTAATGTATTTGATGTGTTTAGGGAGAAATTTATAAGGAAGCTCTGAAAAGGCTGCATAAAAGTTACAGATCTGAAAATATTTGAGGAATTTGGTGCATTCTGGTGTGGGTATTTTAAGGCTGTGACAGCATTGGATTCAATCTGTTTTCCTTAGCTGAGATGAACACCCAGATTTAGCACTGAGTCCCACTTGGATTGCTTTGGGTTGTTTATTTTTCCTTGTTTTTCATCTCACCTCTTCTCACATTTAAGAATGAGGGCTGGTGCCATGCTGGCAATATTGCCCCATGTTACTTTATTATTATTATTATTAAAAATAGCATTGTGCCATGAGTTTATATTATGGGGCTCTTTCACAGAAATAAAATAGATTTGTCTCCCTGAAGGGATCAAATAATTGACATATTTGCAATGTGTGCAGGTGTGGTATTTAGCAGGCATGGCACATTCCTGCCTGGAATGGAAGCGTGAGGCTGCTTCTGGAAAGTTTTGGGTGCTTTAGAAACGTCTTTTCATCCTGCTGAATGCTTCAAACTTGGCCAGAAATCCAGAACTCAGAGATGTGGATATTTTCCTGTTCATCCCTTTCTTTCTATCAGTCCCCTAAAGGGTTTTTTTAAACACGGCTAAATTTATGATGAGGGTCTTGTTCCAACCTGTGATACATTTCAGGTAATTAAAGCTGTATTTGTACTTGATGGACAGAAATTTGACAAGTGTTTTTTATGCTGTGAAAAAAAGAGATGCTTTGATTAGACCATGCCTTGTCTAATCTTTGTCTCAGTGCAGAAGCAGAGGTGCCAAAGACAGGCACAGCTCCTCCCTGGCACAGGGAATTTGTTTCCTATGTGGAATTGGTGATTTGTAGTGGCAGTGAGAACAGAAATGCTCATAAAGCACCTTTCACCTGGGAGAACTCCTGCCCTTGGGCCTTCCCACTGGACTTGGGGAACTGGCAGAGCTGGGAACCCACTGGAAACCAGGANTGGATGGGCTTTAAGGTCTCTTCCAAACCAAAGCATTCCAGGATTCTGTGATTCTATGACATCACCTCAGGCTCATATTCTGCCTTCATTTCATGTAGAAATACAGAGAGGGTCAATTTTGATCAAAGTTTGAATAGGCTTCTGGGCAGGGAACACAAATTAATCATTTCCCTAAATGTTTTATCTTAGCTATTTTTGAAGCTAACAGCAAGTACTGAGCTTAGGAGATTTTAAAACCACTCATTTTTCTATAAATCATCCTCTTCTGCATTTACCTTTTTTTATTTTTTTAATTTTTTTTTTTTTAATCCCACTGCATCCAGTAGATCAGATGTGAGAATTACTTTGGAGTGGAATGGGATACAGTGTCAGTCTAGTGGCTGCTGAAGATGAATAGTCTCTAAATAAGTAATAAAGCTGAAGTGGCTGTAACTCGCTGTGAGGAGTTTGTTTATTGATACTTTCTGCCAATTGAACTTAGATTTTGCTGCCATCAAGTTGAAATGGGCATTGCCATTGGTTGTTATTTTTTTGATCTTTGTTTCCAGGGGGGAGATGGGGGTTAATTGTGAGATTTGAGTTTTTTGATTGGTTCTTTAGAAGCTGCATGAGCATTATCCTGACAGGGCAGTTATTTCTTATTACAATGTACTCCAAAGCTAGGGTTGAAATTACAGTTTAAGGGAGGTTATTATACTTTAATGCACCATCTAGAAGTTTGCTAAGCAAAATATTTGTTTATGAAGGATTCCATGTGGGTTTCTGTAGAGTTGAACCAATGACAAATCATAATTTATCTTTCGTGTGCAAAAATATTTTTTATGCTTTCAGTTTTTTTTAAAATTTATTCTTATTTGTCCTCTTCTCCAGATATTAATAATAATTAGTTTTAAAGCTTTATATGCAACTGAATAGAGCCATGACTTCCATTTTTGATCCATTTTCCAAACACTGCCCTCTTTTTTAATGAGTGGAACAAAAATGTGTGAATGTATCTATGAAAACTTCAGAGCAGCTGTGGCTGCCCCTGGATCCCTGGCAGTGCCCAAGGCCAGGTTGGACAGGGCTTGGAGCAGCCTGGGACAGTGGAAGGTGTCCCTGCCCACGGTGAGGGATGGCACTGGATGGGCTTTGAGGTCCCTTCCAACCCAGTTCTGGGGTTCTGGGCTGGTGCCTTCTCCTCTGTGTGTCCCTGGAGCTGTGCTGCTGCAGCCAGTCCTGGAGCAGGGGCCAGCCTGAGCCTGTCGCTGTCACATCATGGTGGTTTTTCCCTTCTCCAGCACCTGGCAGAGTGGTCGGGCTGGTGGTGCTGTGTCAGGTGTGCAGTGGGAAGGGGGATCTGGGTTTGGATAACCTGTGAGGTATCTGGGTCCTGGGGTTATTTTAGGAGATCAGAGCTTTTACCTGGCTAGATTCCCTCACACACTCCCCCTGTGAGCCACCCTCAGCCCACATCTTTATTCTCTCCTGCTTTTCTTGCCCTCAGAGCAGATCCCTGTTGGCTAGAAAGGCTGCACAGGAAATCCTGCTTGTTCCTGCAGTCTCTCCATTACCAGGGCTGAGCATCACCAGCCAAGGTCCCTGTCTGCAGCACTATCCCCATTTCCAGGCTCTCCCTGCACTGCCAGCATCTTTCCTCCAGCCAGAATGATTGCTCCCTTCTTTCCAGGCCCCCAAACCCCTGGGTTCCCCAGCAACGCACACAGGATCAGCTCCTTGATTTGTGTTTCCACCTCACCCCTCTTTCTTCATAGGAGGATTCAGGATGTGGCAATTTTAATCCAGCATTATGAAAATTTAGTGAGAGAGATAATGAGTCCAAGGCTTCTGTGGAGAGTTTAAGAGTTCACTTTCACACCTTCATGCACAATTCTGTGCTGGCTGTCACCATGCACTGTTTAAGCATCAAAAGGACCTCAGGCTGCTGTGTCTCCAATGTCCTGCCAGCTGCAGGGATCTCATGGCACTGCTTTTTTCCTGGTGCTCACTCCCGAGGGAGCCCATTCCGCAGGTGGCCACAGCTGATTAGCTGGGGAGGATCCTTCCTTCTCACACCAATGGTTTTCCAGCCCTGCAACAAATTGTCCCTTTTAGAGTCACACGATTCCTTTGCATTAGCAGGTCAATTCCAGGCTGATTCCAGCCAGCTTAATGGAGCATGGGGACACTTCTCCAAGTGCTTGGCTGACAAAAAGGGGAGATGGATGGTGCTGGCAGGAAACACTGTCGCTGCAAGAGAAGCTCAGTGTGTCCCTGCTCCTTCTCTTCCTGCTCTTCTCAGCTAGAGCAGCAGGAAGCTGCTCCTCAGTGCTGGAAGCACTTGTGTGTGCTCTGGGCTGAGCATTAAAATCCATGTGGCTTTTGGCTTTTGTCACTAAACCTGAGAGTTTTGGAGTCACTGCTTTCCCTTTTCAGCTCCAAGTTTGTGTGTCTCCTGTGGTTTCCAGCTGTTGATGGTTCCAGGCACTGCACTGGCCAGGGCTGACAAGGAGCAGTGCAGGTCAGGGCATGGGAATATCCTTCTTTCTGCATGGAAAGGGTGCTCAGGCCTTGGCAGGGGCTGCCCAGGGAGCTTTGCAGTGCCCATCCCTGCAGGTATCCCAGGAAGGGCTGGAGGTGGCACTCAGTGCTCTGGGCTGGGGACAAGGTGGGCATCTATGGGATTCCATGGGCTGAGAGGGATTTTCCAACCTCAATCATTGTGGGAATCTGTAATTAAACAGTAATGAGACTCTCCTTGGTGCTCTGGACTTCCAAAGGGAATTAGATTGGGAAGAGAGTTGAATGAAGTTGTGCGCAGGGTGGGCCTCAGGAGTGCCTTTGCCTCTTCCTCCCTGCAGGTTTAGTTTTCATTAAAAGGAATATTTTGGAAAGACAGGAGCCTCTGGGACTGAAACAATGCTCATGTTTCACGTGGCACTTGTGGAAAATCGGGAAATCTGAGACTGCCAAACAAAACTGCTGTAGGTGAGAACTCAGCAGTGGTAGAGGATCAGCCTCTCTGTGCTCTGTAGAGTTTGCTGTGCACTATAAAAAGTTAAATATGGATTCTTGGTTCTTATTCCAGCTATCCAGGGATTATTTTACCAAGGGGCAGGGCAGATTTTGCTTGTGGTCTCACAGTGAGCACATAGCCAGCTAGGAATGGCACACTGCCCATGGTAACCACACACGATGAGACTGTTTGCTGTTGGTTTTGCTGAAGAGTGTAATTTTAGGCACATTTTATAGCAGTCAGGGTAGTTGAAATCTAATGGCTATGTGGGAAATATCAGAATTCAGCAGTCAAACAGTCAAATTCCAAAAGCCTTTTAGCATCACTAAATTCTGATCATGCAGGAGGGAGATCATCACCTGAAATATGCAGTTTAAAGACACTGCCTCACTTTGCAGGCACTGGTGCTGAAATGCACACAGAAATACAGAAGGGTCACTATTTGTACCTTCTGTGCTGGCCAGGGGATGTCTGTGCACATCTGGAGCAACACCAGATGGGCAAAGGGTGCAACATTGTCTTCTGGTGTTTTCCCACTGTCTCAGAGGTGAGGATGAGCTCCAGGTCCCATCAAACCTCAATTCTTTTGTGATTCTCTGATTTCTAAACAAGGAGCAGCCAACAGAGAGTGGAAAAGACCTTGAGGCTTTTTCACAGAATAGAGGAAAATTGATGAGGCTCAGTGTCTGCAAGGTCTCTAGCAGGCCCTTCAGAGAACAACTCCCAGCTAAGCAGACCTTAAAAGACAGGATCAAGTAGTCCTTTTATTTAAATGCTTTCACACAGTGTAGTATCACTTTTATTAGACTATTCCATGAAAAAGTACTATGACATATAAGCACAGTAAAATAAAATACAAGGGCTTGAAAGATTCTGCCAGCTTGTGTTGGCTGTGACTTGTCTCTCACCAGATCATTGGTGTTCACCTGTGTCTCAGCCCTCAGTTTTGTACATTGTAATAATAAAATCTGGAAATATGGCTTCATTTTGGAGAGAATATAATACTTTTGTGAGAATTACTCTAGTGAAAAGTATGTTCTGCCATTAAAGATGGATAGTTTATAGAATTAATCCTACTCCCAGAGTATTCACTGATATATTTACATAGGTGATATGTTCTCCATGTTCAGAATCCCAGAATGGGTCAGGCTGGAAGAGACCACACTGGGGCACCTGGTGTCACCTCCGTGCTCCAGCAGGGCCATCGCAGAGCCCAGGGCACAGCATTGTGTGCAGCCAGCTCTGCAGCAGCCCCAGGGAGGAGAGCCCAGAGGCTCTGTGCACAATCTGCTCAGGGCAGAACTTCCTTCAGTTCTCTGCTGAGGTCACAAAGGAAGGTACAATGGCCCAGCTAGGACGGGAATGAAATTTCTGCTCTCCTTTTTCCAATCCTAAGATAAACCCATGTGCTGCTGCAGGGCAAGAGATGGCAAAGGAAACACTTAGGATATAACACTGGGGTCCAGTGGCTCTTCCTTACAGCCAGAAACACAAAAAATTCATGTGACAGCATTGTCTTGACTTGCAGTTCCCCTCCCATTTGCTGCCTCTGGGGTTTTGCTCCAGAATTCCCCAAAGGAAAATCCACAAAGGCTCCCTGCAGTCAGCAGTCTCTGCAGGCCACATGCTGAGGCTTTCACCACAGCCACAAGCCAGGCTTCCTGTGTCACCAAGATGACTTGCAGGAGATTTCAAGGCCTGGAGGGTGGGGAAAAGGTTCTGCAGATATGCTTGAACAAACTCAGTCCCTTAAATCACCGTGCATTTAACATAATTGTTCCTGAAGGCTGTGAAAACCTGGAATTATTTCACATCAAGTTGCCTCATTATGGAGGTTATTGGTAGTGTCAAGTTTAATTTGCTGGAAATGAAGTGCTATGAGAAGAGACGCAATTTTCACAGTCATGGAATCTTGTTTTGCAGCATGGATATATAAACACACTTTTAAAAATGGGGTGCATTTATTGATTAATAAAATACTCTCAGAAACTTCTGGATCCAGTGGAAGCATCTTGTGGGAACTCACTGGTGGTTTTCAACTGAGAGATCCCATGAGTACATGCTTTTAGTTCTAATTAAAGAGATTTTCAGTATCTCACCTAAAAATATATAAATTAAAATAGAAGGTGGAGCCCTGTGGTTCCTTGGTGATCTGAAAGCTTTTGTAAGCTGCCTGTGACACCCTGGGAGTGTGAGCAGAGTACAAACATGAAGTTGTAAAGACACCTCTAAAGGTGAAATTGTTGAAGGGTGGGCCATGGAAAACATGAACTGGTTGGAAACCCCTTCCTTCACATCTTTGAAGTTGTAATAGTTAAATTACAGCAGTGTTTTTGCTGACTGTAAAACATCTGCTGCCTGAGGAGGTTAGTCCTTCCCAGAGATCCCACCTGACCTCCATCCGCCCCAAGTTCAGCAGCTCAATGGGATAATTTAGGTTGGGTATATGGAAGAAATTCTTCCCTGTGAGGATGGGGAGGCCCTGGCACAGGGTCCCCCTGGATCTTTGGGAGTGTTCCAGGCCAGGTTGGACGGGGCTTGGAGCCACCTGGGACAGTGGAAGGTGTCCCTGCCCATGACAGGGGTGGAATGAGATGACCTTTGAGGTCCCTTCCAACCCAAACCATTCCCTGTATGATTTTTACAGCTGGGACAGGCACAGTTGTGTGGCAGGTGATGAAGTATCCACAGGAAGGTTGCTGAGGGTTCACATGCACCATAATTCCACACTATCTTTCCCATGCAGACATTTGCCCTGCGAGATACCGACAATTTTATGGCGTTTCTTGCAACCCCTGGGAGTGAGTTATGGGTTCATTTCTGCAGGGGAGAATGAACAACATTAATGGGACTTTGGAGAGCAGTTTGAGTTGCAGAATGATGTATCCTTATCTTTTGAAGTTCTCCTGTACCAATCTTTGGAGCAGATATGAAATCATTCAAATGGTGCTTTATGATCTCCCTTTAGGAAAACAAATGTCTGTAAACATCGCTCTCTTTTGATGCCCTAAGAAGTAGCTCCTACCTTTATACACTGATTATAGCCACTGTACTTACAGATCCTGCTGTCTTCCCCTTTTATCTTCTTACTTTTACCCCAGCTCTTGTACATTATTTTGGTTCAGATTGGTAAAAGCTTTCACATTCAGGGGAAGTTGGGTGTGGAAAAACATGTCCCAAAGGAAACCCAGGGATCTTGTGAGTAGGGAGGGACTGATACGACTTATTTCCACTTGTAGGCCACTGATGAGAATTAAATTGAGGTCAGCCCTGGGCACAAAGGTTTATTTGAGAGTGTTGGTGGTGAGATGAGGTACAATTAGTGTGTGACCTCGGGGTGCTGCAGCTGAGCACATCCTATTGTTCAGCAGTGAAAGCTGCTTCCCTGCTCCAGAGGGGGAGAAAAACAGCTTCAAAGGATGCTGTCAGTGGTGCCACCAAGGTGGGACACTGCTGGGGTCTGGAAAAATGACCATGGGGCACCTTCAATTTGTTTGTTTTCTCCTTTAGGTCCCAGTTTCTGGAATCTTTCCCCTGGGATCTGTAAATTCAGCCCTAAGAGGTTCCCTGTCTCATTCCGATAGGGAAAGGGAAAGGGAAAGGGAAAGGGAAAGGGAAAGGGAAAGGGAAAGGGAAAGGGAAAGGAAAGGGAAAGGGAAAGGAAAGGAAAGGGAAAGGAAAAAGGAAAAAGGAAAAAGGAATAACCTCTCTCCTGCAGTGGTGTTTAGTGCAGGGATATTTCCAGCCAGAAGCTTGATCCCATGTCACACCCATGATGCTCTCACAGTACAAGTGCTCTTTGCCCACCTGTGCACCTCTGTCAGTGCAGGTGCAGTGGGTCTGGGCAGATGAGGTCAAAGCAATGATGAAATTTCTCTTCACTTCTTTTCCTGATACCTCCTGGGTCTCTCTCTGCCTTTCCCCACACCTCACAGTGGGTGTTTGTTCATGGTCAACTGGGGTAGAGTAATTTAAATTTCCTCACATGAAACATGGATCACCACGATAAACAGTGAAATTCTTTCTGAGCCACATCCTTACACTTAGGGCCTCTTCACACCCTTTTTTCAGTAATGGATACTTTTGTAGGTGCATTATTCTCACATTGTGAAAGAGGAGGTACAAAGCATTGCATGAGAACACCTGGCGGGTTTCTGGGTTCCATCATGTGTTTGGCAACTGTGGGTCACTTTTCAGCAGAAATTAAAACATGTTCTTTTGCCTTCATATAGAAATTGTTTAGTGCAAATCACATTATTACTGTTATTAACAGTGCAGTGTTAACCCTCGTAGATGGGTCAAGATTCTTCCCACACAAACTGTGTCAGATCCATGGAGGAATGACTTGGAATGCCACAGGGTATGCACCCAAATGTTATATTCTCCAAACCCTGGTATTTAATAATCAGTTGGTGTTCCTTGCCTCCCACATGTTGCTTGGAAAATGTTCTCATGAATTCAATCTGAAGGAAATTCAGTGTTTTGAGCTACTGAGGCTTTCAAAATCAGGCTGGATTTGGGATAGTAAAAGGCTGGTAGGTGTCACCAGGCTCACACTGCTGTCATATAGTTTGGGGTTCTTGGTGTTTGGAGTTTCCTCCCCTCAAAATTCACAGTATTTCTCTGTTAGACACTTGTAAAAAACATATCTTGCCAGCTGTGATAATTTGCATGGCAGTTTTTCCCATTTCACTGCTCCTGCTGTTTATGCAGGTATGTAATTTCAGTTGTAATTTGACACAGGCTCGTTTTTCTGTCACTGTGAAGATTTTGGTGAGGGGAGGTTTGCTCTCCATCTCCACTTGATGAACAATACAATATTCAGATGCTGTGTGGACCCTGCATTTCAATTTGGCTATCATTGGATGAAACATGGAAAATGTTCAGTGCTGTGTAATCAAATCATTCAAACCTTGCCAAGGCGAGGAGGTGAGGGGTGGGAGCGCTGAGTTTAAAAAGCAAACCCTGAATTCTGCACAATCTTTGGAAGGTTCTAAAGTAGTTTTAGGAAAATACTGAGGAAATGCAGGTCTGTCTTGAAGAGGGAACCTGGAGAATTTGGAGAACCAAGATAAAGAGAGAAGCCCTTGGTGTGGGGTGCATGGAGAAGTTGGAATGGTCTCAGGAGGGATTCACGTAGAGATTTTGCAAGAGTGAGTTGTTGTCCTGATTCCTTCCTGCTGTGTTTGGATGGCAGAGCAAGGAGAACTGAGAGTCCTTGACTTGAGGTAAGCAGGACCCAGCACCAACCACAGCATCAGTGCCTTAGCAATGGAATTCTCATCCTAAATCCCACAGCACTGTACCAGCTCCTGAGAGCAAAAATAACTCAGCCCCAGCCAAAGCCAGGGCTGCTGGGAGAGCAGGAATTTGCTTTGCTTTCACTGGTCTTCAGAGGGGTGGAACAGGATCAGACATGGAGGAGACACAAGGAAAATTCACAGGAGCATGTTGCATTGGGATACTTGGATGTGTCCATAATGAAAGGAACACAGAAGCTGAGAGGGAACAGTTGAATAACATCATTTTTGGCTAGGAAAGACACTTGTAACAGTCACATTTTTGTGACAGTCCCCATTTTTCTTCAGTGATTCCCACACCATTCCCTGTGGGCAGCTGGGATTTTTTAGCACTTGGCATTCTGATGGCATCAGTGGTCTAGCATTGTTTAGTTTTCCTCCTTGTTGTATAGGGATTCTGAAGTTCCTTCATCATTTCATGGGCTACAGAACATTATTGTTATACAGAAGAGAAAATACCTAAGTTTTATTCAAGGGTTTTTCGCTCATTTGAGGTTTGTGTTAAAAAAGAAAAGTGGGTTTGGATTTTTTGAGTGTGATTTTCTTAGTGCAGCCTCTTCCAATTAAGAACTTCTTGATAAGAAACAGATTAATGAAAGAGCTCTCACAATATGAGAATGAAATGAGTTGTTTGTTTGAGGCTTGTAATTATTCTCAGCAATGGCTTTAGAGTTGTAACTGATTTGTAAGCTTTAATAATCATAATATGCCATCACACCTTGCAGCATTCCATGGATAAACCCATCTCTACTTCCAGCCTGGAGTATCAGCACATTTAACGTGCTTGTGTTTCCCATGGTTTAATTAAGACTTTTAATTACCACGACTTCAAATTGCCCATTCTGGCAGCCTGTGGATGGATGGAATGGGGATCAAATTGTTGTCTTGGGAGAACACTGGAATTTACAGTGGAATTTGTGCAGCCATGCATGGCTCAGGTGGTTTTTGGCCATTTGAAAGCTGGTGTGCACCTTCCTTCTCCAGCAGTTACAGCCTTTTTGTAAGATTGCTTTCTCTGGCACGTGGGCAATGAGAATTCCATGTCCCTGACAAATAAAATGAGTATTTTTCCCTCAGAATTAGTGAGGAGAGGCAGCCGGAATGACTCCCTGTCTATGATGCATTCATTCAGAGCAGAACAAACGGCGTGAGATCCCCGCTGTCTGCTCAGGTTCCAATTTCACTACATGATGACTTAAAAGGGGAAAAAATAATCATGGAATGTTATTTTGCTCTATTTGAGATGTGGAAGGAATTTTAAGTTCTTTTATGCCGGGACCACTTTGGCTTAGTAAATGCATAGCTGAATATTCAGCTTCAAGCAGAGACAAGAATAATATATTTTGTCATAGAATATAAAATAATAACATTACCACATAATTCTATGATATAACATAGCAAATAACATAATTCAGCTGAGAGGCTGCAGGGGCTAAAGGTGAAACTGAAATCCTGAGAGCATTTCAAAACCATCAAGAAAAGCTGTTCCTTATTGAAGGAAACAAATATAATTAACTGTGGCCTCGAGAATGGAAACACCAAAATCATCCAGACCTTAAAGTAATTTTGATTTTTTAATTAAAATGCTTATGACACTCCAATGTCCACAGAAATTAATGCTATTACAACACCTCAGTAGCTTTAAAATTAATTATTCCTTGCCAGGAGCAAAGGCTTAGAGTCACCTGTGATTTGGTGAAAGAGACATTTGAGAGGAAAATTGTCCTTTTTTTTTTTTTTTTTGGCTTTTCTACTTATTGTGGCTTTAGTCAAAGACATGTCTTTTACATTATAGTCAAAAGTCTTTAAATCATCACCTGCTGAAGGAGATGGGGCTGTTCCTTGGGCAATGCTGTCAGAAGTACCAAAAATAAGTTGGGACTGTCTACTTAAATTCTGGATTTTTTTAACAATTTCCTATGGAGTTGAACCAGAGCTTCTGGATATTGGAGTTTTCTTTTTTTTTTTTTTTCTTATGGCTGAGGCAGGTGGAGGATGTGGAGCTAGCAAAGAAGTGAATTTTAATGTTCCCCTGCTTTTTGTCCTGCAGAGACTGTCCCAAGGCTTTCTTTACCAATGGGAAATTCCACAATTATGTTACCAATATCTAGTTCCTTTTTTTCTGGGAAGACTCTGTGATTCAGATGATGAAATATTTTGCACAAGGGTCATGGGACTCCATTGTTTAATTTAGGGAGGGATGGGGTCAGAAGGTCTGGTTTTCAGGGAAAAAATATGAAAAAATTCTGTGTATTATATGCTGGATATAAAATACTGGCTATAAAATTGTAGATATATTTTACAGATAGTATTTAACTTTTAGGTAGTAAGAGCATGATGTTTGCCAGCAATAAAGGATTGATTGGAAGGTAATAGGGTGCCAACAGCTGGATCATAAAACAGTTTCCCCCAGTGTGGCATGAGAAGAAATTACACTTCTCATGGATGGCAGAGAAATCCTGCTGCACACAAATGGGATCAGTTAAAGGGGGATGCATGAAAGGAATCAAATTAGGATGGGAATATGCTTTACTGAACATATAATTGCTACATTAAAAAAAAAACAACCCAAAAAACAACCACCACATTTATTCTGAGCATCTTCTGACTCCAGATGCAGCCAGAGCCGAGAAGGGGAAAGAGCAGCCCTGGAATTCCTCCTCTGAGCTGGCTCTGCCTTGGTTTGTCAGGGAATCCAAAACTGGTTTGGGTTGGAAGGGACCCTAAATCCCACCCAGTGCCACCCTTGCCATGGCAGGGACACATTCCACTGTCCCAGGCTGCTCCAAGCCCCAAAGTCCAGCCTGGCCTTGGGCACTGCCAGGGATCCAGGGGCAGCCAGAGCTGCTCTGGGCACCCTGTGCCAGGGCCTGCCCACCCTGCCAGGGAACAATTCCTGCCCAATATCCCATCCAGCCCTGCCCTCTGGCAGTGGAAGCCATTCCCTGTGTCCTGTCCCTCCATCCCTTGGAAAGAATGTCTCTTCATCTTTCCTGTAGCTCCTTCAGGTCCTAGAAGGTCACAGTTAGGTCACCCTGAAGCTTCTCTTCTCCAGGCTGAAGAATCCCAATTTTCCCAGCCTTTCCTCAAGTGCTCTACTTGGACAGGCTTTACTTTTGAATTTCAAGAAAAATTACAAATTTTCTCATAAAGTTTTCTTGCTAACATCACTTCATCCCTTTGTCCACTGGGACTTGCCATTTCCTTTCCTTGATGGCTTCCTGCCTTTACTATTTAATTATGACATAAATGGAATTTTATTTAGAAAATTTCAGGCATATTAACAATGAAGTTATTACACAAATCCTGTAATGGAGTGCCCATCCCTGGAGGTGTCCCAGGAAGGGCTGGAGGTGGCACTCAGTGCACTGGGCTGGGGACAAGGTTGGCATCGGGCACAGCTGGGACTCCATGGGCTGGGAGGGATTTTCCAGCCTCAGGGATCCTATAATTCTATAATGAATGGACAGAAAGACTGGAAAATCTATCTAAGGGCTTCTTGTGGAGCTTTTTGTCATATACCATAGACTGGAGCAGGTTTCTCTTCCTAAGCATGAAGTGCAAGCACCTCTACAAACAGATTTATGTTTTGAGGATGTTGTTGGCAGCAGCAAGAACTTCAAAACAGCCTCATTACATGGTGCCCACCAGACTTAATGGGAAAAGTTGTTTTTTTAATGATTAACAGGGAAAAAATACTATTTTTTTAGCATTCTCCTAAGGGAAGATCCGAGAATTCAACACTCAGATTGGATACCCAGCAAAATATTGACATTCCTGAGACTCATCCAGGTATTAGGAATCATTCTGGGATTCTGAATCCTCAAAAGGAGTATCCTTGGAGTGGTGCAGAGGCATTGTGATCTGGCTGGGTGCCTCCACCTGTCCCTCTGGTGTGGGGATAGGTGCACACCAGACCTCTGATGCCAAGTGCTTTGTGTTGCTTCCCCGCTTGCCAGGCAAATATGGCAAATGGAAAAGGAGCAAAAAAACTGCCTGGAAACAAACCCATTGCCTTTGTACAATTTGCTCTGCAGAGCACAAGCAAAGAAGCAGAAAACCACAGTAATTAGAATCCTTGTCTTGTAATGGATATTACAATTATGAACGGATAATTTCCCCGATTTTTCTCTTCCTCACTAGCCTGGAATTCTATGTGAGCAGACCCAAGTGCTTTGTGTTTCTGTGGATCCCCTCCTGATTCGGTGTTTGAGGCTGGGTTCTCTGTTCAGAGGTGAGGACAGCACACCCTGTGCCACGGGGCACCTCTGAGAGGGGCAGGGATGGAGACCTGAGTGGAAAAAACCAGGATGTTCTGCTTGCTGGGGATGCAGGAGCTCCACATCCTGCAGCACATCCATCTTCCTGCTCTCAGGACCTCCAGGCACACTCCAGCAGTGGTTTCTCCTTTCTGTACTGTCCTCTGGGTGACACTCTGCTATCTGTCTGATTTTCAGACTCTCTGCAGACGTGGCAAGATGCTCGTTCAGCCATCAGCAGCACTGTGAGTGGTTTTCAGTTCATCTGGGCTGGCAAGAGACAGTTCTTTGGTCTCTTGAACCCCTGGAAGTGACAGCAAAAGGAGATTGAGAGGTGAACATGTCTGCAGAAGATTTTGTGCAGCAGGACTGGATTTTTATGCAGGCACTTGATCTTTTCCTGCCTTCTTCTGAGGAGTTTTTGTGGGTGGGAGTCTTGCCTGCTGTGTGTGTAAGAATTGCTGTGTTAGTTCCTTTAGGATGGCTGGATTTGTGCATTTTGTGGATAGATGGGGCTGCTGGGAGGCTGCCTTTGCTTTTGTTTAACCAAGTGAACCCTGTATTTTTTGGCCAGCTGATATGTAGAATTACAGAACCTTTAAGGTTGGAAAAGTCCTCTAAGGTCATAAAACCCAAACATAAACCCAGCATCACCTCTAAACCACGTCCCCAAGTGCCACATCCACATGGCTTTGCACACCTCCAGGGATGGGCACTGCAAAGCTCCCTGGGCAGCCCCTGCCAAGGCCTGAGCACCCTTTCCATGCAGAAATTCCTGCTGCTGTCCAAGCTGAGCCTCCCCTGGCCCAGCCTGAGGCCGTTTCCCCTTGTCCTGTCCCTGTTCCCTGGCAGCAGAGCTCGACCCCCCTGGCTGTCCCCTCCTGTCAGGAGTTGTGCAGAGCCACAAGGTCCCCCTGCGCCTCCTTTTCTCCAGGCTGAGCCCCTTTCCAGCTCCCTCAGCCCCTCCTGTGGCTGCTGGACGTGTTCACGTGAAGATAATGGTACAGACGTGACATTACACAATACTGGTTTCACTCTTTCTCTCTAATTCTCTGCTTTGCATTTCTGCATTGCAGCATGTTCTGTAGTCAGAGACCATGGACAGGGAATATCCTTCCCTCCTGGCATGCAGATGTGAATCCATAAGCCAGTGAATTGATGGAAGAACAGTTTGGGTTACTTTTACTTTTAGTGACTTTTTTAGTGTCACCCTGATTAATTATGCAATGTTGCAACCTTTAAGTCTTCAGTTCTCCTTGTCTTTAAATTATATTAAAACCCTTGATGGCAGCATTTGGCTGCAGAAACATGTCCCTGAAATCCACATCCCACTGGTGGGTCCAGGACTTCCCTGCTTCCTCTGGATTTGCTGCCTCTGTGAAGATCAATGCCTCAAAGTTGCCAGCAGCTCTGGATGAGCAGTGCCCTGACTTCTGCTTTGTGCCCCTGGGCTTTGAAGGTGTCCCCAGCCTGAGGAGGGGTCACACAAACCCTCCTCTTCCAAAGAGCTCTGCTTTGTGTGATCCCTGTTCAAACACACACTCCTGGCCTTTCACTAGCAGGATGTTCACTCTCCTGGGATAAAGTGGTGGAGATTTGTCTGAGCCAGGAGAGAATGGGCCACATGACAGCGAGGGATTAAATGGTTCTGTTGATGCCAAGGGTATTCCTTGTGGACAACACCAGAATCAATTGATACTGAAGCACAGAATGATTCTTTGTTTTATTTTCATGGCTAAGATTTAAATCCTTCCAGCTCTATTCCTTCCCATAAAATACAGTAAAAAAAGCATTAATGAGCAGTGTGACACGAAGCAATCATGACTGTGAACCCAAAAATGCCATCAGATTTCAGTTTATCAGTGAATTAAGAACCAGATCTGGTGATGTTAAATACCATTTAGGGATTGCTTAGCCCCCCCCCAGGGCCTGAGAGGCATTAGGAGAAAGAAATGTGATGCTGGATGTGCTGTACTTTTGTTAGTTATGTGAAATTTAAGAGATTAAGCAGAGAAAAGACTTTGTCTCAGCAGGAGGTGTTCCCAAAGGGTGGGATAACAGATAATCCCCTCATGCTACAACAGCAATCAAAGCAAAGCCAGGACAACCTGCAAAAACCTGCCTGAAAGGCTCTCCGGGTGCTACAGAGGCACTTTCAAAGTTGATAGAACAAGATCAATTTCCCCTTTATCTAAAACCTGTGTGTTGGATGTTGTGGCTCCTCTGATGCTGCCAGGAGCTCTGTCCCAGGTGGAAATCTCTGAGATGTCACCTTCTTTAGTAGCTGTGTTTAAACCCAAATGGATTAATAAAACCCATCTTTGAAAGAGGTTGTGTGTTTGAGGAATATAAGGTTGTTTAATTCTTATTTTATTTTTTGCCAGTTGCAGAATTATTTTTTTTTTTAGCCAGATGGCAGCTCCAGTGGATATTATGCAGGCAGAAGTATCTGCTGACCTGCTGGAAATGGGGAGAAGAGGGAAAATACAAGTGAATTTCACTTAGAAGTTGCAAAAGAGGGTGCTAGTCTGAGCTGCCTTTTAGCCACTGTCACCAGGCAATCAGCAAAATCAGCAGAAATGTCTGTGAGGGGTTTGATTTTTAGCCTTCCCCTGGGGCTCCCTGAGAGAGCCCTTGCCTGGGGCTGCAGCTCCACAGAAGCTGCCACTCGCTGGAGCCTGGCACTGTTGGACATGAGGGTGTGCAGGAGATTGAGGACTTCTGGCTAACTAAGTAATGTGATTAAGCAGAAGCTACTTTATTTATTTATTGTTTACATCATGCTCTATTTATACATTCTAACACTACTGTACACGTGATCATGCATTTCTTGATTGGTGCTTCTGTCTTGTCCATGTGTTCTGAGCTCACTTTTCAGGATATGGGATTGCTTACAGTCCAGGTGCTTCATCTCCCTCTTTTATCTAGCTCTTGTGGTCTTGGCATTTCGTTTCTCAGCCTCTCCTTTCTTAATTTAGCACAATTTATGTCATAGTAACCTTGACGAATTCTGAAAAGAATAACTGAAAGTGGTTTGGCTGGAGCACACTGTGGCCCCAGCTGTGCAAATACACTGCTACAAGTGTATTTGTGCAAATACAAATACAGTGCAAATACACTGCTACAAGGATGGGGCAGGATTTCCCACTGCATCCCTTCCCTTAGGCCAGGGAATGGAGCTCCAGGAGAGGGGCTGTGGCAGCAGCCATGACTTTGGAGCTGGCAGAGCCATTTCCACGCTCACAGAGGCATTTCCCAGCCTCCTTCCCTTTTTTCTTTGGTGTAAGGATGCCTTAAGGCTGTTTGGATGTGGTTTTCTGGGATTTCTCCTTGCAATGAAGCCCTGCTTTCTGTGCCTTGCCAGAGCCTCCTGTCGTGTGCATCAGGGTGTGTGGGTGGCTGTGCTCCTGTGATAGCTCTGAGTACTTCAGCACAACGATGCAATTTCAAAAAGGAAAGATTAGGGAAAGATTTTCTCTTGCCTTTCAGTTGTGAGGAGTCCTCCTGACAGCCAGGAGCCCTTCCAGACATTACCCTGTTATCTTTCTTGAGCTGTGACTTTTATTTTTCTGGTGATATGCAGCCCTGACATGATGAAATGCAGAACCATCATCAGGCTTTTACAGAGAAAGATCTTTGAAGCTCAAAACACTTGCAAGCTCATTTTTAAGATTTGCCTTCACCAGTGAATTGTCACAGAAAAAAAAATGACAAATTTTGTGCTAAATAAGGGACAGAAGAGGTACAATTCTATGGGAGTGCTGCTGCACATCCCAAGTTTAAATAGCTGGTGGTGATGTTGGCAAGTCCTAAAATGTTCCTAAATGATTGGCATGATGGAGATGAGTGATCCAGCACTGGGTGGCCACATGTGAGGCTAGTGTCAGGTTATTCTTTGGAAACCACCTACTGTGTGCTGCCTTCCTCCACAGAATGCTGTGCTCTTCATATGTCGTGGATTTCTCCTCACTCACTTCTTGGATTTCCTCACTTCTCTTTTCCTATCTCAGCCTTTAAAGCCCTGCTGCCTCCCTGGAGTCTTTGTTTAGGACTTTTGAGGCCATGCTGAGAAAGGTGTTGGAAGCACCTTGCACCCTGAGCTGTGTGACTTGGGCACAGCACAGGATGGAGAGTCCTGGGGGGCTCATCAAATCCAACCTTTATAAGTGCAGTATAGAAAGGGAATATTAGAAGAGGAACAGAAGGGGGAAAAAATCTCTTAATGCTCAGGCTATTCTCTTTGTAACCTTTAAATGCTATATGACCACCAGGAAAGCACTGAAACATTTCATAACTGCCAAGTGAGGACAGTGATGGAAACATGGAATCACAGGATCCCAGACTGGTTTGGGTTGTGAGGGACCTTAAAGCTCATCCAATTCCATGGGCAGGGACATCTACTAGCCCAGGTTGCTCCAAGCCCCATTCATCCTGGCCTTGGGCACTTCCAGGGCTGTGGAGGTGTTCTAACATTGTTCTCTGCAATGAATATGGATGAGCATTACCTGCTGCAGAAATAAACTTCCCTGGGAGAGGAAAGATGTGCTTGTAGCAGCCTCACTATTAAATAATTAGTTAAGATATCCCACCAGTTTGTGGGCAGTGAACTTTGAGAATGAGCAGTTAAAGGGTTTGCTTTGATGCTGAGGGTTTTTAATGGTAGGTTTGTGCTTTAAACCCTGGAAGGTGTCTGTGAGGTCAGAACTGAGCTCCCAAATCCACGTGTGTGTGTCCCCTGAGCACATGAAGCTGCTTGCTGGAGCTTTATTTGAAGAGCTTGTTTTTCTCACTCGGATGTGTTTGCCTGAGTCATGTGGGGAGCTTTTTTCCACACCACTGAGTGGCACCAGGGAAGTCTCTGGGATTCCATTCTGCTGTTCTGCAGCATTAGGCATTCCCCCTCCTCCTCATTTGTTTCAAAGGCAGTGAACCCAGCCCAGAGCCCAGCTGTGTTCCTTCCTCTCAATCAGCAGCCACCAGGCACCCTCAGTGACACCTTCCTGTTCCCCAGCAGAGGCATTTTACCCCTGGCATGCGGGACATGCTCTCCATGGAAAATAACCAGCCAGAAAATTAAAAGTTGTTTTTAAGGCCGTGGATGGAGATTTGCCCAAAAAAGGCACATGTGGAGCTTAGCCTTTCTTTCCTCCAGGAGAACCCCAGTGCAATGTGGTGCAAATTTGATACAACTACATGCCTTGGTGTCCTTTGGTAGCCTTGGTGTCCTTCTTGCCCTCTCACAGAATTATTGAGGCTGGAAAATCCCTCCCAGCCCATGGAGTCCCAGCTGTGCCCAGTGCCCACCTTGTCCCCAGCCCAGAGCACTGAGTGCCCCCTCCAGCCCTTCCTGGGACACTTCCAGGGATGGGCACTGCAAAGCTCCCTGGGCAGCCCCTGCCAAGGCCTGAGCACCCTTTCCATGCAGAAATTCCTGCTGCTGTCCAAGCTCAGCCTCCCCTGGCCCAGCTTGAGGCCGTTTCCCCTTGTCCTGTCCCTGTTCCCTGGCAGCAGAGCCCGACCCCCCTGGCTGTCCCCTCCTGTCAGGAGTTGTGCAGAGCCACAAGGTCCCCCCTGAGCCTCCTTTTCTCCAGGCTGAGCCCCTTTCCAGCTCCCTCAGCCCCTCCTGGGGCTCCAGCCCCTTCCCCAGCTCCGTTCCCTGCCCTGGACACGCTCCAGCCCCTCCAGGGCTCTCTGGCCGGGAGGGCCCAGAACTGGACACAGCCCTCGAATGTCCCTCAGCAGGGCCAGCACTTTTCTGCTAGAAGCCAGAATGCTTATTGCTTTTGAAGCAAAACTTGATTAATTACTCATTCTACAGAAAACACTATAAACCCCAAAAACAGTGGTTTTAAGAGGAGGAAGAGTCCTGGGGAAAAAAGTCACCTCTGTAAAGCCTTAAGTATAAAACTCACTGTAACTCTAGATGTGAGGGGTGGCATTTCGAGGCCTCCAGTTAAAGCCAGTCTCAACTTTGGTTTTGGTGAGTGATCAGCAACAAATAAAAAAGGCTCTGATAGAGCTTTTGCTTTCAAGAATTTGTGTGTTGATTCTCTTAAGGCATCGCTGCAGTAAAGCCCTGGGAACTGCACAAACAGAGTAAAGGGACAAATTGTACAGAGGTGCTTCTGTTCAGGCATAAAACTTTATCTCTGCAAACACCTGGTGGAGAGGAAAAAATCTGGAATGAGACCAGCACCAAGGTATCACCCTATTGCCTCTGAAATGTAGGAGATGCTGCTGAGGAGTCATATCAGCTCAGGCACCTCAAAATCCTTCTATGAGCCTTTAGAGCTCAACGGTTCCCCTTTCCTCCAAAAACTGTGGCACTTACTTCTGCCAGAATACACACTCATCCATTTATCATTAAACAATCAGAGTCAGATGAAGCAGCCTTTGGGGCTTTGGAGTGTGAATGTTTCCCCACTGTTTAGTAAAATATTTATCTCCAGGCATTTTTGAAGTTTAGTTTGCTCCCAGGTAAGTGTGAAATGCATGGCACTGCTTTTCCAAATGATGAGGTGTTGAATAGTATAGTTTATAAATATTTTATTAAGTGCTTCCCCTCAGCATGAGGAGTATTGGAAATACAACCAGAGTTTCTTCACTGATTTCAGGATAAAATGCAAGGGTCCAAGGAGAAATAGAAAAAGTTAGAAAAATAATTAAGAGATTATTGTTATTCAACCACCAGACTCAAGACATTCACCCTGAAGCATTTGCAGGAGTGTCCAGAACAGTCTGAATTGTTACCTGTGACCTACCCGAGTGCAGGAGAGATCCCAGAGGACTGACAAGGGAAATTCTCTTGCATAAATCATTGGTTTAGTAGATTTGTAATTTTTTCCCAATTCAGTTGTTCTTTTAAAAATTCAGAAGTGAACATGAGAATTATAATGTGGGGTAAGTCTCCAGAAATGTAACCATGGCTGAGTGTGAGCCCACTGTCTTCCATGCCTGCTGCCACATAGGGAGGTGTTTTCAAGCCTGTCCCGAGCTTGTGACAAACATTAAGCCATAATTGTCATGTTTAATTTTTATTTTTCTTCATTGAATTGTGTGAGATCGTAGATTAGAACCAGAAAATCGCAGACAGAACAGCTTCAGAAAGGTCTGGAGGCATTTCAACAAGGACAGACTTAGGATTCTAAATGATGTTGACACAGGAAGAAATGATCTGAAATAATAAAGATTTATTTTAGTCACCGTGAGTGCTTGGCAATGCCAAACAGAGAAAAAATGGCTGTGCATAACTAACAGGTCTGAAAAAGGCCTCAGGAGGGGTCACTGGGTAAGTGCAAAGAGTCACAGGGTGGATTTGGGGCGCTCAGCCTGAGAGCTGCAGCCGAGGCCTGGGACCTGTGGAGGGACAGAAGCTCCAGAGAGGTGAAATGGGCAATCTGTGACTTCTTTCTCCTAACACAGGAGAAGGGTTGGCACATTTGCAATGAAATGATCCATGAGCAGATTTCACGTGAGCCAATGGGTTCTGTCCCGTGGCATGGGCAGCGCTCAGGGCTCACTGCCTCGGAGCATGAGGAGATGAGGAGACCTCGGAGCCCTTTCCAGAGTCTAAAGGGGCTCCCAGAGAGCTTGGGACAAGTGGTGGAGTGACAGGAAAAGGGGGAATGGCTCTAAGCTGAAAAAAGTAGGTTTAGATGGGATATTGGGCAGGAATTGTTCCCTGGCAGGGTGGGCAGGCCCTGGCACAGGGTGCCCAGAGCAGCTGGGGCTGCCCCTGGATCCCTGGCAGTGCCCAAGGCCAGGCTGGACTTGGGGGTTTGGAGCAGCCTGGGACAGTGGAAGGTGTCCCTGTCATGGCAGGGGTGGAATGGGATGGGCTTTAAGGTCCCTTCCAACCCAAACCACCCTGGGATTCTGTGGGAAAAGCTTAGGTGGGTTCAAGATGCAGTTTGGCAGCTCCATGCAGGAAAAGCTTTCCCATGACCTCAGCAGGCCAGGGCAGGACCTCAGGCTCTGGCAGGAGATTTTGGCTGCTCTCAGGAGCAGCTCCTTGGCTGGGGAGGTCCCCCTGGAGCCAAGGGTGCCAATCCTCTGCTCCAGCATCGCTTCCCAAACCAGGCTGCTCCAGCACTAAACTTCTGTGACTGCAACTTGGGAAACAGTTCTGAGCTTTGTGCTGATCTGTAGAAAACACTGAAATTAGGAACAGTTTTTCTTTGTAGTTAAAATAAAAAAAGAATCTCTGTAAAATCATTTTTAGGCTACTTGCCCTGAAAATAATTTCATGACTTGCTTTTATCGTGCAATAAATTACCCACAAAAGAGGATAACAGATTAATTTAACCAATTTAACTTAATCCCAAATAGTGTGTTGTTTTATTAAGCAATGCTGTGCTGTAATTAAGAGTTGTAACTGATTAAACACCTTGTAAAGACAGGGCTGTTAATTAATACTAAATTACAATAAAATTAACAATGTAACATAAACAAGCAATGTAAATGTTTTTAAGTGACAGGGATAATCCATCAGCTAAAAGCTGCTTATGTGAACCATTTCCTAAAGAGTTTGCTCCAATTAATATGTATATAATAATTGCAATAATGGAAATGGGGCAAGAAGAGCTTTCCTTAAGATTTTTCAATTCAAATGACTCCTTTGATAAGAAACATAGGAGTTTTTTAAGCTGGATATTCTCTAATGATGTTGAAGAAAATGCCTTGAACCCCAACTTATGGTATGCAGGGAAAAACCTAAAATTAAACTTCAATGACACCTTCAGGACCACCTCTGAATCTGACACTTGTTTATCTCACTGGAATATGAATTTGAACAACTCCTGCCTTGCCAAGCTTTAATGTGAGTATTATGTATTAATGCTACAGCTCCAATTCAGATCTCATATGCAGGAATGTCAGGAAATAGCTGAAACTTCTTTGCATACTTAAAAGGTTTGCTGGATTGGCTGGTTCACAAGCACTGGAAATCCCACAGGTATTCCTTTGTCGTTGTGAATTAAGTAGAGAAACACAAAATCCGGGATCTCAAAGTGCAGGCCTACAGGGGCCTGTGGCTGCAGGAGGCACAGAAATAGTCCTGAACTTTTCCAGACTTGGGATCAAATCTGATTAAGACCAAATAAGTTGAAGCAGGTTTTAGCACTGTCTGAGAAGCCCCAGCAGCACGACTGCCAAGGTGTAAAATACCACTCAGGTCTTGGGATTTCATTCTGCGTGGTGCAATGTACAAACTCCTCAATATATCTCTCGGTTTTAATGGAATTTTGGACCTTAGTAAAAATTAAAATTGACTTTTTCTATTATCTCACAACCAGAAGCCCAAGAAATAGTGGTTTTTTTTCCTCAGGAAGTTATTCAAATTTAATGACTAAAATTATTATGCTTGTATCATGCTGTTGAATAATGCTGCAAGTGCCAAAATTATGCAAAGTAGACCTGGTGTGGGTACGAATTGAGGCCTCAATGCCTAAACCAGCAGGCAGCTGACATGGGATTGTGTGCACCCAGGGAGGAGAGCCCAGAGGCTCTGTGCACAATCTGCTCGGGGCTGGCACTGCCCAGGGAAGAAGTTGTGCCTCCTGAGCAGGGCAATGGCTGGGCTCAGGCGCTGCCCGTGGCTCTGGTGCCATTGCTGGGCCCCGCAGCAGAGCCCGGGCCCTGCTCTGCCCCTCCCTGCAGCCAGGGACAGCCAGGCCTGAGGGCCCCTCTCAGCTGGGGCTCCTCTCCAGGCTGAGCAGCCCCAGCTCCCTCAGCCTTTCCTGGGCACCCAGATGCTCCAGGCCCTTCCTCAGCTGCGCAGCCTCCGCCGGCCCCGCTCCAGGAGCTCCCTGGCCCTGCCGTGCTGAGGATCCAGAGCCGGGCACAGCGCTCCAGAGGTGCCTCCAGGGCTGCCCACGGGGCCGGGAGCCCTCCCTGACCTGCTGCCAATGCTCTCCCTGCTGCCCCCGGCGTCCCCTTGGCCTCCTTGGACACTCTGCTGCCTCAGGGACAGCTCAGTGTCCCCAGGACACTCTGCTGCCTCAGGGACAGCTCGGTGTCCCCAGGACATTCAGGTCATTCCCCACTGAGCTGCTCCAGCAGCACGTCCCTGCTGGGGACTGGTTCTGGTTCTGGTTCCTGAGACTGTTCCTCCACCACCATAGGTGAGCAATTTAAACAATCCTGGGCCCAGCACTACTGAACCCTGGTGACACCACCAGTGATAGGCCTGTAGGTAATTTGAGGTACATCTCTGGAAAGATTTGTGGGAATTCATACCCATAAAGTCACTTCTTGTGCATGATCCTTAAAAGGAATGGCCTTGTAGGTACCCCCTTGCTTTCAAGTGCCAAAGTTCTTGCAGATACAGGTGTTGTCTTGAGCATTAAAGACCATGAGTTTCTGATTTTGTCTTTAGTTTTGTTTATCAGTGGGTAGAGGTCTGATGGAGGAAAAATAGCTGGGAATGCCCGTGTCTGGAGACATATATCTGTACATTGCTGAAGATTTCCTTGAATAGTTCCGTGTAAGTGGGAAAAATATTAACCAAGCCAAACACAGCCTAAAATGGGCTTACATAAATATTACTCAGAAAATATTACACAGACTGGGGGATGAAAGACTGTGGGAGCCTTTACACCTCAATATGCTGTTCATACATTCCTGAGCCTTATTATGCTGGAGAGTAGGAGGGTAATTTCAGGAGGACAGGGATGAGTATGAAAAATGTGGAAGAGCATCCCTTTGTTTAAAAAGCACGGTGTAATTACATTGTGCAAGTTCATGTCAGTTCTATTTAAAAACTCCATCTGAGCTGTGGGAACACCCAGAGTGTACATGAGGGATAGTGTCTGGGAACATGCATGCTCTGGTTGAGCCCAGGCTGTGGCTGAAACCACAGTGTTGTGTTTATGATCCAGGGGCAGCTGCAGCTCCATGTTTGCACAGATAAATCCCAAATCCTTTCCTGTCCTGTGTGGGCTTTGCATTTGGTGCCTCTTACTGTCAGTTTGTAACTGCAGGAATGTGGATCTGATTGAACCCTGCATCCATAGCAGACCTAAATATTCCTGAGGACTGAGGTTTGAAATGCACGTTGGGGGGTAGGTACCTCATCTTCCCAGGGTGGAAAGGCTGTTCCCAGTTTCTCCCTGTCTGTGCTGAGAAGGACAATGTGCAGCTCCCCCACCACTGTCCCTGCATTCCCACCTCCCCAAACCGCACAAGTGCAGAGCTTCTGGGGTTTCTTCCCAGATAAACCCATCCCTTCCACTCATTTGGCTGTGATGGAAGCAGATTCTGGAGCCCTGCGTGGTCCGTGCTCCCAGCAGGGCTGGGGGCGTGGGAGCCTGGCCAGAACAGAGTGAGGAGCAGCTGGACGTGGGCAGGGACACGCATGGGCACTGCCAGCTCGGCACTTGGCGGAGCTGGAGCTGCTGAGGACACAACCATGAGTTCTGCCTCTCCCTGGGTTTCTCTCCAGCTCCCTGATGAATATCAGCATTTCAGAGCAAAGGGCTGGCACTGGGTTTTCTGCTTTTAGAAAGAAGTCAGGCTTAAGAGAGCTAAAGCCATTACAGCCTGAATTAGCCAGGGAAAATGTATTTTTTACATTTCTCCTTGTGTCAAGTCATTGGGATGCTCCGTGTTGGAGGACCCATTTCTTTTGTGCTTTAAGACATCTTCCAAAAGGAATATGATGGGGAGGAACAAGGCACTGCCCCTGTGTGATCTGCACACCACATTGCAGGGATGGGAGTGTTCATCTGGAGAAGAGAATGCTCCAGGGACAACTCAGAGCCTCTTCCAGTACCTAAAGGGGCTCCAGGAGAGCTGGAAAGGGACTGGGGACAAGGGATGGAGAGACAGCACACAGGGAATGGCTTCCCAGTGCCAGAGGGCAGGGCTGGATGGGATATTGGGCAGGAATTGTTCCCTGGCAGGGTGGGCAGGCCCTGGCACAGGGTGCCCAGAGCAGCTGTGGCTGCCCCTGGATCCCTGGAAGTGCTCAAGGTCAGGTTGGACTTTGGGACTGGATGGTCTTAAAGGTCCCTTCCAACCCAAACCATTCTGTGCTTCTACAAAGCAGTTCAAATCCTCACTTCTTGGCATTCTCAGCTCCTGGCCAGGCTGTCACACTCAACATTTTGCAGCAGAGCATCCTTGTCATCTGTTGGGTGGGTTATGAACCTCCCACACGTCAAATTTTCAAAAATGTGGAAAGTTTAGTGCTTTATTGAATTACATTTTCTGCTCTGATTTATCAGAATGCCACACTGGACTCTGACGTTCCACCTGGAGCAGTTTGAAATCCCTAAAAACCAAACATATTCCAGGGCACTGTGGAATTTTGAACAAACTGCCCTTAGGAAAGGATCCCTCAGTCTTTTTAAAACTACTTTGGAGGTTTAATTATAGCGTAAGCAGTAAATGCTTTAAATACACTTCAGATGCAGTTGTGAGTTTGTGTGGCAAAGAACATAGAAAAGAGAACTTGGATTTTCATTTTAGAATTCAATCACTGCCCCCGTGTGCAGCCAAGCAAGTTCCACCAGCTGGGTGAGAGCAGCATTTCCATGCAGTAGAAACAGAGGCAAACATAAATATATATGGAATGTATTCAGAAAACATGAAATAATGCTAAAACAAATCTTACTTTGACTTAAGCTTACTTCCCATTGCCAAGAAAAACATGACTGGGTTGATTTTCTACAAAAAAAGTTGGCAGTAAATCAGATTTTCATGGCTCCAATTTGACAAGAAAACTTTTAATAAAAATGCCAGGGTAGTACTCTTTACGTATTTGTAGTTTTGATGGAGACTTTTTGGAAGATGGTTGTTTTCCAAGAGATTCTAGGAACAAAACCTATACCTTTTTTTACCAGTAAATGAATGTATATTTGTAACTCAAACCCAGAGAAGATGAGTTGTGTTAGTTCTAGAGGATACAGTTGCATTTGTATTTTTTCTGCTGAAAACTTTTAACACACTTTTGAGGCAAAACCAAACCCTGTTTTTTGCTGCAGACAAGGAGAAAAAATGTTGAAAGCAAAGGAATTCTGCTGCCCCCACCCCAACCAATTTTGGTTCATGAATGTGCCTTGCAAGCAGCAAAAAAAAAGGGAGTGATTTGTCTTTGCAGAAAGCAGATTCTGTGAATATTTCAAGGCCTGATCAGTATTCTTTAATTTCTTGAGTTAGGGATAAAAATTTCTAAAATTCTGCATTAAAATGCTAGGTCAGCCACTGAGAGAAGTACAGAGATGGAGTTTGCTCGGGGCGATATAGGAAAATGTACACACTGTAAGCAGCATTACAGGTAACACTGGCTTAATTAAAATAAAGAGGGTCATTTTCAAAGCTGCAGGAGGGATTTAGGAGTCTTGCTTCATGAGAAATGTGAATTTGCTTTCCTTAGCTGAGATAATACTGGTCTTCATGCTGGTTTTTAACATTTCTGTGTGCTTACATGAGTTACTTCTCTGGGTGGAGAGGAAGACGAGTGAAAATGTCATGCTGGGGAGAAAAAGGTAAACTTCAGGTAGAAACAAATAGGGCAGGGCCAAGAAACTAATGAAGGTTATTCTTTTCTAAATTCCCAACTAATGGTACCTGTGGAGGTCAGGAGGGTTCAGGTGGGGTCAGACTGGGAGGGAGCTTCAAGGGCCTTGAAGGTTTTGGTGTAACCACCAAAACCCTGGAGCCCTGACTTTAAACCTAAGCCTTATCCCCACCTCTCACCCCATAATTGAATTCCTAACCCCACTATTTTAATCATAGAATCATGGAATGGTTGAGCTTGGAAGGGACACCAAAGCTCATCCAGTTCCATGGGCAGGGACACCTTCCACTATCCCAGACTGTTCCAACCTGACCTTGGACACTTCCAGCATGGAGCTGCCAAACTGCATCTTTCCCACAGAATCTCAAAGTAGTTTGGGTTGGAAGGGACCTTAAAGCCCATCTAGTTCCACCCTCTGCCATAGGCAGGGACACCTTCCACTGTCCCAGGCTGTTCCAAGCCCCAAAGTCCAGCCTGGCCTTGGGCACTGCCAGGGATCCAGGGGCAGCCCCAGCTGCTCGGGGCACCCTGTGCCAGGGCCTGCCCACCCTGCCAGGGAACAATTCCTGCCCAATATCCCATCCAGCCCTGCCCCCTGGCAGTGGAAGCCATTCCCTGTGTCCTGTCCCTCCATCCCTTGTCCCCAGTCCCTCTCCAGCTCTCCTGGAGCCCCTTTGGGCACTGGAATGGACTTGCAAGTCTCTGTGGAGCCTTCTCTTCTCCAGGTGAGCACTTCCACATCTCCAAGCCTTTCCATCCATTTAATCATCTCCATGGCCCTTAAAAAGGAGAAGGCTGCCCTCAAAAATGAAAACCTTAGGAATGCACCAAAATAATGCTTCAGATTTAATGATGGGAGTTGTTTTTCCTGGCACTTGCCAATTGTAAAAATTAAGTTATTCTTTAATTTCAGCCTGGAATATGCAGATAGTGAGCACAATATCACACAATGATCATAATGTCATTAATGCTTATTCTTGTTTATTGAATTTTGGGTCAATTCTGTGTGGTTTTGTGCATGTGAATGAGGAAACTAAAGCAGATTTGGTGTCCAGTGGGCACCAAATTCTCTGCTCCCACTAAGAGGGGTGTGAGAGCCCAAGGGGGTGACTGATCCTTCCCAGGGAGAGTGTAAAATCCAAAGTGAACTCCAAAGTTATAGAGAGTGGGGGTGAAATGGATCCAGCAGTTCTTGCTTTCACTTGCTCCTCTCACACCAAGGCTGATGGAACAGCCACAGCCCAAAGTTCTGTCATCACCTTCCAGGGAAACTCAGAATTGAAGACTCTGGCTCTATTTACAACATTAAAATACAAACCAATTCCCATCCCAGCAGCCTATTTTTTTTTCTGCAAAACAATCTCCAGAACTCCAAGCCCTTGCTGATTAGAGGAGAAGTGTTCTGCAGTGTGTGAACAACACACAGCATGATGCATCTTCATTACCAAAATTCACAATGACGATCATTTATCATAAAAGCTGCTGACAATGGGCATTAATCTCTGAGTAAAGCAAGGAGGAAACTCTGTTGTCATGGCAGTGGAATTCATTTAGTACCTCTCATCCATGCCTGAGGGACTGGGAATTCTCTGGGCAAAGCAATTACAGTGTGGATTTTTGGGGGTGGAATGTGGAAGGCTTTTGCTGGGATGTGGAATCCAGAGGTGAGCACGCTGCTGGCAGAACGTGTCAGTGTTTCACACAGCTCAGAGCAGCTTCCCTCCCGTCCTCAGTTTTGGAAGGAACCTTAAAGACCTCCCATCCCACCCCTGCCATGGGCAGGGACACCTTCCACTGTCCCGGGCTGCTCCAAGCCCCAAAGTCCAGCCTGGCCTTGGGCACTTCCAGGGATCCAGGGGCACCCCCAGCTGCTCTGGGCACCCTGTGCCAGGGCCTGCCCACCCTGCCAGGGAACAATTCCTGCCCAATATCCCATCCAGCCCTGCCCTCTGGCACTGGGAAGCCATTCCCTGTGTCCTGTCCCTCCATCCCTTGCCCCAATTCCCTCCCCAGCTCTCCTGGAGCCCCTTTAGGCACTGGAATGGACTTAGACTGTTTAAAGCAGAGAATAGGAATTCTTTCAGGTGGAAGATTCAGCAAAATATTTATATGCTGGAAAGACTTATTTTTCTTTTTTAAAATATATTAGAACTGTTGGATGTCTTCAGAAATACAAACAAATATCTGCTGTAATGAACTGTGTGTTGTCTGTGCTTTATTTTTGTCTGGTTGTACTTCTTTCTTTTTGTGTATATATATGTATTTATATATAGAAGAGATAAATGATTTGGTCAAGCAGACCTGGGAAGAGAGATGCACTCCCACACACATCTGGTGTCTTGTTAATGAAACTTTACTCATTTATACTCAGTTAAATTCTGAAGGATATGAAAATATCAAGTTGTTTCCCCTTATGGAATATTTTATTGGGTGTCTACACAACATGAATGTATTTCCCCAAATTTCCATCGGCCTTCAAAGCTGGGATTTATCTCCTAAATCTCACTGCCCAATGTGGGGTGGATTTATTCCACCTCAGAACAAGGCAGTAGTTTGGATTATTGCAAAGCAAACTATGTGTGCCTAAAATTCTCTGTTTCTGCTTGGAGAGCATGGCAAGCTGGCAAATTCCAGTGGAATATGGATTCTGTGCTGAGCAGCCTGGAGAGGAGAAGGCTCCAGGGAGAGCTCAGAGCCCCTTCCAGTGCTAAAGGGGCTCCAGGAGAGCTGGAGACGGAACTGGGACAAGGCATGGAGGGACAGGACACAGGGAATGGCTTCCCACTACCAGAGGGCAGGGCTGGATGGGATATTGGGCAGGAATTATATGTTTTTATAAGGATTTTCCCAAAAGCAAAAGGTGAAATGAGCCCAGCACCTGAGCAATTTGATTTTCAAGCCCCTCAATAACAAGCTTTAAAGTGCCTCCCACTATTCTGGGTCTGTCTCTCCCCATTTGGAGCCCTGGGGTCTCTGCCCTGTGTTTCCCTTTGGTGCTGGGAGAAAGGGGAAACCTCCATCCCAGTCCATGCCTGGAGGCCCAAATGCTTCCTGGATTTTCCTGAATTCCTCCATGGCACAGTCTGAGTTGGATAAACACTGGAGAAGCAGCCCCAAAATAACCCTGCACCCCCTAGCTGCATTCTCCATCCCTGGGATAACTCAGGCACACAGCAAAAAGGGGCTGGAAAGAGGCAGTCGGAGATTTTCCTGTTCAATATTTCATCTTGGTGAAGGGCGGGGAATATATTTGAGTCGAAACAAATTACAGATAAGTGCCTGATGTGTTTTAGGGTGGGTATTTGAGAAGGATAAAACTTGTTATGAATTTTTCCCTGGTTTCCAAGTTGACAGCCTTCATGAAAATATGTAAACTACTTTAATGAAAACCTCAGGCGTTGTTTTCTTGTTATTTTTCTTATTTGAAGCTGCCTTTATCAGGAATAAAACAGCTGATATTGAAAGCTGTGTGTTCTGCTCTTCTCTGTTTGTTTGGGAAGTGAAAACTATTTAAATAAAGGAAAATGTGTGAGATTAGTTGCTCTTCTTAAGCAGTAATTAAGATATGAACAATATCATTAATCTTCTATTTTACGTTTTCCAGGTGATCAGCATATAATCTCCACAGCTATGGCTGAGAAGTGCAGTTAAGGTACTGTGATAATTCCCTTTTAATATGGGCATGTTTTTGCTGGAAATCATTCCCAAAATTCTCTCTTGAATAATTTGTAATAACCTGTATTCCTTGAGGCTGAGTTCACCTCTCGATGGTTTTCATTTGCCAATTTGTCCACAGCACTTCCTGAAAATGACATGATTTTTTTTTCCTTGTATTCCTTAACTTTTGGCTTCCTGGTGTTAAATTCGGGAATGTTTTAGGATGTCTGTACAGACATACAATGAGAACCATGCTTCCACAATGAAAGTCATGTCTTTGAAATGACTGACTCTGAAAATGTGGTTGGGAAAGGATGGAAAACGTGTCCCTCTGGAATGCTGGCTGCTGCACGCTCTGTGGCACTGAGGATTTGTTGATTGGAATCGCAAGATGGAAGTCTGCTGGGCCACAGGGAAAAGAGGCTTGGTTTTGTTGGGAGTGCACATCTCATGACCAAGATTATCTCCCCTCAAGTTGTGTTTGAATTCTGGCTGGGATTTGGAACACAGAGTGGCAGGAGGGGAGGAGTAGGAGGAGGAAATGTGGCAGGTTCTTTTTTCTGGGCACTGAACTTGAATGCCAACATAAACTGCAATGAAAAAAAAAAGTAATTTCTTTCCTAGGAAGAATTCAGATAAAGATTCAGAACTTGGTAAGCAGCATGGAACAGTTTTTCTCGAATGGCAGGAACTAATTCTTGCCAAAGAAATTGTCAGGGCAGGATTTCCATTTTCCTTCTACATCCACATCAGTTTAATGTTGCTGTCAAGGGAAGAATCTGGAAAATCATCCTTCAATTCCAATTCTCCTTTTAGTTGGGATTTTTTGTTGCTGAGTCTGTGTGATTTATTTGACTAAAGCATAGCAAAGCTCTTGGCTTTGTTAGCAACTTCCTTTGGAGAAAGCAAATCCATCACTTTTTCAATTGTTATCTCTGCTCCCTAGCAAAAACCTTTAATGTTTATTTCCATCTGGGAATATAATGTATTCCGATATGAGAATACTGGGCAAAAGGAGATGCTGGAAAGTCCATGCAGATCAGCTGATTTCTTAGGTCAGCTTTGGAACAAAGAGTAATCCAGAAGGTCCTGAGTGAAAAGTGGGATAAAAGGGAAAACTCTGCTCTGCAGGTGATTTTATCTGAGTACCAGGCTGGTTGTTTTTGCTGAGACAGTGAACATCTCACACTATAGAGATGCAGGGGGCTTAAGCTCTCTGGATTTATAGGCAGCATTTATTCAGTGCAGTTCCCAGAGGAAATTATTATTGAAAGTGGAGATGGCACAGATTAATACAGGAATTATAAGGAGCTGGCTAAGGCAGATAAGGAGCTTGGGAAAGAGGAGACTGGGACAGGATGAGGTGAGCTCCAGGTGCAGGGGAGGAATCAGAAGCATTCCTGAGGGATAGGTCTCATGAAGAGCCTTCCCTAATACTCCTTACATGACTTTGGCACAAGGTCTTTGATGCATGTTTTGAAACTCCTATAATGTTGTGAAGGACACAAGAATTACACAAAAGAATTTTGTTGACTTTGTGGATTAGTAGAACAAATGCAGCACAAAATTTAATGATCATAAGCCATTGTGTTAGGGACTAAGAGCAGGGGCTGCTGTAAACAAAGCAAGAGTTTCAGCATATAGAAGTTCAACTTTTTTTTTAAGGAAAGTATTTGGTTGTAGCACATAGCTGCAGCTTTCACAACTCCAGAATTTGCCAGGACACCTGTTCCTCCAAGAGCTGTGATTTCCTCTAAATAGTTCAGAGCCTAGGTATGTTATAAAGTCAGAATAAATAAAATTTTAGATCTAAAATATCAAGTTCTGAACCTGATTCCATCAAGTATGAATTGGTGCAGGTGTGAAGTCAACTTTGCCTGGGGAGTAGGAGGAAGGTGCCAGACTAGTAAGAAGTGGGTTATTGTAGCAGCCTTGGAACTGATTTTCATGGAACCAGCCCATCTGCCTCCTACCCTCCAAAAATCCCCAAACAAACCAAGAAATGGAACCAAGCCAGGGTGGATCTCGGCTTTAAGTGAGCAGTTCTGTTCCTCGAGGGAGGAAACCTCCATTAGAGATGGGCAACTGCAGCAGCTCAGCCATTGGGACAGAGCTGGAGGCAGAGCCCCCTCCCAAAAGGGAGCTCTTCTAGTTCCACCCCCCTGCCATGGGCAGGGACACCTTCCACTCTCCCAGGCTGCTCCAATCCCTGTCCAGCCTGGCCTTGGACACTTCCAGGGATGGGAAATCTTAGCATAACCCTAGAGTAGCAGAGCAGCATCCCCAGGCTGATACCAAGGAGCAAATGAACGCCAAAATGGTTCTTCATCAGGAGTAGATCATCACATGTGTGCTCTGCTGTGTCCAACCCTCTGAGGATTTGGGATTAAAGCCAAAAGGATGAGAAAGAAAAGGAACGCTCTACAAATCAGTGAAAAAATTGGTCAAAAGATAGGAAACAGAAGGTTGGAGTAACTGAGCAGTTTCCTGAGTGAGAGGATGTCAGCAGCACTGTCTCCAAGGAATCTGCACAAACCTGTGATACTCAACTGATAAATGAGCTGCAAAAGACACAGGGTATGCTGCCGGTGCTTCCTCCAGAGCACTGGAGCTGAATGCTGACTGTGGAATTCTGCAGCAGGATTGAGGCAGAATTAACTGCTGCGCAAGGCAGTGGCAGGTGAAATCCTCCAGAGGTGGATGCAAAGGGAAGAAGACAAAAATTCCACCCATGGGTGATGTGTGATGATCTGGGCATTGCAACTCACTGGCCAAGAGCTGTAAAATACAAAAGATGCCTCTCCCAGAATCATCATCAAGGAATCATCTCAGAATGGCTTGGGTTGGAAAGGCCCCCTGCCGTGGGCTGGGACACCTTCCACTATCTCAGGTTACTCCAAGCCCTGTTCAACCTGGCCTGGAACCCTTCCAGGGATCCAGGGGCAGCCACAGCTTCTCTGGGCACCCTGTTCCATGTTAGCGTTAGCTCTGGAAGTTTCATAGCAGGGGCTGAAAAACAGAAACCTTTTTTGTTAAGGAAATGAGTGAGCTGCAAGTCTTTGAGGTCAGTTGGAAGTTCAGGGAAATTGTCCCATGGGATGAATATCTCTGCTCTTCCTTAGGGACTGCTCCTGTCAGGGAAGGATTTTTGGGTTTGTTGGACTCCCCTGTAAAGGAGCTGTTTGTCGCTTGTCATGGGGCTTAAAAGGGGAGGAGCAAGGAACCACTGGTGATGGAGCTCCTAAGAAATCCCACACTGCTGCAAGGGGTTTCAGGCTGTGTCTGGTGAGTAGACAAGTTTGTCCAGTTGTCCAAGGCTCACTCGTGTGTGTGGTTGAGTTGCTTGTCATCAGATGAAGGTTTATTTAAACTTGGAGAGAAGGATGAGGCATGGCCTGGTCTGCCTCCCTCCCTCCTCCCTAATCGGGATCCAGTTCCTTTCCTAGCAAAATAGAGATGTTCCATTTTTAACAATGCATTGAGGGTTCAAATATCAGCAAGGAAATAGAAGCTGATAATCCAGCTGGAAAGGCTGGTGGGCTAAAGTGTGTCCTGAGTGTTTTTAAAGTGGAAACTGGGAAAAGAACTGTTAACCAGGGCGACGAGTGGAATTCCTGAAGGGCTTTCCAAACACAGCTGGGACACAAACCCATGTTTTTCAAGTAGGATTTTAGGGAAGGGATGAGATTTCTGAGTGCAGGCCCACCTGCAGTTCTCAGGAGCAGCTCCCAAGAGCAAGGGCTGGGCCCTCAGTTTGTATTCCCCAAGCTTTGAAGAAAAAAAAAAAATTGAGGGATCTGTCAGTTGTATTTGCTCTTATCCATCAATGCCATTGTTGATTATTCCTCTGCCTTGGGACTCCACAGGTTGCCTCAGGAGTCCAGAAAGCCCTTTTTGATTTGATGATTGCTTGATTTCTGGGATGTTTCCCTTCCTTCATAACCAGATGGGTCTGGTAAGGTGTAAGGGATGTTTTCATGGGATGTATTCAGTGTCAGTCATACCCTCCCCTCACCTCCTCCACTTTTCCCCTCATATTCTATAATTTTGGAGCCTTTCCAGTTCATCTCCTAAAGATCACAATGTGATAAAGGCAGCATTAGCAGTAGGAGCTCAAGAACAAATGACTCTCACTTATCCACAGCCTGCTGAGGCCTTCCTGCTGTTCCTTGGACATCCCCACGTGGATGAATCCTTCTCTCAGAGGGCTGGATGGTGACACTTGGATGCAGCAGGATGGATTTTTGTTCAGGACACTGAGCTTGTATCTATTAGGATCTAAAATAATTGGAGCCATACACAGTACAGATGCTGGGAGTCTCCAAGTCCATTCTAAAGTGTCATTTTAAAGCATCTTCATTATAGAAATAATATGATGGAGACCCCTGACTCTAGTACAAGAGTTGGATGAATGAATAAAAGAGGCACATTAAAAGAATGGAATGGACAGGAGACCCTTAGTCATGTGAACCAACATATTTCATCAACTTGATTTTAATAATTAAATAAATTAAGCTGTGGAAAATATTTCCCTACACCGAAGTCTCTCATTGCAAACCCAGTGTTGACATTTTTGTTGGGAATCAAAAACTCATCAGATCTTGAAACTTATTTTTTCTTTTGTTGTTATTATCGTTGTTTTACAATGAAAGGAAGCTGTAACATTGTGGGGATTTAAAAAACAAACAGAAAACTGTGTGCATGTAATAAGATGGAAATTGGTGTCACTGTTACATCTAACAGGGCCCATTAAGGACAGATGTTCCCAGAGAACAGATATCCATTAGAACACGGTGGAAAGTGGGAGATTTTGAAAGGGAGCCAGAGCCTACAGATGGAAACTTTAAATAAATAAAAATCAACTTGTAAGTAGGCAGTATAAATAATGCAGGGGATGTGTAACATGTTCTGGATTGCTCAGAGCAGCAGACAGACAGTCCCTGCATTCCCAGTGGGTTGGAAGGGATGGATCAGCCTGCTGTGGGATCAGCTGAGAGGGAGTCAGAGCCTCTGGGACTAAAGGAATGTCAGGATTCCAGGAAAGAGCAAAGATTTTGCAGAACTGGTGATTTGAACAGTGGTTTTTCTCTCCCTGATACTGTCCAAGAGTTAGTTTGGGGATGCTCCATCCCACAGGAGTTCTTTGGCCTGTTTTAAAGATTAACAAAGGTGAAAGGAGAGGATGTAGAAGGACATTGCATGTTTGAGTGTATGAAGTGATAAAAGATGGGTAAAAAGAGTCCTCCTGCTTGGTCCAACCTTTTCATTTGTTTCTTAGCAGAGGAAGTTTTTTTTTGGCAGAGTAGCGTGAACAAAGACAGAATCTCCTTGGGAGAGTGGCCTCCATAGTGTCCCACCAAGCCCCAGGTGACCTCAGTGGCACCAGAGAGCAAGTGTTTTGCTAAGCCAAACATCAAAAGTATTCAGGGATTGCTGATTTTAAGAAACCAGCCACAAGACTCAGAACAATTTTAATGTCCATGCAACAACAAAGACAGTGTTCCCTTGGAAAGACCCCCTGCACTGACAAGAAGAATGTGCTGGTTGGGAAACAGAGGACAGCTGTGAGAAGGAAGTGGTGAAGCTCTGTGTGTCCCAGTTGGCTGCTGTCTTGCTCTGAGGAGAGAAATAACTTAGCTTTGGACACAGAGAACCAGAAGCCTTGGGAGAGGAGAGATAAAACAGTGGTTTTCCAAGCAAATGGAAAACTTTCCCAGCAGTGACCCTTCTTTTGATTGAGAATGTAACTTCTCAGTCTTTGTGTAGCTTTTACCCCTCTCAAAAAAAAAAAATCCCTAATTGTGTTGCTTGCAGAACTGTCCATTTCCTCATTTCAGCCCAAGGGAATGCCCATTGACACCATGAGCTGAGAGTGCAGTGACACAGCTCAAGGACAGGGACAGGGCCACCCAGAGGGGTCTGGACAAGCTCGGGAAGTGGCCCATAGGAACCTCATGAAGTTTAACAAGGCCAGGTGTTGGTGCTGCCCCTGAGTCTGGATAATCCCAGATAAGAGCACAGTCTGGGGAAATCTTTCCCTGGCAGGGTGGGCAGGCCCTGGCACAGAGTGCCCAGAGCAGCTGTGGCTTCCCTTGGATCCCTGAAAGTGTCCAAGACCAGGTTGGACAGGGCTTGGAGCACCCTAGGATTGTGGAAGGTGTCCCTGCCTGTGGAAGTTGTCCCTGCCCATAGCAGGGGTGAGACTGAATGGGCTTTAAGGTCCCTTCCAGCCCAAACCATGAGTGATTCTGTGATTTTTGCCCTATTTTCTGTTCCCTTAATGCCTCGCTTGGTTTTTTGCATCTTCAGTTACACATTACCAAGAAAATATCTGCATATGTTGTGCTCCAGCTCTCACACAAAATGGGTAAAATACTGTCATTAAAGGAACCAATTTAGAACCCCATGTTATTAAGTAAATCCTTCCTGATAAACATCCTGATAGGGGCTTGATGCAAGAGGGAAGTTGCTGGCAAAAGTGTGTCATAAACCAGCGACTTCACATTCATTAACAGAGAAGGGAGAAGGCTTTGCATTTCCTTATGCTAAAAACCAGTGTGAAGAAATTATTTTAAACAACTTCAGCTCATTAGTGAATCCTTGTGTCTGGTGAATTCACCTGGCTTGATAAAAAAAGGGGTTCTATGAAATCTATGATGAATCATTGAAGTGATTTGATTTAATAAAAGGCTCTGCCTTTTTGGTCTCTGGTTTCTGGCAATTTGGATGATCTGGGAATCAGACATTAGCACTCTGCACAACTCCTGACAGGAGGGGACAGCCGGGGGGGTCGGGCTCTGCTGCCAGGGAACAGGGACAGGACAAGGGGAAACGGCCTCAAGCTGGGCCAGGGGAGGCTCAGCTTGGACAGCAGCAGGAATTTCTGCATGGAAAGGGTGCTCAGGCCTTGACAGGGGCTGCCCAGGGAGCTTTGGAGTGCCCATCCCTGGAGGTGTTCAAAAAATGTGTGGATGTGGCACTTGAGGACATGGTTAGTGGTGAACACCATGGTGGTGCTGGTTGATGATCTTAAAGGTCTTTTCCAACCTTAGTGATTCTAAGATATTCTCTGACTTCCCCTGTGCTGCTGTGTTAGAAGCCAGACCAGTGCGTTCAAGGAAGCTTAAGGGCAAGACTGTCCTTAGTTACAACAATAATGACGTTATTCTTCAGAAATTAGGATTATTTTGATAAATTTTGCTGCAGGATCTGCATTGCTGCTGTTCCTCCCATCAAAGCAGTGGTTCTGGCACATTAAAAATGGTGGTTTAGTGCAGTGCTGTTTTCTTATTTCATCTGTCTCCCCAAGTAACCCCGGAGCTTGATTTGTCCAGCCACAAATTCTCCTCATTTTCACTGTCCTGTTTCAATTCTCTGGACTAAAACAATGCCTTAAGGAACAAAATGTTTGGTTGTATTGTTGATCATGGCAGTGGGAGCCAGCCAGGCAGCAAGACTGCTTTTGCCATAATGTCATTTCATTATAAAATTAGTGGCTATTGGGGTTATTGGGAAGAGGAGTGAAACAGAGAAATACAAGTTTGTGTTGTGGTTTAACTCTATCCCAGCCAAAACCAGGAGAGGATGGTTTTTAAGGGTATTTAAATTGGTGGAAAAGAGGTGCCAGTAAGAGACATTCCCGTGTGGAAGTCAGAGTGGATTTGGCAGTTTTGACTCCCTCAAGAGGAGTAGAATCCAAACCTGGGCTTGTGCCTGGACACTTCTTGGAGGACAATGCTCTTCCATTCCTGATTTTATTCTCTGGATATATTTCTGTCAATATGTTAAAAAAATTAATCATTCTGAAGAATCTTTTTTGACTTAGGCTGGGGCCAGTCTTTTCTTGGTTAAAGCCCTCCATTATTATTTCTGTGGGTAGTGTAAAAGCTTTCCTTGACTTAAGAGTAGAACCTTTCCCCAGGAAGAATAAATAACATGCACACTGACCTTTCAGTCCCAAGGAGAGTGTCTGCTTAAGAACTTCACACCTCCTTGCCTCAGTGCAGGTTGACATTTGCAAGGTTGATAAGTGGCTTATTTGGATGTAAATCGATGGGAAAAGAAAACTGCTTTCAATAGTTGTGATAAGAGTCCACTTTTTCTCAGTTTAATTTAAAATAATGGACAGTACATCACAGAAACTCACCATCACCACCTAATTGAAATAGTGGCTGCTGTTATGTATCAATCTGGAGGTCTGAAAAGGAAAAGAGTTAAAATTTATTTGGATAAAGAGGAAGAAAATTCCTATTGGAGATTTTGTTCACTATGCCTTAGAGCATCTTTGCAAGCAGCTCTGTGTGGTGGTAGTATTTTAGGGATTAGATGGGCCATGGAATATGAGTCATCCTGAATTCTAATCAAGATGTGCAAACATCTGATACAGAGAAGTGAGAAAAATGAAGGTTTAGGGGTTTTTTTCTTTATTTCTTCCTTTGAAGACCCTGGATTTCATCCACAGTTCTGGATGGTTGGCTCTGGCCACAACAGCAACAACTGCCCACACTCCTTGTTCTTGGTTTAGTCAAAGCTTCTTCCAAAATCTTTAGGAATCTGGTCTGGGCAGAAGCAGGTTGATGTATTATCATAGCATAGCCTGAATTGGAAGGGATCCACAGGGATCATCTAGTCCAGCTCCTGGCCCTGCCCAGACACCCCAACAATCCCATCCCATGCCTAAGAACATTGTCCAAGATGTTCAAACTCTTTGTTTAGTGGCTCCCCAGCTTATTCTGTGCTTCTGACCCTCAAGGACTCAGTGTTGCTCTAAACATGACTATTTATAAAATGCTGCTGACTGGGTAAGACTCTGCTTCTGAATCCTCCATGGTCACTGCAAACTTTGAGTCCTTACTTGGAGAGGGCCCCCAAAAACATTCCTTGGACTCTCTTGTTCTGTAACACACACAGGCTGCTCTGTACTGCGGCTGTTCCAAGTCACTCTGGAGCTGAGGCAGAGCATCCTGTTCTCCTGGCATCCCAGCAGACTTTGAATGGGATATTCTGGAATTGTACACTTTGGAAGGCAGAAGTGGGAGCATTTCACCTCTCTGGGCAGTGCCTGCACAAGGCTCCAGGTTTGCTGCTGTGGTGGACAACCCTTCCCCCTGCTCTGCTCATGGCTCATGAGTGTGAGAGTGCTGCCTCTGCTGCCAGTCCCTCTGCAGGATTTACCTGGCATGGCCTGGCATGGGACATAGACTTTTCAGGGATGCAGCCTTCACACTCAGCTGCCTCTTCAAACCCTCCTGGAGCATTGTCTTGGACTGGTTTTGTGTTATTTGGGGTGTGCTCTGGGCTTTGTCCCTTCACAAAGTGAGTGATGCCAGGCTTTGCATCATGCCTGTCATTCTGTAAGACAGGGATTGAGATCATACCCAAAAATAATTCCAAAGGTAGCCTGGAACTCCTGCCAGGACTGATCCACCACCTCCTAGTCCTTGCCTTGAAACTACTGTAACAGTCAGGAAATAAGTGCTGTGGTGCATAGAACATTTGCTAGATACACATTAGGCCCTCCTGGGACATTCCTACACTTTTATTTATCCAAACTTCCCCCTGTTCTCACCTCAACCCCTGAAACTCATTATTAAATTTGTAGAAAAAGAGCCTTTCAGAGCACATGTTTATTCATCTGGTTCAAAATTATTGGCAAGCCTCCTTCCTGAACATCTAAGGCAAAGCCAACCCCATCTCCTCCAGCCTGGGAGAGCTGCAAGTCAGCACAGTGAAACAGCCCAGTGCCTTTTATTAGATGTTGTGTGCCTGACAGCCTAGCCAAATGCCAAGCTTGGGAGAGCAGTAATTCAATTCCTGCCTGAGTAATACACTGAATGTGTCATTCCTGTCCTCCAGAGAAACCTGTGACCTCTGCAGCCAGGGCCAGCTGCAAATAAAGAGTTTCCTCCGCGGAGATGAGTTTTGCAGGGTAACATCAGCAGTGTCTGAACCGGCCCCCTCCACAAACCTGCGTCACCTTCCAGAGGCTTTGGAACTGGGGAATAAATGAGGGGCCATAGCTGGTCTAGCTCCAGAAAGACAGGAGACCTATAGTTGTTATGACAACAGAAAGTAAAGAGAAAACTGAAAAGTGGTCATTTTGGAGCAAATCCAGGGAAGGCACCAAGGTGATCAGAGGGACGGAGCTGAGAGATTTGCTTGGGATAATTTCCATGCACACTTTTGTTTCACTCCGAGGAAAATTTGCAAACAAAATTACTTCTTTCACATCATCATTTTTCACTTAAATGTGCTTTTCATATCGTAATGGGTGGTACTGTATTTAATAAACTAGCTTATTTATAGCAGGAATGTTTTATAAATTGAATTTTATTATGGTGTAGTGAAGAGTTGGGGTCCAAGCATGTGTCAAGAGTCAAGCAATTTATTCCATGAAGATTCCCACTCTGCTTTTTTGGGATCAATGCAAGATTGCTCAAAGGGCACTAAAATCTCCTGAGAGTGTGAGGAAAAGAGTTTCACTCCTGTCATTGAAGGAGTAAATGAACACAACCAAATGGCCAAAGGTGGTGATGATGAAACTATTTTAAGGAAAAACTTCTAAGAATAAACTAAATTATTGCCAAAGAGACAAAGAGGTCATGGGATGAAGTGAGATTAATTCATAACCATATTTGTGTATTTACTTATTGCATTAAGTAAAATGAAACTGTGATTATTCAGCTTCCATCCATATGGAAATTCCTCAAAACCTGACACTTTGGGTGTTAATAATGTAGTTGGATCGTGATGTTAGATGGGTTTACAGACCCATCAGATTTCATGTAGTGCTCATATAAAATGAATTTAAAATACCCTGGGGTTTCTACGGGTTGTTGAATATCAGCCCAAGGGGGAACTCTACTCTTCCAGCTTCCAAGAGATGAAAAACTGCTCAAGCTACAAATCCAACCAATCCGTCTGTGCTCTGCATTTCCAGCTTCAGGAATCTCCTACACCATCTGCACCTGATCATTGGAAGGACATTTCACAGTTGAAATGGTGATTGGCAGTGGGGAACATTGATGTGCCCGGCCTTAATTTCACATCTCGTTCAACAGGCCCTCTGTCCTTTTCCATTTCAGACTTCCAGGAACTTCTCAAATGTTAAAAGGCAGAGGAGACCAAAACAAAACATGAGCAGATACCACCTGAAAAGTACAATACGTAAAGATATCACTCCTGCTGAGGGGGACAAAGAGCCATCGGAAAAATATCTTTTCCATGCTTCTGTCAGCCCTGTTGGGAGACTCTGCTGTGACGCCTGGCACTGGTTTTAGGATAAATCTTCATTTTATCTGAACAGATGTAACTGATCTGCAGCCATTCCAGTTCATTCCTTGCACGCTTGGAATAAAAGAAGGCAGGATCACTCCTCAGCTGAACAGGATAAAGGCTCCTTGGGATGAGCCTCGTCTCACCTATCAAATTCTCTGGGATATAGATTGTAGGTTCTTTTTTTTTTGGAGCCAGTAATGCTTCTGTCATCAGCTTAACCCTTTCTGCCTTTTGCCTCCTTCCTGACTGCCCCTTTTGTCCCTGTCACCACTTCAGCAGGACCTTGGAGAACACTTTAGCAAGAAAACTTGAATTGTGAAAGGGAGAGACATTGAAAAGGAAAGCAAAATCTCTCTTTTACAGTAGGGTTTAAAATAAATTCATTTACTGTTGGATACTGACATTTTCTGTTTCATTTAAATCAACAATTGTTCAAAAACTGAGTGGACATGGTGCTATCCAGCCCAAAGTTGGAATTGATAACCTTGTAGGTCCTTTTCATCCTGAATGATTCTATTGAATCCTAATTTCCAGGTGAATATCCTGCTGCTTCTGAAAATGTGGTCAGGCTGCCCCTCTCCCGTGCCTGGGAAGGGCAGGAGGAGCTGCTTGTGCTGGAGTCATGGAAAACAACTGTGTGCACAGGGTTTCTGGTTCCGGCAAAAATCTACCATTTTAAGGCAAAATAAGAACAGAAATCTGAATGTAACGGAGTTAAATTCTTGTAGTTTGAAACTGTGAAATGTCTTCATTTAGGTACAATGTTTGTTCTCTTTTTTTTTCTTGTTGATTCATGGCAATGTTTTCTCTTAATTATCCTCTGTTTTCTAGTTGATGAAAAATAGACTAAGAATGAGCACTGAATGAAAAAAAAATTCTTGAGCAGAATTGATTAAAACCACCTTAGCACTGTTAAAGCTCCTAAGAGCCACTTCAGGGCACAGACAGGTTCTTAGGGATATTGGGTCTGTTTGGAGAAGAGAGGGGAAATTCCACTTTGTCTGAAATCAGGGAAAATTCAGCTGAGTTGAGTCCAGAGTCAGGCAATGAGGAAATTCCCTTGCTTTTCTTCTGAGGGGAAAAAACCATGTAGAATATCCCGAACAGTGAACACACTTAAATATCTCTCCAGAGATTTTAAACAAACATGGATCAGGACTGAAAGGTCTGATGGTGTCTTGGAGCAGGAAATGCAGGTCATGCCTGGACAGTGCCCAGGAAGGAAGGGACCTGGGGGTACTGCTCAGCAGCCAGCTGGACATGAGCCAGCAGTGTGCCCAGGTGGCCAAGAAGACCAGTGACACCTGGCCTGGATCAGGAGCAGTGTGGCCAGCAGGAGCAGGGAGGTCATTCTGCCCCTGTGCTGGGCACAGGTGAGGCCACACCTCGAGTGCTGTGTCCAGTTGTGGCCCCTCAGTTTGGGAAGGACGTGGAGACGCTGGAGCGTGTCCAGAGGAGGCAACGAGGCTGTGAGGGGCTGGGAACACAAACCTGTGAGGAACCCTGAGGGAGCTGGGGGTGTTCAGCCTGGAGAAAAGGAGACTCAAGGGTGACCTCAGCACTGTCTACAACTCCCTGAAAGGTGCCTGTGCTCAGGTGGGGTTGGGCTCTTTCTCCAGGCAGCACTGACAGAACCAGAGGACACGGCCTCAAGCTGTGCCAAGGGAAATATAGGTTGGATATTAGGGAAAAGTTTTTTACAAAAGGGTGATAAAGTACTGGAATGGTCTGCCTGGGGAGGTGGTGGAGTCACCATCCATGGATGTGTTTAAATAAAGCCTGGATGTGGCACTGGGTGCCATGGTTTATTTGAGGGGCTGGGGCTGGGTTGGACTGAATGATCTTTACGATCTCTTCCAGCCCAGTGATTCTGTGCATTCTGTGATCCTGTTGAGATTCCAAGCACCCTGGTGCTTGCCCTGAGCCCTGATTTTGTCTTTTCTGAGGAAAGGCTGAGGGAGCTGGGGCTGCTCAGCCTGGAGAGGAGCCCCAGCTGAGAGGGGCCCTCAGGCCTGGCTGTCCCTGGCTGCAGGGAGGGGCAGAGCAGGGCCCGGGCTCTGCTGCGGGGCCCAGCAATGGCACCAGAGCCACGGGCAGGGCCTGAGCCCAGCCATTGCCCTGCCCAGGAGGCACAACTTCTTCCCTGGGCAGTGCCAGCCCCGAGCAGATTGTGCACAGAGCCTCTGGGCTCTCCTCCCTGGGGCTGCTGCAGAGCTGGCTGCACACAATGCTGTGCCCTGGGCTCTGCGATGGCCCTGCTGGAGCACGGAGGTGACACCAGGTGCCCTCTGAGCTCCCTTCAGCCTCAGCCAGGCTGTGACAAACACACCCAAACCAGCACCGAGCACAGACACCAAAGTGGGGCTGAGAATTAGATCAGCTGATGCTGCCCAAAAGTGCAGCTGAAGCAGGAGGTGGGTGGACACCACAACTCCTTGTTTGGATAATTTGGGATACTCCTCATGCTTTATCTCTGCAGAGGACTTCGCCACGTACCCAGTCAATTTCAAACACAGGGGTTTTGCTTTCACCTGTAAATTGTAGTGCAGGAAGACACAAGTTCATTTTGCTCCAATTAAAGTTGTAGAAAGGCGATGCTGGTGGTGGGGACTGAAGCTTTCCCCTGTTCCCATTAAGTTAGCTTGGATATTCCAGGTTTTTTATTTCTATTTTTAATGAGCTATTATAATGAGCTACAACAAATGGCAATGCTTGCCAGAAGCTTCGCAGTGTACTTGCTAATGGGAGAATGAAAATAGATTTGGAATTGTTTGTAGAAGCCTTTGGATTAAATGTGTTTATTTTTGAGTGACTTACCTCCCTGTCTGAATATTAACAGTACATTCACAAAACCCTGTCTCATTTGCCAGTGGCCTAAGGAGCCAAATGATTTCCTGCTGCTGTGCAATTTTGTTGCTAAAGTATTGATTTTACCAAGTTTTCTACATAACCATATGGTCAAGAAATTTTAAGGTGAGAGGCCATAAAATGGAACAAATACCTCTGAGGTTTTGGGGTTTTGTTCTTCACAGTTATGAACCCCATCTTACATAATTTAAAATAATTATTTTTATGAGCAGGTAGTAATGATAAATCATAGCAAATACTCACATTTACTAGCAGAGACCTTCCCTTCTCCCCAAACAGTGCTTTCACAAGGTCACATCCAGAGCAGGAGTGTCCAGAGGGGACCAGGCAGGGGAAGCAAAACCTGAGAGCTCCCAGTGCCCTCAAGCTGCAGCACCTCCACTGAGAATGTTTTGTGCAGCCATTCCTGCACCTGGATTTGTGACTTTGAACAAACTGGGATTTTTGTGTGAGACTTATCTTTTTATACTGACTCTGAAAGGAATGAGGGGCTTGTCTTTAACAAACTGTGGGTCTGCTGGTAAATAAAACTAGATACTTAGAGATAAAAGAAACAATGGGAAGGATCCCACTGATTGATAACTGGAATGAGAGATGTGTCTTTACAAACTGTAGGTCTGTTGATAAATAAAATTGGATGCTGAGAGATGAAAGAAACAATGAGAAGAACCATAAATTCCATAAAGAATTCCACTGAGTGACGTGAGGAAAAGACAAAGGGGGAGGTTATACATTAGAAGGGGGTCTTAGATATTAGGTGTTTCAGGGAGTCTGTACCTCTCAAGTACCTCAGCCAATGGCGAAAGAAAGCGGGAAATGCAGTCAGGAAATTAGGATAAAAAGGAGGCTGTGTCCCCCAAAAATTTGAGAGACCCCAGGGGAAAAGCCCCGTGGCCTCTCTCTTTATTCAAATAAATTACAGGTCTCCTCTATCTCCTTTTTGGACATAAACCTCTGGTGTTTGTGGATTAATTTTCCTGACAATTCTTTTGGTTAAAATGAAAACCTCTGTCACAGGAATGCTGGAGAGAACTTCAGCACTGCATTTGGATCCTTCCCAGAGGAGCAAACCATAAACAAATGGTTTCTTTAAAGAATCCAGCTTCTCTTCATTCATGTTCAATTCCATGGTCATTTTCCTCTGGTACAGACAGGAAAATTAGGGTTATCTCAGCTGCTGGCCTGGCTGCTTGTAGAGCAGGCTTTAATTCTGTCTGGGTTTAGCTGAAGCCTCTCTAGCTGGGCCAGGGAGCCACTGGCTCACCCCTGAGCAGGAGATTTGATCTTTGAGATGATGCACCTGAGGACTCATTTTTCATCATGAGAAGATCCAGCCTCTCATTGGCGTTGGGAGAATTTCCCAGGCAGTTGGACTTGGCTGTGATCTGGTTGGAGAGCACTTAGGTGTGACTGAGAATCTGGAATAAAGGCTGCACAGAAAGAGAGGAACAACCTCCTGCCAAACGGGAGCACAATCCTGCCGGGGCAGGGGGTGCAGCACAGCCTGGTCTGTGTGAGGGAGTAGAAGTACCACTAGCAGTGTTTTCCTCCCAAAACCAGGAGCTACCTCCTTTGTGTTGTGGGCAGGCACTCAGAAGGTGGCTGTGGGTGTGGGTCTGTGTAGGGACAGAGTTTGTGGTGATTGGGAGTGGGGCTGTGGCTGAGCCTCATCCCCAGTGGGTACAGCTGTGCAGGACAGGTGAATAAAATTGAAGATAATGAGCCATGGAGTGCCCAGGTGCACTGACCAATCACCAAAGGGAACAGAGGGCACACAGGTGCAATGCATGAACATGAGGGAATAAAAGGTTGGGCTGAAGGACAAGAAGGGCAGGTGTTTGCAGCCTTCTGAAGTAGCAGGGTACTCCTCTCCATGGATCGAAGCTTTCTGAAACTGTTTGGTGATACTCTTGTGTGTTGTGGCCATCTCAACTGTGACAGATGCAGGTAAGGCTGTGGGTATGTGTGTGGCTGTGGGCACCTTCCATGACTGATGAAGTCAGGACAATGTTTCTGATCTCCCCTGTGCCATTTCCATCCAAAGGTGTACTCCAAGACCTTGGCACCCAACTATTCTTATTTTGTTGTTGTCACTTTTTGAATTGTGTTATCACTGAGCCATTAATGTTGGAAAAGACCTTCAGGATCATGCAGTTCAATCTTAGATTGGCTCCACCATGTCCACAATCCATTCTTAGTGTTCTTTCTTGCTCACACCTGCCTTTTATTTTCACTTTGGACTTTTCCTTTTTTTTTTTTTTTTTTTTTTTTTTTTTTTTTTTTTTTTTGCCATTTCTTTCTCCTTTCTGGAGAAGGAAGAGAGCCATAATCAAAACCAGATTTCTCCCAGGAGAAAGGTTCCTGCAGTCTCTGCAAACCCCCTCCAAAATGTGTCCCTACATTATTGTGACATACAGAGATCTGTATAACAGATGATAGCAAAATGATTTTGTTTCGTTCCCTTCTGAGCATGAATAGCTTTGTCCCAATTTTTCATTCCTATAGGCTCTCACTCTGGGATTGCAGTAACTCCGCCAGAGTATGAGGAAGGCTCAGAAGTCCATGTGAGTGTTTACCTTCACAAATGTGCCTTACAAAAGCAGCCATTAGCTCTGCATCCCTTTTTAAATCCCAGGGAGCCCATACAATAGGGAACACTGATGGCAAAGAGAGGAGACCGTGGCAAGAGGAGGAAAAAAAATAAAAACATCACAAACAAGGTTAAAAAGCGCAGCAGGTGAGAGTGAATTGTCAGTGTCTGACTCCTCGGGAGCAGAGGCAATTTATAACGCGGTGACTCAGTCGGAGTCGGGAAGGAGGAGAGCGCAGCGCTGGCTCCCGGCTTTGATCCCTGCCGTTCCGGAGGGGCTGGACGCGGCAGGGATCGGGGCTGCTCCCAGTCCCGCATCCCAGCAGCTCCAGGCCGCCGGGCTTTTCCCTGTTAACCCCCTGGCATCACCTTAACACGTTTTACAGCCCTATTTCTCTGCCTTCTTGGTGGTTTTGGTGCCTTTGCAGATCTAATCTGCATTCTAGAGATAAACGGGGCATTAACGAAGGTGTGGGGAGCTCTGCCTGCGATAATTGCAGAGCTAATTTTGGGACTGCACGGGGTTTACAAAGCTGGGGGAAGTTACTACAGCACGGCTGAAAGGAGGTGATCATCAGCACCGGCGCTGTATTGATTAATGCTCTCATGTGCAAGATAAAGCAAAGGATCCTGTACCTGCTGCACTGCTTTTATCTGCTGTGCCTAATTGGAGTTTTACCCTGGATTTCACATATTCCATCAGTAATGAGTTAATTGTATATGCCAAACAGATAATGAAGTTATTAGTAGCGTGCCTGAGAACCACAGAGGAATTATCCAGGAGGCTGCTTTCTGCTCTGGGTCCTGGCTGGTTTGATATTAAATTGATATTAATTTGAGCACTAATGCCATGCTGTTGTATAGTGTGTAAACACTCAGCTTTGCTCAGCTGTATTTTCCCTGTTCCTTGGCTTAACATGGCTTTCTGTGGAGGAAGGAGAAGTCTTGTTTGCCCACGGGCACCATGGCAGTAGGAGGGCCAGCTGTACATTTTAGCTTAGGTGCAAGATTTCTGTTGGGAGGGGGGGAAAAAAAAAGGTAAATCCCAAGGGAAGAGCTCTGCTGTAAAGCCTGTCAGTGCAATCTGCCAGAGAGCCTGGGATTTGGGCTTGGAAAAATCCCATTGCAGTAATCCATTAATCCATGGAATTACCTGTAAGCTTTTCAATATGAGGAAGTCCTTCGATGAAATCCCAATTTTTTTTTTTTTAATTTTGTATTTAACATTTATGGCTCTTTCTGGTGCTTGATTTTCTTTTATCCACTGCCCTCTACAGGTCTTCTGGATGGAGTTAGACTGAGGGAGATGAGGTTGCAGCAGTGGCTGGCTCTGGTTTTAAAAGAACAGCAGAGATGCTCTCAGAGCTGTTTTCCACACTCTCTGGGAAGGGAAAAAATATTTACAGTGGGACAAGTTCAGGTTTTAATACAGTGATGGGAAAGTCCAGCTTTTGTGGGCACCAAAGCAGGGTACAACATTCCTTCCTGAAAGTCTCCCTGCTTTATTCCAGGTGATAAGAGCTAAGCCACAACACTATTAGTGCATCAAATGTTTGTCTATTTATCCCTTCTCAGTGTAGTCCTGTTAAAAACCGTTTCCAGGGAGAGATCATCCTTGTGGATGAACTGAGAAATGCTGCTGAACCTACAAGTCTTGCTCTGAGTAAAAGGAGAGGTGAATTCCAGGCCCCTTGTGGTTCCCATCTCCTCTCTGGGCTCTGGGGGCCTTTCCCTCTCCTGGAGACTGGGAGCAACTGGTTTTCCATGGCTTTCCCTTACATTTAATGAACAGGAAGTGAAACTGCCTCATGTCCCCTCATAGGGATGCTTGGGAATCGCTCTCCTCTATCTTGGCTGCAGCTTTCCTGAAGTGATTTGCATCTTAATAGCTTTGATGCTGCTATCAAAGGATTTTGGGGGAAGGACAAAAAGGCAGCGGTGTGGAATGATTATGTGAACCTCTCTTCCCAGAGAAACTCGGCAGAAAATAGAAATATTGGCTTTAAATCATGCCAAGGCTTCAGTTCAGGCTTTGCTGTGCCTGCTGGTGCTTGGCATTACTCTGAGAAATGAATATACATTCAGATTTAGCTCTTTAGTGGGCACCACTCAGCAGAACTGCTGCACTCCCAGGGCTTGGCCAGTCAGGGTGAAGGCAACGTGTTGGTGTTGAGTTAGGAAGGCTATCCCAGACTTCTCTGAGCACCCTTCTGTGAGGTGTTTTTAAGACATTGTGGTTTATCTTTGAAGTTAAATCCAAGCTGGCTGGAGCACGGGGGCTTCTCCTGAGCAAACATCCAGTGAGAAGCTCCCTGTGGGAATTTTTGGATGGACTGAAGTGTAGTTTAGGTTGGAGCAGTTCCTGCTGAGGATCCCACATCTCTCCAACATGTCAAATAATGCAGGCTGTCTGCAGCCTGAGGCCTGGAGTGGCAGTTGGAACAGCCACACCATTTCTGGATTCTGTGGTTCTATCCTCCAGGAATAGTTTCCATGCCACACCATTCCTGGATTTCCTGGTTCTATCCTCCAGGAATAGTTTCCATGCTCCCAGAGCTCCCTGCAGTGCAGAGCAGTGTGCAGGGGACAACAAGGACATTTGTCCTTCAGAAGTGACCTGTACTGGAGCACTCTCCCACATCAGTATCTCCATCCTCAGCAGGAGAATAGGATTAATCCCAGATCTCGGGTGCACTAATTATGTAGCCTCTGTAGATTTATATATGATCCTTATCTCCATGATTTGTCTCTCCCATGCACACCCTTTAATTTATTTTCCCTGTTCAGAAGACTGTGTTACAGATAATTTTAAAGGCTCTATGGTTGGAGCTTTGGTTGTATTGTATCTCAGCACTGGGGCATTCCTCCCCAAAGTGGATCTGTTCTTAAATCAGCCTCCCTAAAGGACTCTTTCCCAAAGTTCCTGCAGCTGTGCAGTGAAACAAGAAAAGGCCCAGAGGTAACCAGAGCTGGCTCTGCTCACCATGGCACCCAGAATCTGCCAGCTGGGTTTGAAACTTAGCCAAGGATGATGGAGGGGAAAAGGAATTTCCATTGATCTGCAGCTTTGCATTCTTCTTAATTTTCCAGCTGATTAGGGGTTTGGGGTGTCACAGAAGAATTTGTCTGGTATCAAAATCTTGAAGCACAAATAAGCCACTGCAAGTTGTTACTTACAGAAAAATGTTCAGAAAAATGTGGTGAGATCTGTGGCATTTAAACAGAAAGGAGGGTGGAAATGTTGGCTACTTTGCAGGAGTTGTGAGCACAGAAATGAGGGTAAGAAAGGGTAAAATACCCAGGGAGAATCAATCCAAATAACTTTGGGTCCCAGTAGGGTTGAAAAGACTGCATGGGTATATTTAGGGTGCAGGCAGGTACAGGACAAAGGTCTGTGCTTGTGAGTTAGACCCTCTGAGAGAATGGGAAAATAATGTTCCTTCCATGGATTTCAGGGGGAATTTCTGCATGGACAGGGTGCTCAGGCCTTGGCAGGGGCTGCCCAGGGAGCTTTGGAGTGCCCATCCCTGGAGGTGTCCCAGGAAGGGCTGGAGGTGGCACTCAGTGCTCTGGGCTGGGGACAAGGTACAGGGTGGACTCTATGGGCTGGGAGGGCTTTTCCAACCTGAAGGATTCTGTAATTCCATGATCCTTTTCCCTAGTGTCTTCCCAGACAGCAGCTCTTGTCCTCAGCAGCTGCTGTTGGAAGCTCCTGACTGGCTTTGTCCTCTCAGCTCCTTGGCTGCTTCTCTGCCTGTCCCTGTGCACTGGGATGTGCCAGGGATGCTCAGCTCTGAATTTCTGCTGGTGCTTTACATTGGCCTCAAGCCCAATTTGCATTCCTGGGCTTCCCACTGGCACTTGGAATTGCACTGCCTTCACCTATCATCATGACCATTCCAATATTTGGGGAGAAATATCTGGGGGTTTTATTGCTGCACTAACTGAGCTAAGTTTTCCAAGGGCAGATGTTGAGAGGTTGATAATTTAGGTGTCAGCATCAGCCTGAAAGTCTCTGCCAAGAACACATCAGCTTTAAGCCAGAGCAGGACAAAATGTGTAGAATCTGTTAATTGCAGGCTGTTGGGTTTTTGGATCAGAACTGACTTTTACAGGGAAGAGAGTCGGGTCTAATTTTGCTCTCATTTTCCCCAGGTAATTGTGTCAGTCAGGATACATTTCCCACAAATACTTTGCTCTTCCCATTAATTCTACCCACAGATGGCTTTGCTGTGTGACTCCCTCCCTGCCTGCCTTTATGTGGTGACAGGGTGGTATAAATCCTAATGTTCTCCTTATAAGATGCAACAGAGGTGGATTAAAAGCAGTTCCTCTTCGCTGAGCACTCAGCTCATGGAATTCTTCTGCCTTCACATGAGTAGAGAGTACCCAGAAACACAGAAAAGGACATTGCTGCCCACCCAGACAGGCACTAACAGAGCCCTCAGGATGCTGTCAAGTGTCTACACCTTCATTTATCACTTCCTTGACATACCCTTGAACAGGATTTACAACTGGCAGAGCCCTAAGTTCACACAGATGTATTCATGAAATAAAATGCAGCAGGGAAATACAGTCCTCCTTAATTCCTGGTGTCTTGGCACTGTGATTCCTTCCTGAGCCTCTGTTTAGGATGAAAACAGAGAGCTGCCCAGCCCCAGCAGTGCCTGGCTCCCTAGGCCATTGATGCCTAATTTTGTTTGGGTTTGTAATTGCTGCTTCAGGCAGTAATTAATACAGAAATATGCAATTTGCCACGTCTCAGCTGAGGTTATTCAGGCTGGGGAGGGGAAAGCTGGTGGCCCTGGGATGGATGGGCAGGAATAGCAGGGGGGAAAAGGTGGCTGCAGGGACATTGGTTTGGGCTCTCTGTTCTCAGCAGCACAGGCAGAAATAAAAACCTCCCAGGCTGGAGCTGACCTATAATGGGATCAGATGTGAATCATCTCTTTCTCTTTCATCACCATTTGAAAGCTCTGTGATCGCTGCTTAGAAACACTCCTGGGTTGTTTACCTTGATGGAGACCAAGATAATCCTCAGGCTGCTCCAACCACTGAGGTACCCTCAGAGCCCAGTACTGGCTGAATTGATTTGCCTGGAATCAAATAGAGGTTGTTTTGTTTTGTTTTTTAATCTAAGGGGAGCAGAAATCTGGCCAGGTTGATTTTCTCCCAAATTAGCTTCTCTGCTCCCTGGTTTAGTCTCTCCTTCACCTGGCTCCCATGAAAGCAGCACTCCTTGGTGTCTCTTCCCCCCCCTAGATCAGAGCCTTGGCTGTGATTCCCCAAGGAAACTGCCCCTCTGCACTTGCAGCAGTGGAAACTTTTAAGGTTGCTAAGAATTCAGGGATTTCCAAACTGGAACAGATTGTTTCCTGAAATTTGGGAATCTTGAAATGTTCCCTCCTCTGGGAGCAATTATATTAAAGCCAGCAAAAAGAAGCTATTATTAATTAAGTAGGGGTTGATGTAACTCACCCAGACCAATGCTTGTGGGCAGATCTCTGCCTCCTAACCTCAATGTCCCTGGTGAACATCCCCAAAACCCAGGGGAGGGACCTTCACACACTCCAAGGGCAACAACCTGCTGTTTGAAAGGGAGAATGGAGTTTAGTAGCTTCAAGGGGTTCAGTGCCAGTCCTCTATCTCCAGGTCAGTTTAGCATTTCCCTGCCAAGCCTTGGCCTCACTCTCAGGATGTTAACTCAGGTTTAGTGGCCAGACTGGATTTAGCACACAAACCAGCACATGGCCCCCACTGACAGCTTGCAGATAGACCATTGTCCCAGTTCCTTGACCACATTCCAAGGGCAGAGAAGAGTACCCTGCCCCACTGCTCTTGGTCTGGCTGTCTCCAGAGCCCCTGGGAGCTGTTGGACACCTGCACTCAGCAGAACCCAAGTCACCACACCATCAGAGCTGCTTTCTGCACAGAGATCCCATCAGCAAGGTGACATGCCAGCTCCTGTGGAGCTCAGAAATAAACCTGGCTGGATTTTGGCCAGTCTGGGGACTGCACAGACACTTGTGCCTTGTTCCTATTCCTCATTCCAGCAGCAGCTCTGGAGGGGTTGGGCAGGGAATGAAGGACAGTGGGATGAAATGGCTGAGGTTGTCTTGGATTATTTAATCTCCAGGATGAAAATGCCACAGATGTTCCCAGATCCATAATTTACTTGGGCAATTCATTCTGCAGCCCTTTTTCTCAGGTTCAGGCCAACATCAGATGGGAAAGTGCTGAAATCTCAGGCTGTGCTGAGCTCAGGAGCTCTGCATTTCAGTTTGGGGCTGGATATTTTTCATTTGGCTGTGAGGTGGAGCAGGTAGCTTAGGAGGGATACAGCAGGCATCTGCTGCTGTGCTTCTGTCCCTTGATTTGGAAGTGCCAGGGTGTCCTGCCCCAAGAAGATCACCTGGATACACACTGGTAACTCCAGGTCATCCCCAGGGGGCAACATAACCTTGGAAGTGTGATGTGGCAGAAATTGGTGTTCTCCACTATAGGCTTGGGTGGGGTTTTTTTTATGTTCTAGAAACAACCCAGAGCATTCAGAAATTCCAGCATGCAGTTTCAAGGTGTAAATCAGACATAATAATTTCCTTACATGACCTGAAAGAGATTCTGAGCAACCATTCTTCATGAAATGGGATTGAAATGAAAGGTGCTGTCAGTAACACGCTCTGGGTGCTCCTATTTTATTTAGTGCTGGAGTAGCAAAGAGAACTGGGATGAAAAGGCCAACTGTTTCTCAAGCACTGCTGCTGGAAGAGACCTTAAATCCCACCTCATTCCCACCCCTGCCATGGGCAGGGACACCTTCCACTATCTCAGACTGCTTCAAGCTTCATCCAGCCTGACTTGGAACACTTCCAGAGCTGGTGAGTCCTCAGGTCTCTAGGCAAGTTTCTCAACCTTCCCCAGTTTCCCAGTAACACGAAGAAAATTCTGCACTCAGCCCTCCAGGCTGTGAAGGAAATCCAGGAAATTATTCTTGCTATTGCAGAAGTGTAGCAGGAAAGTCAGACTCCCCCAGAGGCTTCTGATTTTAGGGGACCAAGAGCCCTGAGGCCCTGCTGGAAAAGCACCCAGGGCTGGCCAGGGAGGTGAGCTGGAGGATCTTGCTTGCAGAGGAGCCACAGCAGGAACAGGGAGTGAGGGCTCAGCCAGCTGAGGACAGGGCAAACACAAGGACAGATTGTTGGGGTCAGAAGGACAGTAAAGTGGAATTAAGGCTCTGTCTGAGTGGAAATGGGAGGAGTGCATCCCTGCAATGAGAAGGGGCTGGCTCCTTCTTCAGGAACAGATGGCTGGGGGTGTGTGGAGCCCAGGGGGAGGCACTAACAGGGGACACTGGGATGTCTCCTCTGTCCAGAGCAGGGCTCCCCCAGCACTGCCTCACATCCAGATAATTCCTGTCACCAAAGGGGGATGGACTGACAGGAACAGGGACTGGCAAGGGGAGCAGTTGCAGCCTGAGTTCATCTCAGGTCTGGTCCTGCCTGTGGCTCTTTAGCAGCCAGGATCCTCCAGCTCACCTTCCTGCCCAGGTCTGGGTACACTTCCAGCAGCACATCAGGGCTGGTTTTGCCCCAAAATCTTTCCAGGGCTGTTGTTACCCTATTTTTTTTTTCCACAGAAGCCTCTGAGGGAGTCTGTTTGACTTCCTGCTACACTTCTGCAATATCAAGAATAATATTCTTCCCAGCCAACAGTGTCTTTGAATTTCCTTCAGAGCCTGGAAGGCTGAGTGCAGAGTTCTCTTTGTGTTGCTGGGAAAGTGGGGAAAATTGAGAACCTGGCCCAGAGAGGTGTGAATTCCCCAACTCTGGAAGTGTCCAAGGCCAGGTTGGGTGGGGCCTGGAGCAACCTGGGATAGTGGAAAGTGTCCCTGCCCATGGCAGGGGTGGCACTGGGTGGGCTTCAAGGGCTTTTCCAACCCTAATCACTTTGGGATTCTGTGACTCTATGAAGAGAAGATGTTCAGGGAATTGGAATAGCAAGAGGCTTTTCCTGCGTTTGATTTTGCTTTCCAAGAGGAACAGTGCTCAAATGCACACTGCACTGCTTGCTGCAAATTGAGGGATAGGGATGAGAGAGACAAGGACTGAGGTACAGGACACTTTTTCTCTGTCTCTTGCTGTGTAATTTGGCAGTTGAGGCACAAAATACTCCTTCACTGGCATCTTCCCCCCTCCCTCACCCCGAATTTTGGGATCTTGAGTTCAAGCAAAGAAATAGCAAAAAGAGGTTTTTAAGGAGAAGCTTGAAAAATGAATGGGCAAAATTCAGAGCTCTGTGGAAGTTATCACCCTTCCCATTTCATTTTGTGGTGCTGCTTAGAGTTTATAAACTCAGTGCGAATAAACAGGAGAGTCCCTGCAGGTGGATGAGCCAGGGAAAATGGGATTAGGGATAAAAGAGCTGAGCCAGCTGGCTGTTCCCTGTCCCTTTTGCCACCTCTTGTTCTCCAGCTCTCCTGCAGAGTCCTGGCATTATAGCTATCTCAACTTTGATTTCTCCAGCAAAGTCAAAAGGAATTTAAACCTGAATATTCTTGAGGGTGAATCTTAAAGGAGTCTTAAAGCATTCAGATTTTGCAGGCAGAAGGGCCTGAAAGAAGCTCAAGTGTCATTGGCTTAGTCTGTCATCAAATCAGAGTCTGGGAAGTTTTTTTCGGATGAAGCTGGAAAAGCCATTGATGTGAAGGGAGATCAAAGGCAGCAGCATGAGCAGGGGAGTTTGGCTGTTGGCTTCGTGTTTGCTGCTGGCTTTGGGCTGTTGGATGTGTTTAGCTGCTTTAATTACCAGGATAAACAAAGCCATGGAATAATGAACCCATCCTTAGATGTTGATTAAGGAATAATCTCTGTCAGATTTTTCACTGCAACGAGGCAGTGACATTGTGCATGGTCTGTTCAGCATTTGAGAAAATCTATCTAGAACAGGGCTGGGAGGTGGCATCAGACACCAGCCCTGGAATGGGGCCAGCTTCTTGAGCAGAGAATTGATCTTAATCCATGGAATTCTGGAATGGTTTGGGTTGGAAGGGATTTCATAGCCCATCCAGTGCCACCCCTGCCACGGGCAGGGATACCTTCCACTGTCCCAGGCTGCTCCAAGCCCATCCAACCTGGCCTTGGACACTTGCAGGGATCCAGGGGCAGCCCCAGCTGCTCTGGGCACCCTGTGCCAGGGCCTGCCCACCCTGCCAGGGAAGGATTTCTTCCCCATATCTCACCTAAATGTCTCCTCTTTCAGTTTGGTCCCGTTCCTCCTTGTCTTGTCCATGCAGTTCTTCATAATGATTTAACTTTAAAAAAACTTTAATCCCCACGATTTTTAACTTTAAAAAGTTAAATAACTTAATTTGTGCAGCAGCATGGAGGACTTGGCCAAAAAGAAAGAAAAATAAAAGAACTTGTAGTTCTACAAACAAATAGATACATTCAGAACAGTCCTTGGAGTGAAACTTCTGCCTCCCTCAATTTAATAAAGAACTCAAAAAGCTGTGACTGTGGTTCTGTACTGCACAATTCACTGGCAGGAGAATTTAATATGTATCCAGTCTATTCATTTTTGCACCTGTGAGCCACAAAAGTGTGTGGTTTGTGACAGCTATGAAAGCACCTCTCCATTTCTCCCCACGAGAACATTTGTCTCAGTAATTATTACAAGGCAGTCAGGAGTTTCAGAGGGCAACTTTCAATTTATTTCTTTTCTCTTAGTTGCTTTTTTGCATTGTTTGCATTCCTTTAAAAGAAGGGACGGGGTGAAACGGCTGAATGCAGCAAAGCTGGTTATGAGAGATGTAGTAAAAGATTTTGTACCTGTGGAATAATTTTTCCAAGTATATTTCTCAGGGTTAGGTGGGATATGGGCTATATTTTAACAAATTAAACAACCTCATCTCCCCCAGCTCTGCCTGCTCTAAAAGCCTGGCTATTTTAATCCAACCAGTGGAAGATATGTAGGAAAATGAAAATAAAATAGGGTTTTCTCTTTAAGGTGTAGACATGGGGATTCCTCCCTAATCTCAGCTTTGAAATTGTGTGGTGGTGCCAGGAACCTTTCACAGTCAAACAACACTTCACTGCTTCATTTCCCTTTGTCTGCCTCTTGCTAAGACCAAAGTTTGGGCCTGCACCAAGTGAGGTTCTTATTCTGAAGCTCAGTATGAATGACAGAAGTGCCAAGAGTCAGAGCTTCCAAACCCTTCTACTAAGAAAAACCAAGAGTGCTTTCTTTGATATTTAATCTGATAAATAAAAGCCAAGGCTTACCCACTGTTGTGCTCAATGCAGCTCCAACATTGCTCATAAACTCTTTTCTTTTGGTAACTAAGTCACTGCTGCTGATATTAGTTAATCTTGCCTTATAAAGTTGGGGAGTTTTTTTGTTGGTTTTTTTGTTTTTGGGGTTTTTTTTTAGTTCTGAAACAAGACCTCAAAGAGGCACGAATCAGCGTTTTCCTTCCTTGGAAAATAAATACCAAATTTCTCTTTGAAGTGGAATCAAAGCCAGGGAGTCTGCAGCTGATTTGAGAACCAAGACAGGTATCCTGTGAGAGAGGCAAATCCCAGGTTTGGTAGTGACAGAGACATCTTTTTTTAAATACTTGTGTTTCTTGTGATTTTCCCCTGACTTAAGGCAGTTTTAGTCACCAAGAGTCTGCAGCTCATGGATTTCTGTGTTTACATTGCAAAGGAAATGGAAACAGAGCAAGGATCAATTAGATCTGTTCTGCCACATCATCTTTAACACACAAAGGAAAAAATAAAGTAAATAATCGAACCCAGGGCTTCTAAAAATACCTTGAGAAGTGTTTGAGTGACCCAGAAGCTTCCCCTTGGATTTGAAGGGAAAAGAGGCATCAGGAAAATCCATTTTATTTCACTGCTTGGGAGACTGGCAGCTTGGTTTGGTAAATGGAACTGAGCATTAATGAGTGATTAAAAATATTGTGACACATCTGCATATAATTCTGAATACTAAAAAAAATAGATTGATATTTCCTTGGGGGCTTCCCAAATCTTTGCCTTAGCAATGTTGTTTCATAGACTTACAGAGTTCTACTATGATTTGGGTTGGGAGGGACCTCAAAGCCCCTCCAGTGCCATCCCTGCCATGGGCAGGGACACCTTCCACTGTCCCAGGCTGCTCCAAGCCCCAAAGTCCAGCCTGGCCTTGGGCACTGCCAGGGATCCAGGGGCAGCCACAGCTGCTCTGGGCGCCCTGTGCCAGGGCCTGCCCACCCTGCCAGGGAACAATTCCTTCCCAATATCTCACCTGAATTTCTGCCTTTTCAGTTTGAAGCCATTCCTCCTTGTCCTAGCCCTCCAGATCCTGATGAAAAGTCCCTCTCTGGCTTCCCCTCTTTGAATACTGGCAGGATTTCTTTCAGGTACTGGAGGGTAATTTCATCCCAAACTCTCCAGATGCAAAAGAGAAAGATAAACTGCTCTTTTTTCCCTGTTAGCTGTCATCCTTGAAACTGCACCAACTTTCTGCTATTTTATTGTCCTGGTGGGGTTTGTATTTCTTAGAGTTCTGGCGGGTTTTATGCTTCAATTTTTGCCTCAAATTCCCAAGTCCTCCCTCCTTTTAGCCCTAATTTTGGCTGTTAGCCATTGAATGAAGATAAAATCTAGCTGTAGGTTTTCTTGGATAATTCCAGTAATTTTTTGGCTTGTTATGGCCATATTTTGCCTTTCTTAGGGTTAAGAGTCATTGTCACCTCTTCTCTATTTCTTCCAAAAACCAGAGATTCGATAAAACCCTTTCAGCAGTGGGATCCAGGCAGGGAGCAATGCTGTGAGGGATGCAGCTTCACCTCACCTCTCACTTCCCATGTGTCCCTGACCTGTGACAACAGGTAGAGACAGGCAGCAGTTAGTGGGAGTTGTGGCAAAAGATGGGTGGATTTATGGCAGCAGAGCAAGTCAAGTTAATCAGGAGCACCCCACAACCTCTATTTCCCCCCCAAGTGTGTGTGTGCCTCCCCTCAACCCCACAGTGGGATCAGGAAACCTGACAAAGCCAGCTTTGAATCCCACAGCTCTTCCCCCCCAGCTCTTTCACAGCTCCCACATCCATCTTTGGGCTGTCACCCCCCAAAAGCAAATAAAGCTGGTGCTGAGGTTTGTTTTCTAGATGGTTGGGCTGTCAGATGGAAGGTTCATTTCTGGAATTCTGTTTACATCAGGATTTTATAGCAGTGCCAGTTATGTTCAGGCTAGGATGTACTCTGCTTCTAGGAAGATACTTGTTGGGCAAATGTTGATGATGATGGATAAAAGAGGGGATCGATTTTTATTTTTTAAGTAGAGCCTGTCATTTATTCAGTGCTGAACTTCTGCTATTTGACAACAACAAAAAAAGAACATGAGAAGGGTTTTAAAACCCATTAATGGGGAAGAGGCCCATTTTTGCCACACATACTCTCAGTTTAGCCCTGCTACTGGGAATGGGAACAAAAAATCCCAGCACAGCTGATCCCTCAGAAGAGTGTAGAATAGTGCATATTCCAAAGGACTGTTCCAGACAGCTTGTAACCCTAGAACTGGCTTTGCAAATTAATTCCTCTCACAAAGCTTTCTCCTTGGAAGTGGATGCATTGATAAGGATTGTTTTGGTTTGAACAGACAGGTGTCTGCTAAGGAAGGCAGGAGCCTCCCTTGTAATGCAGAATATAAACCCCTTCCCTCTGAATTATTATGATTTTGAAATTTACAGGGCTTTCAGGCAAAGATATGGGAGAAGGAATAACAGTTCTTTATTAGGGGAAAAAAATAAATTAAAAAAAAGCAGTAATACAAAACAAGACTGACAGAGTCAGAATAGGACCTGACTCCCTGTGTGTCAGGGTGTTGGTGGCAGTGCCATTCCATGGTGGCTCAGCCCTCCTGCAGTGCCAGGGGTGGCTCTGCTGGAGCAGGGATCCTGGACAAGGGTGGAGTTTTCCTCTGGGAATGCAGGGGAGAAGAAAGCTGAAACTCTGGGAATGCAGTGGGAAAAGGCTGCTGGGCTGTTCCATGGCAGATTCTGTCCAGGTAGGAATGCTTGGCTCCTCCCCTGGGCAGAGCCTCTCCCGATGGGATGATGGAATTTTCTCAGCCATGCAGGGACACTCAGTGGTCATGAACAGCAGAGATCTCCTGGAGGGAGGATTGGGTGTGGAAGAGATAAGAAAACTGCCCAATGAACAGAGATAACTGCTCCACCTCTGACAGATGGCAGCAGAATACACACCCCAGGCACATCTTGCATTTCCCACCCAAGACAAGGATGTAGCAAACCAAAGAATGATCAGGGTTGAGAGAGAGCTCCAGGATCCCCAAGTCCAGCCATTCCCCCAGCACCACAATAACCATGTCCCCAGGGGCCACCTCCAGATGCCTCCTGAGCACTTCCAGAGATGGTGACTCCACCACTTGCCCAGGAAAAGTATTCCAATATCTGATCACTCTTCCAGGGGAAAAAAATATTCTAATATTCAGAATCAGAATATACATATATATTCTGATCAGAATCAGAAAAATACATTCTAATATCTGGAATCAGAACCTTCCCTAGCTAAATACTGAGCACTGAAATAATAACAAGGGTTACATTTGTTCCAGGGCTGGTTAGGGTGGGTAATTTCTTTTTTAAGGGAAAGAGTCACAATTTTTAAAGCACTTTTTTTTTTTTAAATCTTATTTAAGTGCTATTTTATTTATTTGGAGTGAGATTTAAGTTCCTTTCCAACCATTTGATTTCTGATGTATGAATATTAATTTTGGAGAAAGACAAAAATACAAATGAGGCACAGACAGATGTCCCAACAAATGGGGAAAGTGTAGCAAAGAAAACAGGAAACAGTGGAAGGAAAAAAATACGTTTTGAAGCAGTTAATTAAAATCTGGCTGCAAGGCAGTAGGGTGATGGATCACGATGATCAGCAGAGCAGATCCAACCTATGAATATTCATGGGGAGAGCTCACTCCTGCTGATCTCTTGGCTCCAGAGAAGGTCAGGCCCTCCCTGCTTTGCTCAAGGAAACTGAGAAAACAGGTGTGGGCAAAGGGGCTGGAGCAGGATTTGAGATAGAAAAGATTTTGTGTTGAAAGGTGGTTGAACTCTTTGACCAAGAACAGGCAGATGTTCCAGGGATAATGGGATGCAGCCTGGCACTGGCACAGCATCCACAGCATGTCCAGCTGCAGAATTGGAATGTAGCTGCCTTTTAGCTGTGCTTTAATTAACAAACCAGAGCAAAGTTAGGCATGAGCAGAAGTCGTTTGCACTGACAGAAGCCTTGGGAAGCAATGCTCACAACCACTGGAGAAAGGAGCCCAGGCTTTGGACATTTCAGAGGTAAAATTTAAAAAAAAAAGAAAGAAAAGAAAGAAAACCAATTAGCAGCCCTGCTGCTGTGGGCTGCAAGGGGGGACACAGGGGACATGGGGTACTTGGGGCTCACAGGACACAAAGCAGCTGCTAAAAGGCAGAAATGGAGAGCTGGAGTAACAGTTCTCAGTTCAGGGATTGTTGCCTGTGGATTCCCCCGGGATCTCATGCTCCTTAGAAGTTTGTTGTTGATGAGGGTTTGAGTTTTGCTGGGTGATGCCTGCTAGGCTTCAATCCACAAAACAAAGATTCCTAGACTGAGAGTTTAACATCTCCAGGTTGGGATTAGCAAGAAGATACAGAGGAGATAAATGGACATAACTGAACTAAGATTGGGATTAATCTTTTAAGCTAGGGATTGAAAGACAAGTTTTTGGTCCTGGATGACTCTGTGAGGAAACACTACATTCTGTGGTGTCCAGTGCAGGTCAAACAGTGAAGCACTGCCACCCTGAAATAACCTGAGGATTAAGATGGGTATTTTTCTTTCAGCTAAAAGTGATGTCTAAATGTCCTTTGATAGTCAAGAAAGTAAAATTAAAGATGGGAGCCATTGGGAACAGCACGGGCTTTGAAATGGAAAGTGCAATGTCAGCAGGTGGGCTGCTCACAGGGGGTTCCTTGGTGACCTGCTGAAGGTGGAGAGCTGGGACAGCAAAGATGATCAGAGAGGTGGAAGAGCTTACAAGGAGTGACAGCAGAGGCTGGACAAGTGAAAAATTAATAATAAAATCCTGAATACAGGAGTCAGGGAGGAGAGGGAGAGGCCATCCCTTCCACATGTGCGTGGTTACTTCGCAGAGCTCCTTGCCTTGAAAGGTTTCATCCAGACTGGACTTCAGAAAGTGCCTGGGCTGGAGTCATCAGGGGAAAATCCATCACAGGCCAGTAACCACGAGAACATGACCTCATCTTCTGGAAGTCTTCTTAGAAAATTGCTGGAGATTATTCCTAGCTGGAAGCACTGTGTAATTCCCTGTTCTTTTCCCGGGACAAAGACACAGCATGGCTTGGCAGAGCTCTCCTCTGAGAGCTTCTTCTCATGTTTTAATAGAACAGTTGATGCAGGTAATTGAAGCATTGACATGTTCTGAAGCCTCACCAAGCATCCTCCAGCTATAGATGAAATTTCTCTTTTGTGTTGAGCACATTGTCAGCAGTAGAATCTGAAAGATGATTGAAATTTGAAAAATGAGGGGATTTGTTCAGTAGAAGATTGGGATTAAAGCGGGGAATTACTCAGTGCAGTAACGCAAAGCTTGATGCCTGTGCAGGTGGGATGCTGTGGGAAAGCTGTGGCAGTGATTAGGAATTCATTTGGGAAAGAATCAAGGACTGAACAAAAAGTAGCGCAAGATAAAAAGTAATGAAATGATGAAGGGCTTATTTGGATTAAACTGGGACATAGTTAGTGGTGGTAGAACACCATCTCACCAGGGATGCCTCTGCATGAAAGATGTGCTACCACACCTGGTTTCAAAGTGGCTTAAATTTCCTGTTGATTTTTAATTGCCAGAGCTACAAATAGGAAATATCAGTGAGAGCACGTTTAAAACACATGGATGAGCTGAGCTCTCAGGATGAGTTTCCAACGGTGTGTGTAGGAAGATTTAATCCTCATAAATCTAGTAGTGTGCAAGAGAATGCTCCAGAATTTAAAGAAAGGCCAGGTAGGACCATAACTGAGTAACTGTGTGAGCAGGGATAAAAGTGACCCCACCTTCAAGCTGCATCCTGCAGGACAAAGCAATAAATGATGGAACATTAGCCTGGTGGCAGCAGCAGACATTCTGCAAGGCCACATTTTGTTGTGTTTCAAAACAATGTCAGCACACAGCACAGCAGCAACACACTGAGTCAACTTTTGGGGAGCACTGCCTTGGAAAACACTCAGCCACAGCTGCCTGAAAGCTTTTTGAGGCACCTTGAGGTGAGGTTGTTGGAAATGATGTAAGTTTTAATTTTTTTTAAGTGACTTTAGTCAGGGGTTTGTTCACCTTTGCAAAAGGGGAAAGGGAATTGAAGGTTTTCTTCAAAAGACTCCGAGGGTTTGAGTTTTGCTGGGTGATGCCTGCTAGGCTTCAATCCACAAAACAAAGATTCCTAGACTGAGAGTTTAACATCTCCAGGTTGGGATTAGCAAGAAGATACAGAGGAGATAAATGGACATAAACAGACTTCACCCCCTGGTCTGGGAAAAGATTGGTAAGAGAAGCAAAGAATGATCACCAAATTAGCATTGAAGGCGAAGGGATCAATAACCAACAGGAAATCAAATGCTAAGAATTGTGCAATGTAGAACCAATGAGAATGAGAATTTCTTTGGATTTTTTATGTATAAATGTGGGAAAAGTCTGGTAGATAATGATGTGTGATGGAATAACTTGTACTGCACACCCTGGCTATGTGTGGATGGGATGATTTCCATGGCACATGCACATCCTGGCCAGAATTCAGTAATGCCTGATTCTCTAACACTTAAAAGATGGTGTGGAGAGCTTCTCTTATTCCTGCAGTTTTGGTGATAGGGTCAAACAGGAGAGGAGCTGCTGGGGAGTGAAAAGTGGATTGATGAGAATTAGCTGCCTGCACTTGATATGTGGAGGTGACAAGGACTGGGCTAAGATGAGGAGCAGAGGCTCTGCTGATGTGTTTTGGGCATGAAAACCAATTAGCAGCGCGAGTGAGGAGATGAGCTGGAGTCAGGGTGTGAAGGAAATACAGATAATCAGCTTGGGAGAAAGATCTTCACGTGTCACACTTGAGTCTGCAGAAGATGGGGATTAATGTGCTGCTCAGGGAGTGATTTGTGCTACTTGACTCCTTAAGGACACACCTGTATGGAATTTTCTGTGCTTGTCATTTCTCACCCGCCCGAGCTACACTTCTGAACTTTGGCTCTTCCAGACAAACTCTTATTTAGAAACAACTCTAGTTGCTCTAGGTGCTATAGATGAGAATATTACGAGCAGCTTAATCAGGAAGATTCATTTTCTGTCAGCTTTATCACTGGGCTGGTGCATTCCCCCCCACCCCATCCTGCCCTTTCTCCATATAGTCTGGAAGTTCCTTCATTGGGATACTTGGGTAGACACCAACTGGCAGAGAACAGGACAAATCTATGCATCAAAATACTCCACCACTTAATTAGTGGAGTGCATTTAACTAGTCCTAGATACTAGCAAACAGAATAAAGATATTAAAATACGAAAAAAAAAGGCTTTTGCTGCTTTGATAAGCTCTGCCAGGAAAGTACGGAACAGCAAAATATTATTTTCTTCAAATATTCACTAGCACAGGAGTATTCCTTGTTGATTTTGAATCATTTCACTTTTATGTCTCCAACAGAACTATCCAGGTTTTGATGGGACCTTAATTTATAAATAGAAAGAAAACTTTCTGAATAGTAGTAAAATGTATACTGGAGCTAAAAGTTTTCTAGCTAAATATTAGAGTTTCTTGCAAAGAGTGGTGTAATCTTGGTTGAAATTTGAGATACTACTGCTATGAATGTTTAAATATGCACAAGACTCCTCACTCCTCTGGCCAGGGCTTCCCACACTTTCTATTGCTTTGGCAACTTTGCCTGGACAAATTTGAGTTCCAGCTGATAGCAACAGTGGCTGTATCCTTGGCAGAGCTGTTGAGCAGGATTTATGGAAAGCAAGGCACTACTTGGCAGAATGAAAAAGGGAAAAATAAAAGGCAGATTTTTGGGGGAGGATGGCTCTGCTCAGGAGCTGTGTCAGTGACATCCATTCCAAACAAGTACAAGCAGAAGAATTTTCAGGAGAAATGTCTGTATTGACAGCTACAAAACTATTTCTTACTACTTAGTCTTGGACTTTTTGTGGGCTTAGAGATATTGAAAAGACAGAACTTTTTGCCTTTGCACATTCCAAGTATTTTAATTAATTTCTGAAGACTTATTTAATGATGCTGAGATTTGGCTCCTGTGGATGGTGCTGATCATTTTGAATTAGGTACAAGATGGTTCTATTTTTCAATATTGTCTTGGACTAATTAATGCCTCATCTAAATTCTCAGGCAATGAAGCCCTGATATTATTTTAGCTATTTCCCTTAATTGCCTTGGTATTGCAATTTGAGTTTAATTTTATAATTAAAAAAAAAAGCTGTAAAACCTCTGTATCTAAAAAGTTTGTTAATGTTAATTTCGCTTTATGAAAACAATTGAACGTGGAGATTCTAAGTTGCTGCTTTCGGTCATGGAGATCTTTTTATCAGTTTGGGGATGGAAAAGAAGGATTGTGGCTGGGTGAGACAGCAAAACACCTTTGCTCAATGACTTTGTGCTCATCAACAGCTACAAGGGGTTGTAGGCTACCAGTTTCAGTAGGGATTTTGGAAATTTCCTGTAGTTGTACCTGTTGCCCAATTTCTTTGGATAAACAGAAATGGGAACGTGCTGGAAATGGGAGATCCCAAGAACAAGAGGATCCTATATAAACCCTGCCCCTTGGTTGAGATTTTAGTCTTGGTTGCTTAAATTTGGTTGTGTGAATCTCAGACACTGCCAGCAGGGTGAAAAGAAGCTTTAAATCTGTGTTTATTTCTTATTTATGCTCATACACTGTCCATGAAAAACCAGGAATTAGTTTCTAATGGAAAATATCCTGTAAATACATGAAGGTTTCTTACACTCTGGAATTTAGTGAGCTCTTGACCTTATGAAAGGTTTTTATGGTCTCCATGATGTTCTGGAATACAAACCTTAGACTGGACAGTAAGAACTTGGTAAAGGTTTCCCATTAAAGTCACCTAAAACCAGGAATGCTGGTTTCCTTCCTGGCTGTCAGGAGTTGGAAGGGGCTGCCCAGGGCAGTGATGGAGTCCCCACCCCTGGAAATGTTCAAAAGCTCTATGGATGTGTCACGTGGGGACATGGGTTAGTGGTGACCACGGTGGTGCTGGTTGACAGCTGGACTTGTCGATCTTAGAGGGCTTTTCCCACCTTAACCTTCATGGGATTCCATGACCTTAATAAAAGGAAACAACTTTTGTCTTTAACTGAGTTGTTCCTAACTCAATTTGAATACTTGCAGATGGCAGGGACACAGTTTGTCCTGTGGGGTGTTCTGGACATGCTAAGTATCCAAAGAGAGAGCAGAGAACCCAGAAGGAACCTTCCCTGGCTGGAAGCAGGGAATGGATGGATAGTTGCTAGAAATACAAGAGGGCTACAGAAAGCTGAGGCCATGTCCAAGAGAAGAAAATGGAAAAGAACAGTATGTGGAAGATTAAACAGTAAGGTGCCAGGAGAGGGCTGGAAGAACAATTTGAGCAGGGCAGGAGAACTAAGGAATTCTTTCACAAGCATACCAGGTGCAAAAATCTGGCTGCAGAGCTTGGCAGATGAGTAATAGAGAGACAAAAGGAGGAAATAAGGCCAGAATGGGAAAGCAGGGTGAATATTTTGCATCTGTATCACCACAAAGAATTTGGAGCAGGATGCCAGGCTCCTGTTTGGAAGGTGACTCCTTCCTTACGACCACGCTGCGCTTCCTTGGAGCTGTCACCAAGTGTGAGGGCAAAGAAATGCCTTTCCAAAAGTCCTGGCTGGGGATGCTGACCAAAGGCTCCCAGGCAAACTGAGCTGCCATGGGATGGAAAATGAGGTGTCCCCACGGGGAGATGATGGATTAACAAGAGGAATTTGGCAGCTGCTGCCTTTGTCAAACACCTTGTGGGAAATTAGCCTGATCTCCCTGTCTAATTGGACCTGTATAGTTTTTCACTCTGCTGAGCACCACAGTTTGCTGTTCCTCACCTTCCAACTGCCTTGGAGCTGAATCCCTGGGATTCTGCTTTCCAGGTAAGGCTCTTTTGGAATTCTCTCTCCTTTGCACACTTAGCAATGAGTCCCCTGCAAGTTGTTTGTAAATCCAGCAGCATTGGGGGTTTTTACTGCTTATGAAGATGACACAAATTTAGCACTGCACAACCTGCTTGCCAATTGTGCTTCTTATGACTCTGTCTTTAGTCTTAAATACTTAGTGCAAAATGGGAAAAAAACTGTGTGATCTGTTGCATGTAAGGAGAAAAAGCAGTTGTTTTTTTTTTATTTACTTGCAGTGTAGTGTTTGCTTTGGAATCCTGAGAAGCATTTTGAAAAGTGGAGTGATGGGCAGTGTAGCACAGCTGATACTTTTAAAACATTAGGAAAATTTGGGGGAATTTTTTTATATAAAGTCCCACTTTATGCTAACTCTTGCATAGCTCTTGCCACAGAATTATGGGATGGTTTGTGTTGAAAGGGACCTTAAAGCCCATCCAGTGCTACCCCCTGCCATGGCAGGGACACCTTCCACTGTCCCAGGCTGCTCCAAGCCCCAAAGTCCAACCTGGCCTTGGGCACTGCCAGGGATCCAGGGGCAGCCAGAGTTTCTCTGGGAAGCCTGTACATTCTGTGCTGTTATATGCACAGATGTGCAAATCCAGAGCTCTTCACCTCTCCTTAAACTCTCAGTGTGCCTTGAAACCCTTTGCCAGCTCCAGGAGGAAACAGCTGAACGCTGGTGCCGAGAGTTGGCCTTTTCCACACCTCCCATAAATCACCATAAACGCCTTTTAGCATAATAAATGCAATGCATAGCATTGGCCTCCAGAGCTCCTGTTGCAGTAGGAATGGGAATGTTTTCACCTGGAGGCCTGGCAGGGTGAGGCTGACTGGGTTTTAGCCTTCCCTGTTAGTGCATGATGGAGGAGCCGGCGTCGCGCACCTCCGAGCACTATGACAGTTATTTTCCCTGGCAAGCTGTCACCTGGCAGGCTGGCTCCACTTCTGCAGTTTCCCCCGAAGTATCTGAGACTAAACGATGCACAAACAAGACAGGGCATGATTTATTTGGAATGATTGGTTTAGGTGCTGGTTCTTGAGGGGAAGGGTGCCGTAGGCGCTACATATTTAAATATGCAGAAGAAATCCTGGTTTGGGATGGAATAAGTGTTCAAGTCAAATTGTTGTATTATCTTGGCTTTCCTGTGCTGCTTAATTTCCCAGCTGATGCTTTCTGTATTTCCTGCATGTTCCTTGTCACCTCTGTAGTTTTCTAAGTGGCAAAAAAAATGTGTGTTACAAAAAAAACATTTGGATTTAACCCCCTGGCAGCACACATTGTCTCCCAGGAATAACTGATATGAGTCATGGAAATGTTCTGTTTCTAAACCAGTTCATTGCAAAACTTATTCTTTTTTTTTCTGACAACTTTAAAGTGACGTGGGAACCTCACATTGCATTTGCTTCTATAAATATCTGTAAATACATTTAGGAAAGGTTCTAACATCTGCTGCTTTAAGGTGAGGTTTGGATTAAAGGCTATGGAAGGAACTTGATTTACAAAGACTGCATTCACTGCTCACACCTTCATAGCAGGCTAATACACAGACATCTCCTGGTTCTCCTGCTGTTTGGAATTTCCCAATAATTTACTCCTGTGCTCTTAATTCCGGCAAGTTTAATTTCCCCCACTGGAAAACAAGGAATGATCCATGTTTGAGTCTCGTGAAATGGTATTAACTGTGGTCTTGTCTTTGGAGCCCAGGGATTCATGTGGATGTTGTTTGTAAGATAAAGTGTGGCTAATGGGAAAGAAATGGAAGGAAATGGAAAGAAAAGGAAGGAAGGAATGAAAGGAAAGAAAAGAAAAGAAATGCTCTTATGGTATTTTTCTCTGACCCTGATTTATTCATTCCCTTGCCACACCACGAGGTTATAATTTAAAGGACAACTTTATCAGTATGTGAGACCCAAACCCATTTTTGCAGTTTGTCTTGTCTTGTTCTAAGATTTTTTTGTTTGCATTTTGAATTATTTGCAAGGCAGCCTCAGCTGTACACCAATCTGTAATGGTTGTAGTAAAAAATGAGAACCAAGTTTCTTGTATTATAAATATACCGGCAGTTGGTTTAGATAGCAATAAGCCATCAGTATTTAAAGTGTGGTATTGAGAAATGTGGCTGCAGCAGGAAAGGAGTGTGGAGAACAATAGGACATCAAAAGCATTGGACACAGATGAGTCTATTGCTGAATTTGGATATGGACATGAGAAAAGTTGAGACAGCTTGGAAAATGTAATGTTTTTATGCTTGTTCTTATATAAATGCTCCCTTTTGTGGGGTACCAGGGTTTCTTTAGAAATTATTTGTGGGAGAACAGTAGCGATCCTTCCCCCCTCAGGAGCTTTCAGCAATCTGAAATATATTAAAAACTCAGAAGCAGTAAGATCCAGCCAGCCCTAGCCCAGATTCAAAGTTTAATTGTTGATGTTTGTCATTCACAATGTAATCTACAAGCAGCAGGCATTACTGTATTTATAAAAATCTGGTTTTCTGTAAAAAAAAAATATTCTAAAGTGAAAAGAATGCCCGACTGAAAGATTGCTTGTGGAAGAGTTCCTTATTTTCCCATTTATCTTTATTTAATTTGACAAATATCAAAGTAGGGGATTGGTAACTTCCTGGAAGTGAAGTCGAGAAAAAGTAAACTTAAATTAACATTGCATCGTTTCCTTCTCTCTTTAGATATCAAAAGATCTCTTTAGATCTCAAAAGACCTGCATTCACAGAGATTTCAAAATCCTTTGCCAATTAGTTGGGACATGAATCACCCTTTCCCTAAATTAGTCAGGCTGCATAATGAATATGAGAGGAAAATCCAGCTGAAATCCAAGCGTGTGCACAGAACCAGTTTATCTGAGGGACACAGGCTGAACTTTAAGCACCCAATCCATTTACGTACATATCAATTACCCTGTAATGGTTAATTACCCATGATCTCGTTAGGGGAGCAATCAAGCAATTGCATATGTTACCCTTTTCTACAGTCATCAGATATTAGAGGCCACCTTGTAGGAAATATTTCACCTAAATTTTCAGTAATTACTAAAAAAAAAATATTCAGATTCCTTGCAGATTTATGAAAACACGGCAGGAAATCGGCGTTCATTTTCAGAGATGGGAGTTCTGGAGTTTGGGAGCGCTTCCAGAGTTTGTTTTAGTGGTGTTTTAAAGGTAGGAGTTCAAGTCCTCAGGCTTATCTCATCTTCTTGAGGAGTCTTTGATAAAGTGCAGGAGCCCTCTCGTGTGCCCCAGGACCATCCCTGAAGTGGGCACAGCACCGGAATGTGCCTCTGCAGGGATGGACTGCCGGGAAATTCCAAATTCTGGAACATTTAAACTGGACTACGTGAGAGCACCCACTGCATCACGTGAAGATGATGGACAACACAAAGGTGCTCCTGTCGCACAGCGATTTTTAAACTGGTGCCAAAATCCCGCCCTAACTCAATGCAAGGAACCATCCCGGAGCTTGACATAAAATTACAGCAGGTAACATTCAGTTTGCTGAGTGTAAAGATTAAATGACAGCACCACTGCTTGTTTTTGGTTTTTTTTTTGATGTAGCTGGAAGGTTGTTCCTCAAGCGGATACTTAAGGGAAGAAATCCCTGAGTGTCACAAGGTTTTTCACCCATTGTGAGTTTGTTTTGCATGGTCTGATTCCCTTGGGCAGCCTGGGGAATTAAAGGCTCTGTTTCGTTTTGTTTTCTTTGGACAGGTACTAAGAGCTAATAATAGCAGTTAAAGTATCCTCCTCCTTCTCTTTCATTAACAGAAGATTGAGGCCAGGCTTAGATCACTTAACAGGAGACATTAGCAGATGACTTAAAGGGTTAAGGTTAACCCACGTTAAAGGGTTTTGTGGCCGCGATGTCCTGCAGCAATTTTGGGATTGAGTTTGGCAAAAGGAACACAACATCCTAGGAAGCAGATGAAGTTCCTTTGTTCAAGGAGCTCCTCAGTAATCCTGTGTTCCTGGGGGTTTGAGTGTGTTTAGGAATCAGCGCTGAGCCTTCTAAAGCCTTTTATAGCAAACATAAAAGCAAAGGAAGAAATCGGCCCTGCTGGAGTCTGCAACCCCTGAGCCTGGGTGGGACATTAATGCTCATTGCTTTGGGTATGGAGAGAAGTGAGGAACATTAAACTCTGCACTTCCAGCCTGCTGAATCCATTCTGCTGATCCTTATTCACTGGCCTCCAAAATACAGAGTCCTAAATACCTCCACATCCTTCTCATTCTGGTCAGACTTCAGAACCAAGAAGTGTCACCAGTGTGCTAAGTGACTAAAGACACACGTGGGGTGAGTCAGGAGCACCCTTGGGTGCTGTCATTAATTGTGAGGGGCCCTGGGGTTGCCTCAAGTGTTGGATCTGCTCAGGGCTGGAGGCTATAAAAGCTGTGGAATTCTAAGAGTAGGGTAGAGGTTGCTGCCCTAAATGTGAGGGTCAAAGATCACAGGGGTCACCTGTTGGGGAGCTGAGTTTTGGCCGGAGTTGAAGAAGGCAGCAGCATATTCAGTTCTGCATGTGGAAATATCTGTGCGCCATTTTTGGCTCTATGCTCCAAGTACAAGGAATGTCTGATTTTGTAAGTAAAGAGGTGGCATAAACAGCTCCTTAGGGCGTGAGGCTTTGCAAGGTCTTCAAAGCCATAGCTTTTCAAGAAAGAAGCAGTAATTATAAATCACAAAAACTTTCTTTTCTGCTGATATTTCAGGGTAAAAGGTACCCTGGAGTCTGAGCTCTGCATGAACATTTGTGGCATTGACTACTCTGCTGTTTGTTCAAAAGGGATTTTCCCTATGATCTAGGCCCTGGAAACCCGCATTTAACCCATCTTTGGGTGACTATAGCTTGGTGCTGAAGGTGCTCCCAAAAGCTCAAGCACATCTGATTCTCGGCTGAAGATGGTCCCAAAAGCTCAGACACACTCAACTCTCTTATGGCCTCCTGGCAGGTGAAGCTAAACAAGCTCTGAAATGGAGACAATTCAGGAAATTTTCAGTGCCATATGGATTTTCTCGAAAAAGTGAGTATTCAGTGGCTGAAGGGAAATAAAATTCCCAAGTGAACACACTCTCCTGGCAAGCCTCAGCATCCATGGAGCCACTCCTGTCCCTTTCTCAAATCCTCAAGAGGGTCATCAGGGTGCCCTGCTCTTGTGGGTGCACCGTCTGATCAAAGCTCTCCTTGTCTGTCCTGTTCTTAAGCATCTTCACTTCTCATGTTGTATTTAACCCCAGACTAGAGGCTCCACTCTTACTTGCTGGGTGTTTGCCATGGTCTCCTGAAAGGCACCTGTCCCCAAATTCCTTCTCTGCCAGCTGACATGGAACTCCACCCCAGGGCTCATTGCACGACAAGACAGTGACTCATGCTTCCCTCTCAGAAATAGCATCCAGAAAGCTCAACAGAGGAAGCCAACAATGAACACAAGGATTACAAAAATGCTCCCATTCTCCACGAATGGTTAATTTTAGAGTAAAATCAACATTTGTTCACAGTTTAGAAAGATTCCTCATTATTAGCGTTGTTATTGTCACTGTGACTATTTTTACACGGCGCCTGTGATTTGCAAGGGGGTGTTTTTGACCAAATGGGAAGTCAGGTGTTCATGGTAATCAGAGGATTGGGTCAAAATCCCTACACTGGGAGGGTGAATTTCTTTCCAAACACAAAGGATTTCTGGGAGGTTTGGTTTCTTTGGTTTTCTTTTGGAGTAGATTGGCAGTGAGAGTGACTTCATCATCCAATTCCTGTTGCCTGTTAGGACCTAAAAAATAGTTCATACATAGAGATACTGGGGAGAAAAAGGAGATTTCATTTCTGCAGCCTCTCCAATGTGAGAGTCGTGGTCAGGTCTGAGGGGATTCTCACCACCCCAATCTCACTGTAACTTAACTCTTTTCCAAGTTTTTTTGTCCTGGTTTTGATCTCGTTTGACTTTGCTGGACACCATTCCGCCCGTTTTGATCCACTAGTAATTTGTGTTGTGAAGACAGAAGTTTTGAATCCTCCCAAAGACAACTTCCTATTTTGCAGGGAGAAAAAAAAGTTGGCTTTCATCCTTTATTTTGATGCTCTTTGATTTGTGAAATGGAGTATTCCAGGAAACAGCCCTGTGGAGGAAAATCTGCTGGGTTCCAGGTACTGAACAGCAAGGCTATGAGCAAGTTAAGTGATGATAGGGAATATAAATCATGCGCTCAGAACAGCCAAAGGTTTTGGTGGAGGCAGGAAGGCAACAGATCACCACTGAGCAAAGCCGATGGCTCTTGCAAAGGAGAGAAAACACTTCTTTCCTTTTTTTAAACACAGATAAAAGTCTTAATGACAATAATTGTCCAAAGATTCATAGCTGTGTGTGGGAGAGGGAAATTCCCTGTTAAAAGTGCTGCTCTGACCAAGGCAATGCCCAGGGGCAAGGGGACAGGATGGAAAAACAGCCTTTGCTATGTTGTATTCTAGAATGGAAATGTAGGGAAGAAATGAGGATTGTCACAGTAAAGTTTAAAAGCTCAAAACAACACAAGATGTAATGTGAGTTCGGCTCTAGTAAAAATGAGATGTGGGTCTTTGGTGAAGTGTCCTCAGGGCTTATTGTCCCAAAAGTTCCCTTTCCGATTGAAATTTTTCATTACTCTGCCTAAAAGTGAATTTAGGTGGAGAGGTTGTTGTAGTGTTTATTGAATTACCAGAATACTTTCTCTCCCCAGTATAAATAAATGTCCCTAAGCAAAGCCAGTTGCTTGGCAAAGAAAATGCTCATATGTAACTTACCACTGTAAGAGATTCTTGCTGCTTTTAAATTAATGAAAATATTTCCTCCTTCTCCCCAAGATTTTGTGGCTATTTAGAAATAGAAGCTTCTATAATGAATGGATGTATGTTCACACTGCCTTTATATTTCTTATTTCTATCATGTTGTACTCAGCAGGATGTTCACTCCCTAATATTATTCTGATTTGGAATTAATACAGTTCAGTTGCACTGAGTATAAAAGTATAAATCACAAAATGAAGTACTGTTCTCCCTTGAAAATAATAATTGGGTATAGATCTAATGCCCCCACTTCACAATTAAATTTCCCTTGAGGGGTCAAAAAGGTGATGTGACATTTTAGCCCACAGGTTGAGAGGGAAGATTTGGAGTTTGAGATGTCAATTTTGGTTCTGAATGTGGAACAATAGAGAATTTATTATTCATTATTTATAGGGCCTTGACAGCTTGGAGAGATGGGCAGAGAAGAACGGTTTGAAACTCAACAAGGGAAATGCAGGTCTTGCATCTGGGCAGGAACAACCCCAGGCACCAGCACAGGCTGGAGAGGAGCTGCTGGAGCAGCTCAGTGGGGAAGGACCTGGGGGACACCGAGCTGTCCCCGAGGCAGCAGAGTGTCCTGGGGACACCGAGCTGTCCCTGAGGCAGCAGAGTGTCCAAGGAGGCCAAGGGGACGCCGGGGGCAGCAGGGAGAGCATTGGCAGCAGGTCAGGGAGGGCTCCCGGCCCCGTGGGCAGCCCTGGAGGCACCTCTGGAGCGCCGTGCCCGGCTCTGGATCCTCAGCACGGCAGGGCCAGGGAGCTCCTGGAGCGGGGCCGGCGGAGGCTGCGCAGCTGAGGAAGGGCCTGGAGCATCTGGGTGCCCAGGAAAGGCTGAGGGAGCTGGGGCTGCTCAGCCTGGAGAGGAGCCCCAGCTGAGAGGGGCCCTCAGGCCTGGCTGTCCCTGGCTGCAGGGAGGGGCAGAGCAGGGCCCGGGCTCTGCTGCGGGGCCCAGCAATGGCACCAGAGCCACGGGCAGGGCCTGAGCCCAGCCATTGCCCTGCCCAGGAGGCACAACTTCTTCCCTGGGCAGTGCCAGCCCCGAGCAGATTGTGCACAGAGCCTCTGGGCTCTCCTCCCTGGGGCTGCTGCAGAGCTGGCTGCACACAATGCTGTGCCCTGGGCTCTGCCATGGCCCTGCTGGAGCACGGAGGTGACACCAGGTGCCACTGAGCTCCCTTCAGCCTCAGCCAGCCTGGGATCCTGTGATAATCCAGTACAACGTGAACAAAATCTCAGTATCTGTCCATTAATGAGCTGCTGTTTCACTACACAAAGATTGGTACCAACCTGTTACTTGAGATCTGTTACAATTACCATTGAGAATGCAAAACAGTCCCAGTGATTCCCACTTGGAGCCTGCTGAATACCATTTATTGTTAATCTGCTGCCAGACACGCCAGGACAGCCCAGCAATGGGCAGGATCATCAGTATTCCTGTGCTATGGGCTGGTGTTGCTGTTCTGTGTTTGATGTTGGCCTGCTCATGTCATGGCCGTTGTAGTCCCTTGTTTAGATAAATTCCCTCTGTTTGAGCTGCTTTTTGAGGGCATTACAGTGATCACTGTTGAGCCCCAGGCTGACTTTACTCTAGGGTTACTCTTAGGTTTAGCTGGGGCAAATACTCAGGAGTGGTTTTGCATAGGTACTAGGGAAAGCCAACCTTCCCACCAGGATCCCTTAGGAATCCCTGCATTCCCTTAGGGAATGCAGTGCTTGGTTTCTGCTTTTCAGCCTTGGTTCACCTTGGCATGGTCTTCTCATGGGTTACTCCTTATTCTCCCTGTTATTTTTTTAAATTTGGAGACAAAGGAGGTGGGACAGGAGGAATCCACAGTCAACCAGACTGTGAGCATTACTTCTTTTATTCCAGGATCCCATCTTATCCAGGCTAGCTCAGTAGAGGGGAATGAAGTGTGAAGTTAGCTCTAGGAGTAAATCTGGGTCTCCTACCAGCAGCCACAGCTCTCTGTGACAAAACACCTGGGCTCAGTGCTGGAAAAAGGGATGTGGGATCCTTGATCTCCCTCAGTCAAATACATGGCTGCTTCCAGATGCTGGCACACCTGAGGCAGGAGCTCAGTCTCCGTGGCTACTTCTGCCCTGTGGATGTGAATCCCAGGAGGTGGAAGTGCACCAGCAGTGGAATGGGTAAGAACAGCACGCCTTGAAGGACAGGGGACATCTGCCCGTGGAAAAACATGGAAGTAGGAAAGCTAAAATCCAGCTGAGGGTTAGGTTTGGAAATCCTGAAAGTTTGGGGAAAGCTGATTATTGCAGATCATACTGGGGAGTACTTGTGGAGGGGTAAGGAGAGAAATGCCATGGGGCAGAAGTGGATTCCCTGGAATTCAGGATGTGAGCACTGTGACCTCAGCAGCTGGCAGAATCCCATAGGAGCCCCTCAAAACAGCCACTGAGGGGAGGTGGGGACAGCCAAGAGGATGACAGAGAGAGGAAGGTGGGAGCAGAAAAAGTAGATCATCCAAGTACATGAGGAGGAAACAGCACAGAAGAAAAGGAAGAGGTCCCAAGGAGGTGCTCCAGAGGCAGGCAGAGGAAAAGGGAATGGTAGGAACTGAGGTAGGCACGGAGGGAATAAAGGCAGGAGCTGGGAAGCTGGGGCATGGCAAGGAAGGATGAACACAGATGCACCATTGAATTCTGGAACTAGCTGAAGGTTTAGTGAAGATATGCAAAGGATGGAAAATGAAGAATTTACAAGATGGGGAAGTACCAGGAGAGTTGAGAAGAAAGGAGAGAACAGGGATAAGAAATTATTAAGCTTAAAGCAAGGGAGCTATTTTGATCAAGACAATTTACATGGGCATAATTAACATTTAGCAAGGAGACAGAAAAGGCATTTTGAGATCTGGACCATGTTTTGAGTTATATTTTCATAACAAAATATAATATGAGTCAAAAGAATGTATTACAGAAATGTTCTCCATGTATCTACTTGGATTTGGCAATTACAGCAGAAGAGTGCAGGAGAGGTTTCAAGAGGGCTCTGTAGTGGTTCTGCAAGTAGAAGTGGCTTTATACGTGTGGTGACATGAGAGAGAGCAAAAATAAGGGCACAGGGATGATGGAAAGTGCCAGGGGAGCACAGGTTTCTTCCCTGTTTTTGTTGTCCCACCCAGAAGAGCCTGGCAAGGATAATTCTGAACAGTTACTCTGTTGGCACAACCTGTGTAAGGCTTGCAGGTACGGAGGTTTCAGGTAGAAAATGGCCCAAGTATGAGGAGAACCCACCTTCCTCTTACTCCAGCAGATACATGGAGACCTGGATACCTGGAGATGGCCTAACTCTTGCTTGGTTCAGCCAAACCCCGATTGGGCTTGCAGCTGTGCTATTCTCTGAGGGCGTTTCATCCAGCTCTGGAACATTCCAGTATAAAAATTAGAAATGTGGGAGAGAGCAATGGAGATGGAAAATGGATAACAGGGGTTATCTGCAAAAGATTTTAAACTGGAATGATTTCAGTCTTTTCTGTACGATTCTCAAAGCCCCCTCAAGTACGTCTGAAGTATTTTATCGTATTTCCTGTAAGACTGGAATCAACATAAAGATGAATTTGGGGAATACTTAAAGGTATTTTTAATCCACCTCTGTTCTTTTCAATATGCTTTAAACATGCTTCCATTAGCTTTCCCAAGACTGCACAGTGTTCCTACTTCTGAGAGCTGCTTGACCCTTTCTCAAAGTCTATCACATAATGACACATAAACGTAGGATTGACTCCAGGAGGCGAAGGTGAAGGCATCGAGTGCTTCCAATCTTCCTTCCTCAGCTGGATAAGAAATGTGAAGGAAAATAAGTTAAACACACATTGTACATTTTCCCTGCTGCCTGCGTTCATCCAGTCAAGAATTTTCCAACAGTGAATAAGTACAAGCTATGCAGAGCATCTTAAGAAGCAAAACCTGCCAGCCTTAGAAAGAGGCAGGGAAGCTGGAAGCTCAGTGCTCTGGGATTTGCCACGGGCTCTGTGGGGAAGCCAGGACCCTTCCTGCATCCTTCCTGCTCCTCCTGACTCCAGGCAATCCACTCCAGCCACGTGTCCAATAATCTCCTTGGCACTGGAAAGGTAATTATTGGCTCCCTGCTCACCTTTGTACAAGACTCAGCATCAGGAAAAACAGCAGCGCTGCCGCCGTGTTGGACTGATGGCAAAGTCTCCATTGGAATTTAATCCCTAAGTGTCTTAGGAGAAGCTCAGAACTGCACAACTGTGAACTCCTGGTCATATTTTAAGACTCTCACCCTAAATATTCCCATTCACTCAGAGAATAAAAGGGAAATCGTGGAATCATAGGATTGTTAAGGTTGGAAAAGATCTGTAAGGTCTTCAGGTCCAGCCATCAACCACCATGTTCACCACTAACCCATGTCCTCAAGTGCCACATCCACACTTCCAGGGACAGGGAGTTCATCCCTGCCCTGGGCAGCCTGTTCTGTCATCCAAAGGCCTCCTTTGATCCAAAGGAGCTCCAAAAGAGCAGCCTCAGAGCTGTTGCTGAGAGCAGGCTGATGAAAGTGCATTGAAACTCAGAACTGAGGAAAAAAGGGTTGGGAGCACAGTGGGGAATTCTTTTCTCCTGCAGGTTCTCCTGTGAGGCTGTGGCTGATCCATCCCTGGAAGTGTCCAAGGCCAGGTTGGACTTTGGGGCTTGGAGCAGCCTGGGATAGTGAAAGGTGTCCCTGCCTATGGCAGGGGTGGCACTGGATGAGATTTAAGGTCCCTTCCAACCCAAACCAGTCTGTGATTCTGTGATTCCCTAGCAGCTGTGTCTGATGGGCTGTTTGCAGGTGCTGTGTGGGATTTGAGTTGGACTTCTTTGCCATTGTCTGTAACTTGGAAGCTCTCAGGGATAATTTCAGACCTCTCTCTCTGAAGAGGGAGAAAGAGACTTGGAGGGGAGGAAGAACTGGACAATGCTCTCAGGGATGCACAGGGTGAGATTGCTGGGGTGCCTGGGCAGGGCCAGGGTTGGACTGAATGATCCCTGCAGGTCCCTGCCAGCTCAGGATATTCTGTGATTCCATGAACTGGAGAAGGTGTGGAGAAAGTCTAGAAGAGCTCAGTTCAAGTAAGAGAAAGGCTCTCCCTGCCAGGTGATAACCATAGCCCTCGACTAGAGGCACCAAGGAATCAGGAGGGCAAATACTCCTCGGAATCCAGGGAAATTCTTCATTTTGTGGTGAAAGACAACAGAATGAACTCAATTTTCTGTCTCTGTCTTCCACAGTGATTCAAACCCTCCTATTCAGAGTAACAGTGCTCAGCCTTCCTCAGAGACCAGTTGTCTGAGGATACCAGGAAAGCAGAGGGGAGGGATTTGTGGTTGTGGGGTTGTTGCTGACAACAATAACTGTGGGATCATGATGTTATTTGGGGTGAACACACCTGGTGTCAGGAGTGGGCGGTCTGGGAACCGACACACAGCCAGGGATTGGTGCTCTTGGTTCATCTCCTCTGATACTTTGGGTGCAGATAGCAATGATTCATGGGCAATTCCTTTTTTTATTTTTTTCCTCCAAAAAGATGACTTGGAAGAAAAAAAAATTCTCTTCTCTTAGCAGTAGGGTTTAGGACCTGGGGAACTGTAAGGATTTCCTTCTCTAATCTGTGGGAATTAGCCCTGAGTGACAGGGAGTCAGCATGCAGTTGACTTACAATCCTCAGCTGACTTGCAGCTCTGTAGAATTCCAGGAATAAAGCGCTTCTTGTCCGAAGTGGAATTCCTATGAGGATCCAAGCAGAAGGGTCAATGAGGGAACGGAGGCTGCCGTTGTGTCCTGGGAGAGAATCCATGCAGGTTGGAGAGCAAAAAGTTCTTTTTTGGGGGTAAATTTTCTGTGTGTGGTAACTCCTGATGGGGGCTGTGGAGTGTGAAAAGAATAATAATATAAACTATAATAATATAAACCATAATCATATAAACTATAGGAGTTCTGCTAAGAGGAAATTCAGTGGATTGTTGTACTGTGTAGGACTGGATGTGTTTGCTGTGGTGCTTTAAAGCAGCACCTCCAAAGAGAGCCTTTTACCTTTCCAAAAATTTAATTGTGAGCAATAAACCATTAAAGAATTGCCATTTGAAGACTGAAATTCCAGGTAGTGAAAAGCAGATAATCAAATGAATGCCTTGAATGTGCTGTTGGAAAGTGAGCAGAGTGTAGGAGAAGGTACCAGAGAGAGAAACAAAAATATTGAAAAGCCCTGGTGCAGTGTTTGCTTTATTGCTGGAGCAGTTAGGGAAATCTCCCAGACAGGATTACAGCTTTTCAAAAATTATTGAATGAGGAGATATCAAATCTCTCATAAGAATATTTGGATTTAAAACACTCCTTTGCTCCAAAGAGCATTTCATTTTGTGTGGTGCCTTTCTCTGCCCTTTTATTGCTGAAGGATGAGCAAATAATTGAAGTGGGGTTTGTGTATTTCCCCTGCTGCCTCTGCCAGCTCACCTGGGGAGAAGGAGGCAGGATACAACTCCAAACGAGCTGAGTTCAAGGAGGGCAGGAATAAAATGTTCTTTATCTGCAGCTCAGCCTGTGACGTCCTTGCTGCTGTAGTAGGGAGCAAAGCCAGGCCCTGGCCGTGGAGCTGTTGGGTTCCTGCCTTGCTGGGCAGCTCTTCACAGAAGAAAACTCTTTTTAAGGCTGATATTTTCACCTGCTTGTGGACAGTACCTGCAGGACAGAGGCACCTGAACTCTGTCTCTAGGAGCAGGCCGTGGCATTTGGATGTGGCAGTGCCCTGGTACCAAGGACAGCTCTCACAGCCTCTGCACCCAGAGGGGGAAAGGACAGGGAAAATTACACTTCCTGTGTTTTGTGTGACTGTGACTTCACTAGTTTCTTGTGCTTGAAGTGCTTGTTTAGGGTTCCAACCTTGGGTGGGTTTAAAATGGTGGAAAGGAGTTGGGAGCTGCTGAACTTTTGCAGCACCAAGTAAAATGTACCCATTCCCCAGGCACTTTTAAAGTTTTACTTTTTATATATGAGTGTGTATATATGTAAAGGAGGTGTACTTTTTTTATTTGTATTTATATGTGTGTGTGTGTTTGCTTTATGTGCTACATTCCTCTGCCCCTTTCCAAACATTAAGTGAATTTTTACCACCCTGCTGCATCTTTTGGGGGTCTCTGGATCCTCACCCAGTGCCTCTCACTGGGACATGCTGGTTTTACAAGAACCAGGCAGCCTCAGCATTCCCACCACGCTTCCCTGGGCACCCTGCTCAGCTCCAGAGCCTCTGGCCTGCACTGTAAACATGCCACATGCCACACGTGGTGACCCCAGGAAGGAGGAGCACCAGGTGACATCTCAACTCAGGGCTGCTGAGAGCTCTGCGTCCACACACCTGACTGGGGCTTTAGAGAGAGATTTTTATCCTCTTTCTTCCAAGGGTTAAGCAGAGTTCGTGTTTTCTGTGTCCAGCGTGGCAGCAGAATGGGGATTCTGTCCCAGGACTTTCCCTCCATTTTTTATGGACCAGCCTAGTGAGGAGTTAGCTCTTAATCTGGCTTTGCAGCCCAGTATAACCTGCTTTGCTGGCAGGGATTCAGCAGCCAGGTGAGGAGTGGCTCTCCCAAAACTGTTGCTGTCCTAATGCTTGAAGTGTTTTCCTGCAGAACAGAACTGCTATGGGCTCATTTCCTTTTGGTCCTGAGGGGCTGGAGCTTGGATTCAGTTCCCATGTGGAGGATGAGGAAATCCTGCTCAAATCTGGAAATCTCCATCCCTGCTCCAGCTGAGTGAGTGTTTGTAGAAAGCTGGAGTAGTAATTCTGTGGAGAGCTAGGGATGTGGGAGTGAGGCCACGGGAGGTGAAGTGTGAGGAAGCCTATTTGTACATCTTAGCCTCTGGATTTCGCCTGGCTTAAGGTGTGAAATGTGGTTCTCAGCCTCGGCGGCACCAAGTTCTGCACGTGCACACAGTCAGAGCTGGAAAATGAGGAGGCAAAACTGCAGCAGCACCCATGGTCTGCCAGCAGCACAGTGCTCCCCTGTGAGAGAGGAGCAATTCCAGTCTGGGGTCTGATTTGGGCATTGAAAATTCCATTTATTTCCCTGAAATCTTGGTTCAGCTCAGGGCTGCCAGGCTGGCCGTGCTCTGCAACGTTGCACTGAGGGCTTTTCCTCCTGCCCTGCCCCAAAGCCTCCCAGCTGAGACAGAGTCTTGTCCCTGGGAGCAGCTTGTCCAAATCCCACTCTGTGCAAAGCCCACCCTGTGCTTGGAGTCCTTGCCCTGCTGGTTTTGTGCAGGTATTTTCAGGACCTGCCCCAAAAGTGCTCCTGGCACATCCAGCATCATTTCCAAAGCAGGAAAGGCCAGGATTGGACCCAAAGTGTTGTGTTTGCAATGAGAATTCCAGGTTACACCATCATTAGCTGCCCTGTGCTTTAGATGAGAAGTTACTGTGTGGGTTCCATCCACTTAAACCTCCTGGTTCTTTAAATAGGTGTCCTTGGCCAGCTTTTCTCACTCCGTTAATCCCAGCACAGATGAACTGGCATGAATAGAAATGTTTATGGCAGCTGCATATGGAATATATCTGATTGTTGCATATAGGCAGAGCTCTGGGCTTGTCATTTGCTGCTCTATAAAGAGTCTTGGATAATCTTTCTGAAAGGAGCTGTGTAAATGCAGATATAATTAGCTTTTTTTTTCCTTTTTCTTTTTTTTTTTTTTTTTGGAAATAGATATCTCTTAATAAAGCGCTGGAGCACAGAATAGCCATTTCCTGTGATTTTCATTCACATAATATTTATAGTGCTGCAGAACAAATGAGCCGTTGGAAAGGCAGAGAAATGAATGCCGTGGATGAACTTGCCTTGAGAGGAGTTTGTGATCAAATTATGAATCTAGCAAACTACAGTAAGCCAATTACTGCTCCTCCCGCATTTGTGAGCAAGCAGGCTCAGTGGGATTTGGTGTAATCCCTCCCTGTGAACAGATGGGCAGATTGTAGGGCTCTGCCCAGCCTTCCAGAGGGCTGGGGTTGTCTTTCCTTACCCCCTTTTTTGACAAAAATACTCAAAAAAGGATGCACAGAATCAGTGAGGACGTTTCTGATGTAGCCCTATGCAAATTGTCTTTAAATTTTTGCCATCTTCTCCTCCCCAGAAGGTCTTTTTTGCATGCCCAGGGGCACATTGTGATGTAGGGCTGTAGTTAAGAGGTGGTCAGCATTTTACTGTGAGCTCTTGTTTGCAGGGAATTACAGAATCCCCCTCAGCCTTCTTCTCCAAGGTCAAACTAACTGAAATGACAGGGAATAAACCAGGAATAATTATTAGCCCTCCCTGAAATCAGTTTCATCACAGACACTGAGTTGCCATCTGCATCTTTGGCCTTCCAGAGCTGCAGACTTTCTGCTTTTCAGGAAGAAAATAAAAATGTTGCATCAGGTGGGAGATGAAAAGATTGTGTATTTTGTCTACTGCAATTCCAAGAGCTTCCCTGTGCTCCTTGTGTTGCTCCTTGCACAAACCAGACACCTCTACAGCAGAAAGCTGCCAGAACTGTCCTTTGCCTCAACTAAACTAAACAAAATATTGAATTCTTTAAAATTTTTGACTGTATTGCACAGCTGTAGTCTTGCTTTTAACTGGAAATACATGCTGGTAACTTCTAGACTCAATCCAGTATTTGTTTCCTAAGCAGTAGCTACAACTTCCCTAATCTATTTAGCAACTACTCAGTAAGGAAAGAAATTGCTGTAAAATGTAATGAAATAAAATCATTGGTCCCACCAAGGCTGAGCAGGGCCAGTTTTGGGTTCAGAGCAGGTTCTTCAGGGCTTTGTCCAGAAAAAAACCCATAAGGATGGAGACTCCAAAGCCCCTGCTGCACCTCTTACCTGCCCTTGAGAGGAAATGTTATACCTTATTATCCTCATTGATTGCTGCAGCTTATGAATCATGGAACATCCTGAGCTGGGAGGGACCCACAGGGATCATCCAGTCCAGCTCCTGGTTTGCCCAGGACACCCTAACAATCCAACCCTGTGCATCCCTGGAGCAGCCTTGGGGCTGTTCCCATTCCCTGGGGAGCCTGTTCAGTGCCCCAGCACTTTTTTCCTACAGGAAAAGCTCTCCTGTTGTGTCTCCTCCTGCCACATCTGAGCCCTGTCATTCAATCAGTTTTTGAGTTCACCCGTTTTTCACTTGTCCACCCTTCAGACCACACTGTCCTCACTTGGATACTAAAATATTGTGGGAGACAGTGCTGAAAGTCTGGGAAAGTCAAGGGAAATGATAACTGCTGTGTCCTCATCCACGTTCCATCCCTTTATTATTTCTGTCACTGTATCCCAGACAGGTTGGTCAGGCATGATTTAGCTTTGGTAAATCCAGACTGATTGATCCCAGTCACCTTCTTCTCCTCTGCATGCCCAGAGATGTGTTTTGGGAGGACAAGCTCCATAATTTCCGAAGATCTCAATTTCATCTGAGGTGTTTAAAAGAGTTGGAAGATGGGAAGGAACTTTATGCAAGTTTTAAAAGACTGGACTAAAGAACCTGTCATATTGAAAAATAAGAGAATCAGAGCTCTGTAGTGGGTCAGCCCTGTCTGTCTGGGGCAGCTGGGTTGCATTCCTAGGACAGGCTGGAATTGGCAGGTGGGGATAACGTTGGTGAAGAACACACTAGGCTCTAACAGAACCTTGGCTCCTGTTTTTTACAAAACCAGAATTTATTTCCCAGGCATCCTCTCCCTGAGTGCAGAAAAACGCACTTGAGTCCGGTAGAAGTGGAATTGATTGCCAGGAAAATCTTGATTTTCCTGATTGCCAGGAAAATCCTCAGTGAGAGGCCGATCCTGGCTGTGTTTGGGTCAGACTCCTTGGGGAGAGGCAGGATGCTCACGGAAGAGAGGGAATTAATGAGCACCTTTCCTGCCAATCATCGTTATTCCTGTCAGATCCTCACGCTTCCAGAGTAACTCCCTTCTGCCAAGCACTCCCAGATCGGAGCCCACAAGGTGAATTACTTCCTTTTGATGATGTTCTGAGGGAATGTGAAGCTACCAACAATAACATTCTTCGAGCATATCAAATATTTCATGCACATGTCTGGGAGCAAGAAGCTTTTTCTCTCCTTCAGAGACAGCTCCTCCTGGATTGTCCTTTCTGCCTGTAGGAATTCTTCATTCCTGGGGGACAAACCCTGCCTTGAAGATCTCATACTGGTGATTTCATGGGAGCTGGCTTTAGTGTTTTGGGAACACTTGAGGAGTGAACACTGTAGCAGAAGTACAGGTCTGGGTGAGATCCACCTGTCCCTCACAAGACAGGTAAATCTTATTAATAAATGGTAGAACAAACTAAATATAGCACACAGCTACACCAGGAAAGAGGAGTTACCCTGGGTCTTACTATGGATATTAGATTTTAAATTTTATTTTCATTGTTTTTGGTGCTCAGGTATAAATAATATTCCAAGTGCCATAACACAAAGGTAATGCTCATTCTGATTATTTTAATTTTATGAGGTTTATGGAAAGAAATTAAGGTTTTAAGTCATGCTGGTAATTGGGTGAGAAGCAGTAGCATTAGGTACGTTTGCAACAACCTTGTGCACTTATTTTTTCAAGGACTGAAGAGCAATTTTAGTCCCAGTAGAGGTTTTCAAGAACTGCTCTGGTGTTATAGTGGTTACATGACCATATAAACCTTGTGTTATGAGCTCCCCTTTATTCTCACCATATGCCCTCTCAAAAAAAAAAAAAGAGCCTTCTTTTGAAAAAAAAATGAACTTTATTTTTTGGGTTTTTTTGGTTTATTTTTGTAATAGGGACAACAGTGCCAACAATACAATAGGAAATACAAACTGACAGAGGGGAAATTTAGGCTAGATATGGGGAAGAAGATTTTTTCCCTATGAGGGTGGGCAGGCCCTGGCACAGGATGCCCAGAGCAGCTGTGGCTGCCCCTGGATCCCTGGAAGTGTCCCAGGCCAGGCTGGACTTTGGGGCTTGGAGCACCTGGGACAGTGGAAGGTGTGGAAGGGGGTGGAACTGGCTGGGCTTTAAAGCCCCCTCCAGCCCAGACCACGATTCTCTGATTTGAATAAGCTCCATTAGATGCCTGGGTGGCCTCCCACGAGTTGCACGGTGAAGTTTCAAGAATTGCAAAGGCGAGTTTCAGGGAATGCTGTTTCAATTCCTCGAAGGTGAGTAAAAGCCGGAGCTCTTTCCAAACCCTGCTTTGGCCCGTGGCACCTGGCTCCTATATCCCGGGGGATGAGAGGGACTGAACCAGCAGCATCGCTGTGCCCAGCCGGGCTCCAGCGGCATTCCTGCTGTCCTGGCAAGTGATCTCCCGAAGGCAGCGGGAGCTGCCGCCTTCCCCGGCAGCGGAGCCCGCACCGAGCTGCGGGGAGCCGGACGGACAGACCCCGGAGCGGGGCAGCGGCTCGGGGGTTCGGGGGGCCGGTACCGGGCGGGGCTGGGCAGCGCTGGGAGCCAAGGAGAGCCGAGAGGGGGAAAGAAAGGGAGAGGGAGAGGGGGGAAGAGGCAGGGGGTGCTGGGAAGCCGGGCTGGGAGCGGGGGAGTGCCCGGCGCCGGCAAGGGGCAGGCGCGTCCCTGCCCATCGCAGCAGCGGGAGCAGCCGGGATGCGGAGCCGCCGGGGGGGAGCGGCCGGGCGCCTCCTGCTCTGACATGCCGAGGTATTTATTTTTTTTTTTTTTCCCGGGTTGTTTGATGGCAGGTGCGTCGCGCTGGGCTCGCTGGTGCTCCGTTGCAGCGCTGGGGTTATTCGGGAAGCAGAGAGGAGGGTGCAGGTGCGTTCTTGCTCCCGCTGGAGACGTGCGGGGAACTTGCTGCATCACCCAGCGCAGCAAACTTTGAACTGCCCACTCGGGCTGGGGGGGTCTTGTGTTGGATTTCCCTTGGAATTCAGGTAAAAGTACGCCCAGGAGTAATATGTTGTTCATCTCTTTAGAAGAATCGTGAGTCCCTCGTTGCGTTAGGTTTGGAGTGGGGGGAGTCAGTAAAAAGCGCCGGGGTTTGGTTCGATGTCCTTTGTCAGACTGAGGTCTGTGTCTGTCCATCAGCGTGGGTTCCCTGCAGTGAGACAGGGAAGATGGGAACACTCGCTTTTCTGTTGTTTGGGCTGGACATTCGTGTTGGTGGCACAGTGCAGGTCCCACAGCTGTGCTCCTCTTCCTCAGAGGAATTCCTGTGCAGCACTCCCATGCCCAGCAGCGTTCTGCCTGGGTTTTGCATTTAGAGTTGAGGATTAGGAAACTTAAGGGCTTGTACCTGTCTAATTTCTTGATAAGCCTCTACACTCAGTAGTAAGTGCTGTGTTAATACTTTCTGTCAGCTTCTCTCCGTTTTTCTCATACCACAGTTTACCCTAATTAAAAAAAACCCAAAAAACCAAAAAAACAACCACTTCTTTTGGTCATACCTTGAATTCCTTATTTAACTCTTCTTACTGCATATTTTTGTTTTATTTTGTTGGTTTTTTGTTGTTTTTTTTTTTTTTGGTTGGTTGCTTGGTTGTTTTTTGAGTTTTGGTGGTTTTGTTAAACTTATTCCCTGTCTGTTAATTTGGTATTACTTTAGTAATTACTATTCATGGAACCCTGCATTTTCCTTGCCTGGTGTTGATTGCCATGCTGCCACTACTTCCGATTTTTTCTTTTAAAAGGGGAATTTTAGTGATTACTGCATCCCATTTAATCCGGAGAACTGTAAACAAGTGCAAACAAGTAAACTGTAAACTTGATGTAGCATTTGAAGGCAGAGGGGAGGTGTGTGTTTATATTTCTCCACACGAAGAGAGATGGTGTTTAAGGTGCTGTGTTGTCACAGGAGCACAAGATTCCCTGTGGCAGGGTAACCCCAAGTCCAGTTTCCTTCCTTCCATAAAGCCAGCTGATTGGTGGAGCTGGGAAGCTGATATTGCAGGAGATATGGTAAATAATTAATAATATTAATGGTCTGCACATTCACACGGTAGACTCTTGCTTTGGAGAGTTGGAGACTTTGCCTGTGAATTCTCAGTTTCTGTTATCAGAATTTCAGGGCTGCTTTGGGGTTTTCTTTGCCAGGGGAGGCAGCAGGACGGTGAGCCAGGGGTTATTTGATGCATTTTATCTGTCTGTGGCAGCACTTGGGTTTCAGGAACACGATCCCTGTGGCTGGGCAGGGGCACCCCTAAGAAATAAGAGTGGAATTTAAAGAGAGGACAGCTCTGCCTCCACTCGCAGCTCTTGTCTGGAGCTGCTGAGGCAAGAAAGTTCCTCCCAGGTGCTGTGTTTCACACCTTACCCTTGGAGAGGCAATGTGCAGTCTGTGGAGAAGTTTGGGGCTCGCTATCTTCTTTATGGTGTTCTACTCGTGCTAAATCACTGCTTGGAATAATTGTATTGTCACCTTGTGTCATATTTGCTCAGGTGTAATGGCTCTGCCACAAAGGCAGTCGCCTGGAAAATTGTACTGCAAAATTTTTTAATGTTCCTTGGAAAGGTGGGGAGGCTTTAGAGCCTTTTTTTCTTTCTTCTTCTGGTTTAAAAGTGGGAGTTTAGAATTTTATTCTTTTTTCTTTTTCTCTCATTTTTCTTTTTATGAACATCCTGGTTTCCTGGTGTCTGGGATTGTCTGGTAATCTCTTCTTTTAGGAATAGGAGATGGGTCTTCATAGTGAAGAAAATTTTCCTCACAACTACTTTCAAATAATATGAAATGAACAAAATTTAAGCTCTTTAGATGAAAAATAAAACTAAGTGGCTGTGCTGTATTCTGGTCATACCTTGCTGTACAGCTAAATTGTTGTAAGGGTTAAAGGTATGAAGTGTAAATCAATTCCTTTTGTGCTGCAGGCTGTGGTTTGAGATGTCAGGTTTTAACTTGCTTTTTAAATTGTGGATTAGTATTTTTTGAGTGCTTATGAAAGGCTCTTATTCACAATCATCAGTTTTACTAAAAAAAGAGAAAAAGAAAGAAAAAGATTTTCATGAAGAGTGGACTCGTGAAGGGCAGTGGTGTAGTTTAATAACACCAGTGAACTTCTGGCGCTGAGAGGTGACAACGCTGATGTTGGGAGTCAGTTTTAGCACCACTGGTTCTGAGTTCATCAATTTAAATGTGCATTAGGAGTCTCAGATTGGGAAGGACCATCTGCACCTGCAGCCGTGGGGCTGCACTGCAGCCTTCATGGCAGATCTCTGCTGGTGTCATCACTGAGCCCTCCCAAAAACGAGGGTGCGGTTGGGCTGCTGGATTTTAGAATCCCAGACTGGTTTGGGTTGGAAGGGACCTCAAAGTCCATCCAGTGCCACTCCTGCCATGGGCAGGGACACCTTCCACTGTCCCAGGCTGCTCCAAGCCCCAAAGTCCAACCTGGCTTTGGACACTTGCAGGGATCCAGGGGCAGCCCCAGCTGCTCTGGGCACCCTGTGCCAGGGCCTGCCCACCCTGCCAGGGAGAAATTCCTGCCCAATATCCCATCCAGCCCTGCCCTCTGGCACTGGGAAGCTGTTCCCCCTTGTCACTCCATGCCGCTGTAAAATGGAAGTTTTATCATCCTGCAGGAGTTAACTCACACTCCCTGCTCCTCCTCGGCGGTTTCCAGAGGGCTCTTCACAACCCTCCAGGAAATGTCTTGCACTCCCTGAGTACCTGACCCTGAGCTGTGCCTCTCTGAATTTATTCTGCTTCTGTTCCTTCAGCCCTTCAGAGCCTCTAGTTATTTCTGGGTGCTATCAATGACCCCTCCTCCACGTCCTGTGTCCCCGCTGTGTCACACAGGATCAACCTGTTCTTGCCATCAGTGACACAGTTCCTGCTGAAATGTTTAATGAGATCAGTTCCAAGCCTGAATTTTAAGACCCTCTAATAATCACTTAAGTTTTCAGGACTTCTGCTGTTGTCTCCCCATGAACCAGATGCTCACTTACCCCTAAATGCCTCTGCTGGTTGCAGCTTAACTCCCGTTTTCCCATGTGACACTGCTGAATACTCAGCTAAACCCCAGATTAATGGGATCTCCAGCATTTGGGGAATGTTATCTGATGAAGTAATCTCTTAGTTAGTCTCTCATGAGCTGCCTTGTGCTGAATAATAAGAAATTTAGTCATATTTCCCAGTGCTTTCATGTCTTTGGAAAGAAGTTTGAAGGGAAGAGCACTGGGGTCTCTGTGCCACTGAAGGAAGTGATGTAGGCTTGGAGAGAATTCTTCTCTTAAGCATGAATAATTTATTCCCTGCTCTTTAATTGTTGGCGGTACCCCAGTTAAAGGAAATGTCGGAGTGGTGTTCAGTTTTGTGTGCCGTTCGTTTCCAAACTCTGGCTTTGACTTTAATGGCTCCTACAGCTTTTATTCCCTTTATGATGATTTCTTCTTTTGTACCCTCGTGTTTCTTATAGTTTATTTCATTTCTTTTTTCATTTTCATTTCTTCACCACTCACCCCCTCCCTCTCCTCCCCTGGTAAATATTAACACCCTTACTGAAAACAAGATCAAAAATTTCCTTTGTTCTTACGCTCGCTGGATTTGATGACCTTGGAGGTCTTTTCCAACCTTAATGATTTGGTGATTAGCCTTCCCAAAATACCCATTTTGCTGCAGAGGAACCCACATTGTTCTTTTCCTGACTCCTGCCTTCATAGAGCACCTAAAAATCTTCATAAAGTTCTCAAAACCAGGAAAATACTGCATTCTTGGAGATCTTCCTGAGATTCTGTTACACCAGTTCTTCCTAGATTTTCTTTAACTTCTTCATTGTGTCTGGTTTTAGGCTTTTTAAAACTCCACAGGTTTCCATGAAAAGCCTTCCAATGTTGGAGGTAGTTCCCTGTTAGCTGTGTACCCATACAGAGTCCTTCATCTTTAGAGTCTTTCCCTCTCTCTTTTTTCTTTGGAATATTTGGCACCTGGCATTTAAAGATTTCTGGGCCTCCTTCATTTTCACATACTGAGCTTCTCATTTCAGTTGATTTTTGTAGTTACTTCCCTTAATTTCTTCTCTTTTTTTCTCCAAATAAATGCTGATAACCCTTAATTACAACCCTTTTTTCTTTTGTTTTTCCATCTTGTTTAATCAGCTGATTATCATTCAAATCCAGTTTATTTTCTGTCAGCGAATCCTCTCCAAACTGAGAATGAATTAACCTTACTTCTCCCAGATACAAAGGTTTCCTGCTGGATCAATCCTCTATGAGAGCACACAAATTAAGCTGCTATTTGTAATTTTTGTTCTTTGTATCTGGAAAATGAAATTCCCCAACAGTGGCCCAATTTCTAGAGAGTTCTTAATTCTCTTAAGGACACCACAGCCACACGTGTTGCTTCCAGTTTAAGGCATTACTGCCCCCAATGCAATTTGCCTGGATCAGCCCTTCCCAGAGTGATTTTGATCACAGGCAATACTGGAATTTAACCTATGGCTCTTTTCTGGCTCCCTGTCTCTGTCTGCAAGGGAAAATCCTTTGGAGAATCATTCTCTGCTCTTATCTGGAGAAGCAGTGAGATCAAGTTTGTTGGTTGTCCCAATGGTTTTGCCTTTATGGCAGCTCTTTGAGAGAACCAAAATGAAAAAATTCTGCCCCAGATTAGGCCAGACATAGGAACAGCGTCGATGTTTCCACCCTGCCATTAACTATGGCTCTCAAAAAACTGAATAATCAGAGTTTATTTCATCTGGGGAGCACCAGGGATGTGGGATTTGTTTGCTCTGTCCTGATGGAGCACAAGCATTCCTCAGAACACATCCCTTGAAATGCTGCTGCTGTGGTCCCTCTGCAGTGAAGATGTTTTAGGTTTTATTTCCTCCAGTGTAAGGTGGTCCCAAGTTCATGCACACATAGATCCAAACTGTTGGTTTGATGGAGCGGGAGAGAGCTGCAAGGTTCCAGTGCAAAAATCTCAGCTGAAATCCAGGCTTTTAAGAAGAAAACTTCTGCATCACAATATCCAGAAATAATTGTGAACTCTATTAAAGCACAAAATGTCTATTGAAATTTTATAAAGATTTTTATTATCACACCCACCTTTTGTACAGTGAAATTCTGCAGTGACTTTTCTTCCTGGAACTGTGCAGTCTCTGGGATATCACCAGAGCTTTGGCTTTGAATTTCTGTAGTGGCTTTTCCTCCTGGAACTGTTTTGTCTCTGGGATATCACTAGAACTTTGGTTCTGAAGCCATGGCAGCTGAATCTCCTTCCTCTGTGACACTCGAGATGCTGCAACACCTTCTGCATTTCCAAAAATTACCATTTCTTGGGAGTGCTCTTTTCCCTCCCAGCATGCAAGCTGAACTAAGCACTAACACATTAGGTTCTTAGTTAAACAAATCTTATCATTTTTAAGCACTTCCACTATCTTAGCTCAAAACAAGTCTTGAATGAAGCAGGATTGTGACAATCTGGAGCTGTAATTTCGGGTGATTCACTGGGACAAAAATGGTTTGTTGCAGACTGAGTGTGCTGAGGCCAAGATACTTCTGGGACTTGGAGGAATTTAGGTTCCTCCAGTGGCAGCTCCTGATCCTGCCATGGTCTGCAGGTCCTGCACATTCCCTGAATCCCACCTGTGGGATTTCTGTCCTCTGGTAGAAGTGCTTGGCAAGGGAAAGGTTTAGGGAGGGGAATTGACTGTTTTTAATCCCTTCCTGGTGTCAGTGTAAAGTTTTGAGCTGTGGAAGTCAGTGCTGGACCTGCTGCACTGCTGGTCCCAGGAAAATGGACTCTGAATCCATGTCAAAGAGTGGAGAAACCCCTGCATTCCCACCTTGGGCACAGCCAGCAGCAGAGCTCTCCCAGCCCAGGGAGCAGCCAATCCAACAGCTGCTGTCTGACACAAAGGTTGGGAGCTTGGTCCGTCCATTTACATCCTTGGTTCGTAAATAGCCCACACTTAATTTTAATTTGGTGAGGTACTCTCACACCGTATCCTTCCTTTAAAAGCTTTGTAGTGAGTTTTCCCCACACTTGGTGCTTTGAGGGGATCTGTTTCAGAAGTTCCCTGAGCATTTGCTATAGAAATGTTGTGTATTGCCAATAACTCTGTGTTCAGCACCACCTGTGTGGCTCAGTTTCTGTTTCTCCTTGCTTTGGTGCAGCCTGGCCAGGGATGAAATCACTGTGAACCAGGTAAGGCCATCACAGCATTCTTTGGAAACCAGTTCATGAACTGCTCAGGGCTGCTGGTGCTGAGTGGATACTGTGTTGGAAACCTTATTTAAGGTATTTAAGAATTATCATTAAAATCCACATTCATCACACAACCTTCACTTAAAACAACAAAAACAATCAAACCAAACAAAAAATTCCCAACACCAAAACTGACAGAACACAGAACAAAAATGAACAATTTACACAAAATCCACCCCTCGACCTTTATCACAATTACAACAAAAATTCCCCACGATCATTCTACTCTGTAACACTTAACACTATTCAGTCCTTGATTCTGCAGTCCCAAAAAGAGTAGGATTACAGCATACCTGACCTACCTCTGAAGTCATGAATGTTGTAGGAAACAAGCTACACAAAATCCTCTCTCTGTTTCCCTACTTCTGGCCTGAACATGCAGTGGAGATGGTGGTGGTGGTGGGGCTGACTCTTCCCAGGGTGGGGCTGGGGAAAAACAATGTTAATTCATCCTTGCCAGGGCGTTGGAGTGTGGTTGTAGAAGATTTGTCTTCTCCAGAGCTGCTGCTTGCCCAAATGATGGCTGTTGTGAGGCCCTGGCAGGGGAGATGCTATGTGTGATGTACTTCCCAGCAAACTGACACTTGAGGGGTCAGAGAGGCTGGAGGGGTGCCATGGAATGCTGTGGGGTTTGCATCAAGGATGGACAGGGCTCCAAGTTGGTCAGAGCATGGTGCTAATATCACAGAGGTTGTGGGTTCCATCCCTGTATGGGCCATTCACTTAAGTGTTGGACTCCATGATGCTTGTGAGTCCCTTCCAACTCAGAATATTCTGAGGTGTCCCCGCCTGTGGAAGAGGGTTTGGGACTGGATGATCTTTAATGTCCCTCCCAACCCAAACCACTCCCTGATTCTTTGCTAAACAGCGTTCTCTTTGGCAGATCTAGAGGTGTTTGAGCTGGCTGGACACCCAGTGCTGTGCCTGGTGGGAGCAGGATGTGCATAGCCCTGTCTGCTTCGGCTGCACCATTAAAACCTGGTTTGATTTGTGCTGCCAGGACCCTTCAGGCCCATGCAGCGTCCAGTTTGTTTTCTAAAGAGCCACAATGCGCCTCAGTGTTGCTTTTGCAGTGTTTTGTGCTCCACGAACTGCTTGAAATGCAGCCAAAAGTCTCGAGCAGACTGTGCTTGTCCCAGGTGTGCCAGGAAACGAGCAGCGAGGACGTGCTTCTGCCTTCACCTTGACTCCTGTCCTCTGCTCCCGGGTGGGTCTGATTTACTTGCATGTTGAACACACCACAGGCAGCGCTCTCCTTTAGTGCAGGGAGCAGCATAAGAAGTTATGGCCCTGTAACTTCCAGTTTAATAGCTTGGAATTGCCCCCATTTCCCAGCCTCAGCTGGAGAGCGGAGCCCACATGGCTGCAATTTATGAGCCGTGGGAGAGTGCAGTAATTGCTACAGTTGTCTCAGCTGACACCAGACAAAGCTGGAGGCTGCTGCCCCTGCTTTCAGAGCTTTCCAGGGGTTGTCCCAAGGCCTAGCACAATCTTGGCCCTAGCTCAGCGTCAGACAACTGAGAGGGCAGCACAGACCATTGTGTGGGTGGAACCTGTTGCTTCTCTTGAGGGAGGATGTCTTTCCTTTTCCCTGCTCACAAGGACTTAGTTCAGTGCCAGAGAATTCTGTGAGGGAAAGTTGGGGATGTCTCTGTGAACAGAGGTAGGTGAACCCTCTCAGTTCCTGTCCTTATTGCTCTTATTCCTGTCCTGAAAGTGGGAGTAAGGCTCATATTCTTTTCCCCGTGGCCTTTTCTTGGAAAGCTTTTGGAGATGGTCCCTCTCAGTGGCTCCAAAGAGGGGATCATGGGTATCAGCAGTGTCTGCTGTTCCTCCTTGTGCTGAGGGACACATGGAGCTCTTTGTTCTTCCCACCAAGGCCTCTCCCTGCCTTTCCAAGAGCCATTCTCCCTGGCAGGGATGCTCACCCTCTTTGGAGTGGGATTGCTCCTCATCCCAGCATGTTGGCAGCTCTGCCTGCACCCTCTTCAGCCCAATGCTGTCTCTTTTAGAGCCTGCTCTGGGTCTTCACAGCTTTGCTGAGGGAAACTGGCTCTTCCTCTCTGGGTTGGGTGCGGCAGCTCTTAGATACACACGTGGGAACACTGGGAGTTTTGAGCCCTGCCTTGGCCCTGCCACCTGTAGCAGACCCGAAGGGAACTTCATTGAATCCCAGACTGGTTTGGGTTGGATGGGGCTTTTGCACATCCAGTGCCACCCCTGCCATGGCAGGGACACCTTCCACTGTCCCAGACTGCTCCAAGCCCCAGTGTCCAAGCTGGCTTTGGACACTTGCAGGGATCCAGGGGCAGCCCCAGCTGCTCTGGGCACCCTGTGCCAGGGCCTGCCCACCCTGCCAGGGAACCATTCCTAATTCCCAATATCCCATCCATCCCTGCCCTCTGGCACTGGAAGCCATTCCCTGTGTCCTGTCCCTCCATCCCTTGTCCCCAGTCCCTCGCCAGCTCTCCTGGAGCCCCTTTAGGCCCTGCAAGGGGCTCTGAGCTCTCCCTGGAGCTTTCTCTTCTCCAGGCTGAACAATCCCAACTCTGTCTCCAGAGCAGAGGGGCTTCAGCCCTTTTAAGCATCAACACCAGGAAACCAAAGTGCTCTGTGTAGGTGCAAGGTTTGTAGGATTTTTTTTGGCTTCGGTGTCCCTGCTCAGGAGTGCCTTTAATGTACCTTGCTCCTGGCCTTGTTCTGTCTCTCACACCATATAAATATATATATAAATATTACATATAATCCCTGAAAAAAGTGCTTTTCCCTGTGTGAATGCCAGCCCAGTGAGCAGTGGCAGTGCAGATCCATCCTTTAGATGCCAACCCGAGAGTCTGGTGGGGGATGAAGAAGAGGCTTCTGTGCTCCCCATCTCCGCACCCCACCCACACGACTGGGATGAAGTGAACTGATGAGAGGGATGACTTCTCCCCCCATCATTAGGATGCAAGTGTTTGCTGAATGTGCCAGATGTTTGGCTTTCATTATCTGGAGGTTTTTTTTTCCTTTCCAGCTCTAGTGAAAGGGAAGCCTGAGCAGGTCCAGCGGAATTCTAAACAGTTTCCTGTGTGAACGGAGAAAGCAGCATCCTTAATGAACTGCACAGGGTGACAGTGAGTCCAGCTAATGAATGCTGTGTCCCTGGTATTTTAGAGAGATGGCCGAGTGATATTTTTTTCTGGCTTAGGATCGCCAAATCCGTATGGATTATCTAAATCAGAAAGGTTTTCTTTTATTTTAATATTTTATTTAAAAAATCTTCTGCTTTACAGTCATACTTCTGAGCTATTCAGAATATCCTACAGTTCTCTATGTGTTAACAGTTGAAGGAAGTGTCTTTACAAACAATTTCTGTAATTACTGTGGGGAAATACAGTGAACACCTTTTCACAGCACTGGAATCCCAGAATCTTTTAGATTGGAAAATCCCTACCAGCCCATGGAGTCCCAGCTGTGCCCGATGCCCACCTTGTCCCCAGCCCAGAGCACTGAGTGCCACCTCCAGCCCTTCCTGGGACACCTGCAGGGATGGGCACTGCAAAGCTCCCTGGGCAGCCCCTGCCAAGGCCTGAGCACCCTTTCCATGCAGAAATTCCTGCTGCTGTCCAAGCTGAGCCTCCCCTGGCCCAGCTTGAGGCCCTTTCCCCTTGTCCTGTCCCTGTTCCCTGGCAGCAGAGCCAGACCCCCCTGGCTGTCCCCTCCTGTCAGGAGTTGTGCAGAGCCACAAGGTCCCCCCTGAGCCTCCTTTTCTCCAGGCTGAGCCCCTTTCCAGCTCCCTCAGCCCCTCCTGGGGCTCCAGCCCCTTCCCCAGCTCCGTTCCCTGCCCTGGACACGCTCCAGCCCCTCCAGGGCTCTCTGGCCATGAGAACTGGACACAGGACATGGACGTGATCTCACCAGTGCCCAATACAGGGGGACAATCACCTCCCCCTGGTAATGTTTTATTAAAAGCATTGGTTTGTGTAGAAGGAGGGGTTGGTGAACTCTGGGTTGTAACCAGTCAGGACTTGCACATTCAGCTGGTTTGTGTGAGAAGTGAGTTACTGTGTTACCCATGACTGGAGCCGAGAGCCTACTGGATGTAGGAAAGACCGGAGTTGATTTCCTCGATTCAAATACAAGTTACATCTTGCATGAGATGAAACTTTAGAGCTGTCCTATTGTTCTTCAGGATTCTGCTCTTCAAGGCTCAAGGTGAGAGCTTGGCCAAAGCTCCTTCTTGTTGCTGGCAGCAAGGAGATTATCATGAGTGAGGCTATGGAATGGTTTTGTTTGGAAGGGACCTTAAAGTTTGTCCTGTCCCATCCCCTGCGATGGGCAGGGACACCTTCCACTATCCCAGGTTGCTCCAAGCCCTGTCCAGCCTGGCCTTGGACACTTCCAGGGATCCAGGGACAGCCACAGCTTCTGTGCCAGGGCTTGCCCCCCTCACAGGGAGGAATTTTTTCCTTCCATGTACTTCACACAAGCTTTGTGAAAAGTGAGATCATCTGAGACATCGTGTGAGTTCCTTGAACAGGATCTGGTGCCTTTCCAACAGGAGGAGAGGATGGCACTTCAAATTCTCTTTAAAAGCATTCTCCCCCTGTTGTGCCAGCATGGCTTTGTCTGTGTGGCTCTTTAGAGAGCTGCTTCTCCCCCAGGAGCAGGGAAAACTCTGATATTTTTGTGTTGGATGTACAGTACTGGTGTGTGGGGACGTGCCCTCACCGCCTGTGATTTCTCCCTGTGCTGTTCCACAGTGACAAAGGGAACTCAGTGGTGGCAGATTCATCCCTTGGAAAGCAAACTCGAGGGGATCAGTGTTCCCATTCAGTGCATCCTTTAGGGAAGGCTGGCTGGAACCACTGCAGTGCAGCACCATTTCTCCCCAAATAACTGGAGGAAATGAAGAGTACTTTGAAATATAACATGTCAGAAAATGAGGAGGCCTCCAGCAGTGTGAGTGCAAGAATCTTATCTGTGCCTGTCTCATAAGTCAGAGCTCCTGGAACAGCTCTCTGCAGCGTCCAGCTCAGCTCCTCAGTCTCCCCGACCAGCTTCATTAGGAACATGACATTTTTAATGCACTCCAGTGGGTTTCCATAACTCGGATCAGACTGGGTATGAAATAGCGAATCAATGAAGGTCACTTTGGTGTGGAGGTGACATTGCCAGGCCTGGACCTGGATCCTGTGTGTCCCATGGCCTCGCTGTGCCTGCTCCTCAGAAGTTATTAGTTTGGATTAATTACGACCGCCAATCCTTTTTGTCAGGAAGCCGCAACTTCAGGAAAGGTTGGACTCGATAATCTCAGAGGTGTTTCCCAATCTGTGATTCTGTGAAGAAAATTTGGTCTTTCAAATTTTCTCCAAGACAGGTGTGCGAGTGTTCGGATTGAACAAAAGCAGGAGAACACAAAAGGAAAGGGCAATAAATATGAAAAGAATGAGAAGAAAGGTAAATCATGGGAGAATGGGGGGAGAAAGATAAGTTAAACCTGTGAATAAACACGAAAGCAGGATGGGCTGCACGGATGAATTTTATTTCTCCACAGGAACATTGAGAGGTGCACAGCATGTGGCTGCTGGGAGCTACATGGGAATTGCCCAGAATTGGGATGATTTTGTTTCATAATCTGTTTTGGAAATGACAGGAAAGCCATTGAGTTCACCCTATGTTCACAGCAATCTATTATCCTTTTAATGCTGTGTTTTGGAATGTGATGACTGTGTTGAGATAAGAAGTGGAAAGAAAATTCAGTGTTTAGTGTCCAATATATGTAATAAATGCTGGAGTATTTACTCTTGTCTGAGGGGAACTGAAAGAGAGTTTATGTAATGCTTTGAAATCCACCTCTGCTATTGACCCAAATCAGCTGACTTGGGAGTCCTGAAGTCGTTTTTAATATTAGAGTTAAAATATCAGATACAAAATCTTTCATAAACAGCAAATGTTTTGTAAAATATGGTAATTTTACATACACAGTCTTTATTGCCATGTGATCGCTGCTTCTTACTTTGAGCAGCTTCTTCATGTGGTGCTCACCCCTCTCTCAAAAATAATTTGGGAACTGGAGGGTTCATTTTGTTTGGTGGAAGGAGAACTTTATTATCGATACTGGTTTCGTGTCTCAGGTGCAAACCCCAATAAATTGGGGTTCATGTGTTCTCAGAGGAGTTTGGGAAAAAGGAGGATCGGATTCTGCTTTTTGGAACTAATTAGTCCTATAAAATTCATGGAAAAGTGTGTTTCTTGAAAAATGTGTATTATAGGAAGCACCATAACATCTGTTGCTCTCCATAAGAGGATTTTAGAGCAATTACTGCCATTTCTTTAAAAAATTATTCCCCTTCTGCTCAATTACTAACAGTGAAGTATCATTAAATAGACAAATTCCTTGAAATACAACTCAATGATTTTTAGTGATATTGAGGGTTTGAGAATATATAAGAATAAGGATGAGCTTAAGGGATAGGAAAAGCCAATAAAACTGCAGTTTATTCTTACATGCCGCACGCTTGTTATAAATTTCTGGCTTGCAGTTAATTCATCATATTCAGTGATCAATATTTTATAAAATAAACGGAGAAAAGCTGGAGCTTTGGCAAGTTTTGGAGAGGCCAACTAAATTTAAGAACAGAACCTGAGCGTTTATTGCAGGAATAGTTGCAATATTTCACAACTCACTGTCGAGTAGGGACGAGCTTTTTTTCTGAGATGTTTTACATTAATAAAAGCCATGAGTATATTTAAATTATTGATTTAATATTACATCTTATGTACCTTGAAATGGAGTTACTTTGTGATGAGTGCTCTGCATTCTTGCTGTATGGATTATTCCCAAAATGTTGATGGGTTTTGGGGAGGGAGGGAATGGCTGGGGGCTCCTGTTGTTTAAAGGGTAGGTCTGGGGTAAGTGTTGGCCCCAGGAGTGTTTCAGAGCTCTTCCCCTGCAGTGAATCATCCCACTTAACTGCTCTCTAAGGCTTTGCTTTGCTCCCAAAGGTTTTACTATTGCAGCTGTTGATGTTTTGCATCATCCAGACAGGAGAACTGCAGGATAACCCTCCTCCAGTGCAGGTGGCTCCGTGTTCTGTGCAATTGTTTTTGATGGCAATACATTAATTCCTGGAGAAACGAGGAACTCTGGGCTGCTGGGCCTAAGGTTTTGGAGAGCCTCTGCCCTCTTTATAGGAGTAGCAGTCCTTCACCTTGAAAACATTTCTCTTCTCAACCTTTAAAGGCATTAGGCACTGATGGATTCTGTGCCCCAGCATTCCTATTGTCTCATCCAAACCCAAAGTAGTGCTGATGGAACTCCTGGTGTGATTCTTCCTCTTGCATCTCAGCATTTTTTATCCATTACTTCTATTTCTTTTGTGACTCTTAAAGAGTTTTGAAATGAAAGTAAATACTACATCCTAAAGAGGAACAGGAATGTTTCCTTGCTGCTTCCCTGCTCATTGTTAGCTCCCAGCCAGAGAGCCCTGGAGGGGCTGGAGCCCCAGGAGGGGCTGAGGGAGCTGGGAAAGGGGCTCAGCCTGGAGAAAAGGAGGCTCAGGGGGGACCTTGTGGCTCTGCACAACTCCTGACAGGAGGGGACAGCCAGGGGGGGTTGGGCTCTGCTGCCAGGGAACAGGGACTGGACAGGGGGAAAGGGCCTCAAGCTGGGCCAGGGGAGGCTCAGCTTGGACAGCAGCAGGAATTTCTGCATGGAAAGGGTGCTCAGGCCTTGGCAGGGGCTGCCCAGGGAGCTTTGCAGTGCCCATCCCTGGAGGTGTCCCAGGAAGGGCTGGATGTGGCACTGTAGGCACACAGTTTGTGGTGATTGGGAGTGGGGCTGTGGCTGAGCCTCATCCCCAATGAGCTACAGCTGTGAAAAGCAGGTGAATAAAATTGAAGATAATGAGCCATGGAGTGCCCAGGTGCACTGACCAATCACCAAAGGGAACAGAGGGCACACAGGTGCAGTGCATGAACATGAGGACATAAAAGGTTGGGCTGAAGAACAAGAAAAGCAGATGCTTGCAGCCTTCTGAGGTGATATGGTGTTACTCTGTCTAGGGAGACACCTGAAGCCTTCTGGAGTGGTAAGGTGTTACTGTATATGGGTTGAAGCTTTCTGAAATTGTTTGGTGATGCTCTGTGTGTTGTGGTCCTCTTGACTGTGGCATATGCTGTGACAGGCACTCGGTACTCTGGGCATTGGGTACAGCTTGGACTCTGTGGGCTGGGAGGGCTTTTCCAAACTTAAAGTTTCTGTGATTCTGAGGTTGGTGTATGAAGTTTCAACAGTAATCATGATTGTAGACATCTGCAATGTCTGTGATGATCTCGCAGAGAATTTAGTCTGAGCTCATCCAAAAATCCCGCCCCTGCCATGGGCAGGGACACCTTCCACCATCTCAGAGTGCTCCAAGTCCTGTCCAACCTGGCCTTGGGCACTGCCAGGCATCCAGGGGCAGCCCCAGCTGCTCTGGGCACCCTGTGCCAGGGCCTGCCCACCCTGCCAGGGAACAATTCCTGCCCAATATCCCATCCAGCCCTGCCCTGTGGCAGGAAGAGGGTTTTTTAATCTAAGGGCAATAAATCATTGCTTTGCACAAACACCTTTTCAGGCCAATTTCAAGGACTTTAAGCTAGCCCTGTGTTAAAAATGCACCTCCCATTGATTCCTTAGCTTTGACTGATAGAGCTTTCCCAAAGGAAGACTGTTCCAATGGAGCATTCTTGTTACAGACAAGAGGAATGTGGGCTCTTGCTGTAAATGACAAGCTTCATCAATCTGAGTATGCAATTTATCTAATTACGACTGGAGATTATTAGGTTTTTAGGTAATCCTTTAAATTAGATCAGAAATAATTTTGATGATGCCTTTCAAATGCAATTTTGTTTCCTTGCCTGGAAAAATGAGGGGTTCTGTCGCCCCACGAGCTGCTCTCAGATATTCCTGTTGCATTTCCATGTGTTGAAGCTCCTGAGAAAATTCGATACATTTATTTTTAAGGCAATATGTGTTGTTCCAAGCACTGTGCCCTGTATTTACATGAAGTTATGGAGTGAATCTTCTATCTGGATGTTGCCAGGTGGCTTTGTGGCTCACAGTGGAAGCAGGTGGTTAAATCCTTATTCTATATCTGTGCACAGCAATCTGAGAAACTCATTTGGAAACCCTTCTGTTCCTGAACTCTCTCTGTTCTCTTTGTTATTTTTCTTTCCGAGGGGTTTCTAATTTTGCAGGAAAATTATTTTGATGAATTTAATAGTGTGGGAAGGTGGGAATGAGGAGGGCACAGCAATGATGGCAGCAGGCATGCTGCCTCCCCCTTCACCTTGTGCTCCCCTCTCTTCCCTTTGCTCTGCACACCCAAATTCTCTCCCTGAGGTGGTTTTAGGCTCCAACAAGAGCTTTTGCTTCCTTCCAGGATCTCAGTGCAGTTCATGCAATATACAGCAGACCCCTATTTATAGGCACGCTATCTTTCCTGGCTGGATCTGAGTGCAAATTTCCCATTTCAGCACTTTGGATCCCCTGTACCCCCTGCTCCCCTCCTGCCTCTCCAGGAGCTGATTTTGGTGTTGCTGAGTCGTGTCTTGGGCTCCCAACTGGGAGCTGGCTGCAGTCATGGGAATACAACATTTAAACCCCACTGCAGAGGCTCCTTTACTTAGTTTCAGTCATATTGGAGTTTAATCCAATTTATTTGGTTTTTTTTTTCCCCCAAAGTGAGTCTGAAGATGTGAAACAACATCCTGCGGTAGTGAATCCTCCCCTGGGGTACAGACACTCTCCTCCTCCCTCTAATTGCGACTGGAATTCAAATAGTGTTGCAAGAAGCCATGGCTGGGGTTACCACATGCTCACTTTTCCCTGTGTGTTACTCAGACAGTGGGGTTTGCATTTAAAGGAGAGAAAAAAAAACAAAGGAAAATGAAATAAACCCCATGGATGCTGCTGCTGCAGCATCTTATCTGTGAAATGATGATGGTTGCACATCTTTTGGCTCTTATCCAGCCTGTTGGTAAGAAATGGAACATTTTTATCTGTCCTGTCACTCGTTTAATTTGGAAATTTTGGGTTTTGTGGTTGTTTTTTTTTTTTGGTCAGGTGTTGATGTCACATAGGAAGCAGGTGTTTCAGTAAATCCTGCTTTGCATTTCTGTAAATCCTGTTTTGGCAGGAATTTCTCTTGGAGATCTGGTGATGTGGAATTGTGTTTATTCTGATGTTTCTGAGACCACAGAGCAACTGATTTTGAGCTGGATGCTCGAGGATCTCTTTTTCAGGGAGATGGCTGCACATTCTCTGGAGTTTTTGCTGTAGATGATCTATGAATTCTTGAACTTCCTTGTCATTTTGTAGCCTGGGATTAGCACAGGACCTGAAAAACTGCGTGAGGAAGATGAGCTGCCTTCCTCAGCACCTGAGGGTGTCACCTAGTGTCCTAGGTCACCTCCGTGAGGTCACTCTGCTTCCTCTGCTGGGGCTGTTTTGGTCTGGAATTTTGTATATTCTCTGTGAGCCCCAATTGCCACAGGTGGGGTGGGAGCTTCCCCAGGGGTATTAAATGCAGCTCGGATCCTGCCAAGCTCTTCCCAGTTTTATGACTGGAGCTGTTGCTGGGAGAAGCTTTGGAGCTGGGAGTGAACCAAACCTTTGCGGTGCCATTCACCTCAAAATATCAGGGTTTTTGGACTGCCTGCCCCATCAGAAATAATACAAAATGCACTTTGCAATCCATGGGTCTAGGACTGTCAGAGCCTTCCTCACAAAACATCACCTGCCATTTTTCCAGCCCTCACCTCCTGTGGGTTGCTGCCCAGTAGATGGTGATGCAGTTGCGTGCTGGGTTAATCCTAAATTTTTCAAAGGTTACCACTTTGGAGGGGTGTTTTTTAAATGAGAGTTATTTAACAGCCTGTTAAATGTTAGTTTAGTCTGCAGAGAAGCAATATTGCTTAATCAGTAGCTCTATAAATTAATGAAGGCTTGATCTTTTCCTATTCTTGATATGTTGCTTTTAGTAATCCCATTAATTTCCAAAGGCTGGGAAGAAACAAATTACAGCTTTTCAGGATTTATGGGTTTGACATTTTGCAAATCCTGCTTTGTCTTCTTGTGGTTTTGGACAGAAGTTTTGACTTCTGGGAAACTCGATGATGTGCTGACAAATTCCAGATAAACCCCAAGTTGCCCTGGGGTTGTGGTGAGGAGTCCTTTGGTGCTTTTCTCTGCTTTCTGAGCTCTTCAGGTGCTCAGCAGCTTCTAATAATTGCTTAGTGAGAATAAAGCAAATATCAGCATTTTCATTGAAGTCCAGATCTCCAGAACCCCTTGCATTTAGGGATTGGGCGTGACTCCCCTGCAGACAGCTAAAAAAAATGAGAAGCTGCTGCATGGATATTCGGAAGGAAAATCCAGGTTAAATTGCTTTGTGCTCGTTCTGCACTGGAGCAAATACAGGAGCCTTACTGGGACAGTTCACCCACTGAACTCTAGGAATGTTCTGCAGCATGAGTTAGGTCAGGAATACACCACAGAGTCAAGCTTGGGGAATTTTGTAGAGGAAATGTGGCAGAGCAAATTGCTCCCTCAGCCTTTTACCAGGGTAAGGCAGGAGCTGAATACAAAGGTTTAACAAGGCTGTGCTTAAATCCCGACTCTTTAGGGCATCAGACTTAGTTGTGGGAGTGAAGTGGCAGACAGGTGATGAGCTCAGAAGTGAATTAATGTCCCAAATGTAAATGTTGCCATTTGTCAGAGTGATTATCTTGTCTTCTTGTAAAACCAACAATATGCTTTAAAAAGCTTTGGGGACAGGCCCAGAGGGGGAATCTGAAGGCAAACTTTCCATACGTGCTTTTCAGAGCTGTCAAAGCAACATCTGAGCTTCACAGCCACCCTTCAGGTTTTTGGGGGCAGCTGATTTCTCTGGTTTTCTCTCAGAGTTGATTCTTCTGGCTTCTAATTTTCTTGGTCAGTTCCTGTAGGTTTTAAACCTTAATTTCAAGGGAAGGGACTGAGCAGGGAATAAAATGAGTGACTGCGAAGGGCAGGTTTGTATCCTCGGAGAGAAACTTGCAGGGCCAGGTGAGAAGGGAATGACAGAAACCTGTGGCAGCTTCACTCTGCTCCTCTCTCCAAAAACCCCCCAACCAGCTGGAAAGTTTGGTAGGGCTCTGTTCAGCTGTGGGAGAAGTGAGGAGAAAGTCTGATATCTTAATATTGAGAGAAAGAGACTTTAAAGCATGAGTGGGAAACCTGAATTCCTTCTACTGGGAGGAATTTTTAAAAACTCTGGAAGTTTGGGATCCTGCTGGAGTGTGGGGTTTGCTCTGATGAGTAAGAGAAAGAAGTGGTAGCCTTTTAAGAGATTTTGCATCTTGATTTTATGTACATAAGAAAACTGAGGAATGTGAAGTGCTTAAGTGAAGTTTGAAACACTGCTGTGCTTACCTGAGTTGAAATTTTAAGGGAAGAATAAAATTTCTACTTGGAGTAGTTCCTACTCCTACGAAAAGTAATAAATTACCAATTTCTATATTCAAATGTTCTTGGGGCTTTTAATTTTTGTGTCTGTGATAGTATGAACAGAATCTAATTTAAGTGTTAGAAATGTAGGTCTGTTATCTGCTCTCTTTTTCTCGAGCTCCTAAGATCTCCTGTATTTGTTAGTCTAGCATGTGGCAATCAGCCTTTGGAATACAAATGCAAAATTAAGCCCAGCTTAATTTGCATTTAGAATTGATAAATGTTGCTCAAGACGCTGGTTAAAAAATAAAAAGGAAACAGCAAACCCTTTTCAGTCTTTCCCCTCCCAACTTGAAATTGCAGAGCTCAGACTTCAAAGCAGTTTGGACTCAACTTCTAATGAGCAAAATGAGATTGTTTCCAAACTTGTTTTTTCCTTCAGTTGCAGGCATGTGTTTGTTTGGGTTTGTTTTTTTTAATTGGAGAATTGCAGAAGCAATTAAAACAGTACCTTTTCTCTGGTTTTTGATGTTCCTATCTCATGTAGCTGAAATTTGGGTATCAGAGCAGGTTTTTTTGTGGATGTAACGTGACAGAGAGCTTGTACAAACTAACTAGAAAAAATAAGAACTAAATTAAAGTGAGTCTCCTAGCTAGTGATTTTTCTGCTTGCAGTTTAATTAATTAAAAAATTGGTTTAAAGCCAAATCACTGCATCCTACGAAAAGCATTTTCTCCAGTTTTAGAGGATATTTAAAATAGCTTTTCCCACACACACATTCGAGGGGGAGAGATGCGTCTTTGATGGGTTTTTAATGACATTAATGATTGAAATGTTTGTATTTGGGATTGGTGAAATTCGGCTCTTGCTGGGCTGGAGCAGCCCACGTCCTCAGGCTTCACTTCTGTGGATGTGAGGAGCGTGGACACAGGTGTTGCTGAAAGTATCAATGTGTAGGTGAGTTTTAATGGCATTTCATGGGAATCTGAAATATTGAGGGAAGCCCAGCCATGATTTGAGTCACAGTGAGCTGGAGATTTTTAGGATTGAAGGTTTCAGGGGTTGCCGTGGCACCGTGGTTGCTTCAGGTCCTTCAAAAGAAGAACAACTTGAGCTGGCCATGGTGAGAATATTGGGGCACAGAGGAAGGCAAAGCTCAGCTTCCAGCACTTCTCTGGGAATTCTGGAGTCTGCAGGTCTGTGAAACCCCCATGTGTATAAATCACCCCAAAGTACAGCAGGGCAATTCAGCAGTTTGGAATTTGCTCAGAGAACGCCACAAGGAACTGTTAGAAATGCGTATTCATGAGAGGAGAGAGCTGCAGGAGTTGGTAATTAGGTGTGTCTCAGACAACACACACATGAACTCGCACCAAAATGTGTTCTGTGAATGCTTTTCAAACCTGCAGCTCTCAGGCAATAGCACCAGATGGTGAGGTAATAGGAGAAAATCTGGCCCTGTATTCCCTGTGTGCCTGAAAGCCTGGACTGTGTCCTGAAGGAGCTGCAGTCTGCTCAGTGCAGCATATGTGTGTTCATAAACATCACCCAGGCTGTGCCTGGGAGCCGGGGCTGATGGCAGGGCTCACTCCCAGCTCATTCCAGCTCTAGTGCTTCCTCTGGGAAGGGTGCAGGCAGCTGAAGGTTTGCTTTAAAAATGAGAAAAAAATTCCTTGGTTATTTTGGCATTGTGCTGTCTGCTGGTTTATCATTTACCAAAGGGTTAACTGGTGTTCTGAGTGGTCGATGCACCTGGATTCCTCCTCAAGTGTCATAAATATGAGCCTAAGTCTGTTGAGCACATTAAAAGAAACAGCAAGGAATTAATTCAGAATTAATGTTCTTGTTGTGAACAGAGCTTTATTTTGCTCTTGTGGGCTTCTTAAGTGTGTGCACCCTGATTTCTCCAAACAATAACTGCATTTATACTCCTCATTTTTCATGCATGGGTTATTGCTTTCTTGTAGCCAAACTTTATTAGTCATATTAATAAGAGAACAGTTTTGAAAAGGACATGAAACTTATTGAACCGATTTGTTTGTTCTGGGTATTTTTTTATTGTATTTTAAGGTATTGACTTGCAGTTATAGTGTATTTTTATTTGTTTGCCCTTTACTTAATACTTTGGCATTAGCATCAGCATTGCCAAAGTCAGCAGCTAGGTGGATTTAACCCTTGGCTTCAGGCTTTTGGGGTTTTCACCTCATTGGCTTTCTGCCATGTAGCTCTTTTAAAGACAAAACTTCAAATGCCTGGTGGTCCCTTCCTTCTGTACCTCCTTTGAGCAGCTGGGTTGTGATCTTAATTACAACATATTCTTAGCTGACCTCAGAAGGTTTTCTCATTCCTTTCTGGTGCCAAGGCACAGGTTTGGGGCCTTTTCAGAGAGGCGAGCAGGCTGCTCTGCTGATGCACACCACCAGAGGTGTGTGCTTGGCCCCTGGATCTCATTGATTGCCTCAGGTTTCTCCAGGTGTCTGGGTAGTGGTTTTTTCCCCTCCCCACTTTCTGTTCTTCCATTGCTTCCAGGTAGAGGCTTCCTGTAAATAGATTTGAGCTTTCGTGCTCTTCTGTCAAATTTCTCTAAAGCCAAAACTTAAGGCCTTGCAGGTGCTGCTCTCAAGCCAAATTTTTGCAAGATTTTTTTTTGCACTTTTGAGGACTTGGCTGGTCGTTGCTCTTTTCAGGCTGAGTCTGTGGACTGGACACGTTGGTCCGAAACGTGGAAATTCAGGAATGAAGATTGCTGGGCAAACTCAGGGATTCTACCACGTACATCTGTGATTTTTTGGCAAGGTGAAGATGGTTAGAGTTTGTCTTGCTCTTGCAGAGTTTTCCAAGCTAATTCAGGCTTGGAGCATCTGCAGCAAGACAGGCTCAGCCACCAATTCTTCAGGCGAGGCAGCTTCTACCTCTTGTCTTGCTTAAAATAATTGTCACCCTGGGATATCCCTGCCACTGAAGGGTTCCCTGTTTTCCCCACAAGTTCCCACCACTGGTTTGGAGCTGGAGCATCAAATGTGCTGGCTTTGGTTTATGGCTAAAAAAGAGGCTGAAATATTGCTCTCTAATGAGATAAATTGGGATTTGGCTGAGGTTGGAAATGAGCTGTGAAATCCATGTAGATTGGATGGGTTGATTTGTCCCCCTCCAGCATTCCACAGAAACCTAATTAGTGCCTTTAAAAAGGACCATAATTTCCTCTGTTACTTTAATCAGAGGGTTGGGTTTTTTTGCTTTTACTGGGAATAACAGGTTATGAAAAGGAAATACCCACACAAGCGTGGTCTTGGATTTTATTTTTCACAAACCTAATTGAATCTGCTAATTTAAATCTCATGGAGGGAGGCTGAGGTAATAATAGTCCTCCTGCAAACTGTGTGGCAGAGCCAGCGAGGATTTGTGGATTTGTTTGGATCTTCATCCTTGTGGAAATAAGGTGCTGCTCCAGGAAAGGCAGAACCAAAAAAACAATTTTGTTTTTCCAGCTCCCATCTGTTGGTTTTTTACATGGTTTTATTGATGCACTTTTTAAAATAGCATCTTGTGTTTACAGTATGAAATTGAGTCCCCATCCCTGCAGGGATTTGAAAGCAGTGTGGATGTGGCACAGGGGATATGGGTGGCCTTGACAGTGCTGGGGGAAAGATTGGACTTGATTATCTTTGAGGGCTTCTTCAAACTGAGCCATTCTGGGATGTGGTGCTGTAAAAATGCTGAAAACTCATGGTTGTTTGAAAGAAAAGATAATTTTAGGGGAAACCTTTGAAGTGACTGTTCCTCCCACCTGTAGAAATGTATGTCATGCTTCCTTCTCATCACAGATCCTGCTTTTCAGGAGTTTTTTTACAAGTGTTCCAGGTTGTTGTTACTTTTTTATTATTTTGTAGTTCTCAGACCCAGCTGCTGTTTCCTTACAGTATTTTTCCCAGCTACCTTGATTTCCCTATAAATATTGATTCTTCAAGTTGCATCTCTTGTTCAGTTCTGGTCTTTTTTTTTTGTGGAGAGTGTCTGCCTAATGTGCATTTGGGTTACTGCACTTTGGGAAAGGTCCTTGTGTCTCTGGGAGCTCTCAGCTGTGGGGACATTTGTTGCTTCTTGGATTGAAGTGGTTTTGGGTCCATCTGCCCTGATTGGAAAGTTTCTCTTGTTTTAAGGCTTCTGGCTTTTTTAACTTGCCCAGTAAGGCGACTTTTAAAATGAGGGAGGGGAGAAAGAGACGGAGATTGTTTTTAGGAATATGCCATCCCTTGGAAAAGCAGCTGTGCACCAATGTACAACCATGTGCATTAACCACGGATTCATCCAGGTTTGTTTCCCATGGACTCACCACCCCTAGCAGTGGCCAAGGCCAGGCTGGATGGGGCTTGGAGCAACCTAGGGTAGTGGAAGGTGGCCTTGGGGTGGAACTGGATGAGTTTTAAGGTCCCTCCAAGCCAAACCAATCTGTGTTTCCATAATATCACGTGTGTGAGATGAGAGGAACAACTGCATTTTTGAGCAGAACTGATGTTCCCTGCACAAAGAGCAAAGGCAGATGGCAGATCCAAACTTTTCAGTGTTTTCAGGAAAGGGAATGCAAATACCACACTCTGAGCTGTCTCTGAGGGCCCGTTTGCTGTTCCTGTAGATAATGCTCAAATTAAGCAGTGATCATTCTTGACACAAGCAAATGCATACTCCAGCCACTGCAGTGCAGGGGAATTTGGCAGGAGGGGATTTTTTGTGTTCATCAAAAGCACATCTCTTCCAGAAGGACAATAGTTGGTGGATGAAATGGGTTGGTGCTTGTGGAGGGGTATAAGATCTGTTCCTCTCTGTCTGTTCTTGGCTTGGTGTGAGTGTACAGAGCAGATCTGAGCCTGTACCTTGCATTTAATCAGAAAACCCAACCATCAGCTGCTTTATAGCTCTCATTTCCAGTTAATGTTTTGGGATAGATGTATCACCTGGTAAATCTGCAAATAAAGCAAAGCTGCTCCTTGTGCAGATGGGGAAAGCTCAACTAAACCTAAACATAATGTTTCAGATTATTGTGTTGAAAGAACCCTTTGGGCAATGATCCACATCCCCAAAATCCACAAACATTTGCTGCCAAGAGAAAGCTTTTTCTTTGAAGTTTTGTGGTTGAAAATACTGCATCTCCTCTCAATAATTCTAGTGATTGTAAGATTGATTAATACAGTAGGTGCATATTAGAGGAGAAATGGTTGAAACTAGAGATGAAATGGAAGGGATTATCCTTTTACAGGGTCTGTATTTACTTTATACATGTACCTCTTTCAGGGTGGGAGAGACAGACACGCAGCAACAAAGGCATTTATTAATTTCAGTGGTTGCTTTTCTCCTTGCAGCCCTTGGAGGTTTGATTTGGTGCAGTGGTGACACTGTTGTTGTGTTCATATTCATGAGCTGCCTCACTGGGAACACATTCAGACAACCTGAATTATCTTGTCCCTGAGCATTGTGTTGTGGTGGGCACAACAATGGGAATGCTGAAGTCCTCACTCCTTAATGCTCACCAGGAGAGTCGTGTTCCTTTCTCACAGGATCCCAGGCTGGCTGAGGCTGAAGGGAGCTCAGGGGGCAGCTGGTGTCACCTCCGTGCTCCAGCAGGGCCATGGCAGAGCCCAGGGCACAGCATTGTGTGCAGCCAGCTCTGCAGCAGCCCCTGGGAGGAGAGCCCAGAGGCTCTGTGCACAATCTGCTCGGGGCTGGCACTGCCCAGGGAAGAAGTTGTGCCTCCTGGGCAGGGCAATGGCTGGGCTCAGGCCCTGCCCGTGGCTCTGGTGCCATTGCTGGGCCCCGCAGCAGAGCCCGGGCCCTGCTCTGCCCCTCCCTGCAGCCAGGGACAGCCAGGCCTGAGGGCCCCTCTCAGCTGGGGCTCCTCTCCAGGCTGAGCAGCCCCAGCTCCCTCAGCCTTTCCTGGGCACCCAGATGCTCCAGGCCCTTCCTCAGCTGCGCAGCCTCCGCCGGCCCCGCTCCAGGAGCTCCCTGGCCCTGCCGTGCTGAGGATCCAGAGCCGGGCACGGCGCTCCAGAGGTGCCTCCAGGGCTGCCCACGGGGCCGGGAGCCCTCCCTGACCTGCTGCCAATGCTCTCCCTGCTGCCCCCGGCGTCCCCTCGGCCTCCTTGGACACTCTGCTGCCTCAGGGACAGCTCGGTGTCCCCAGGACACTCTGCTGCCTCAGGGACAGCTCGGTGTCCCCAGGACACTCTGCTGCCTCAGGGACAGCTCGGTGTCCCCCAGGTCCTTCCCCCCAGAGCTGCTCCAGCAGCTCTCCCCAGCCTGTGCTGGTGCCTGCGGCTGTCTCTGCCTGGTTTCAGGGCTTTTCCTTCTCTCTTTCTCCTCCTCAAGCCTCCTGCACCCTGCTGGGAATAACAGGAATAACCATTCCCCTATGTGGGAATGCAGGTTGCAGGATCCCCAACTGTGATTGATGGCAAAGCGACAAAAAACAGTTGAAGCAAACACAACCTTCTGATACACCTCACCTTCATCTCTGTTGTCTGTACCTACATTTTGGATTTCTTAGTGTCATATTTTATCTGTGGAAACCCAGTGAATAGCTCACTTTCCCTGCATGCTCCAACTATTCCCTTTTTCTGAAAAAAAGTCTTTTGGGTCTTCCCTCCCTCAAGCATCCAGCATTGGGATTTATACTGAATCTGAGTGTGCGGAGTTTTCTTTTTGGGTTTTGTAGTGTGGGTTTTTTTTTTTCCTCCTTTAGTGTTTTGCTTTGAGATGCAGAACTAAAAACACCTGGGATGTTTTCCCTCTCTGAGGCTTTTTTTCAGTGTGCTTTACTATTCTGTGTATATTTGGCAAGAGCTGTAGTTCATACAACTTTGGCTGCACCAGTTGCAGTGAAGACACTCCTGGACACAAATATTTACTGCTGCAAGAGTTGTAGCTGTAGCCTGATGTGTGTTTATGAAGCAAAGTTGTATGTGCCAGTAGTTAGTAAATAATGCATTAGTAAATAAAGAGTAATAGTGTATTGGGTGGAATACATAAAGAAAAGCAGGAATTTTGGCCACTGGGTTGCAGCTGCTGAGAGGATTTTCCCCTTTCTTTTCTCTTTAGCTCTGTCAAAGGTTTGTGTGACTTCAGGTTTTTTTGATTTTGGGTATTTTTTTGCTCCCTTCCTGCTGGCTTGTTGTTTATCCTTCTTTTTTTTATTATTAGATTGCTAGTTCCTCTGGCATTAAATCTACCAAAATCTTTCCAAGGCTTCCCTGTAGATCCCTGTATTAATGCATAGCAGAGGCAGCAAGTTATTGTTCGTTTTTTTTGCCAACAGACAGGTTCTGCTCAAAACTTGGGCCTTGGTTTTCTACCCTTTACCCCTACTACAGATGAACCTTCAGCAAGTTATTTCTGGACTATAATTAAGGAAGAGCAGAGTCCTGGTGGCTGTTACAGGCTTCCTCCTGCCTTCCTTTAGAGCTTAGCAGGCTTTTATTCCTGCAAGTGCCTGGTTGGAATCACTGATTGTCTGTAATCTCTCGGCCTGGGACAGTCTCCATCAGCTCTGGTGGCAATTCTTTGCTATTCCAGGATTCCCTAAATGTCCTTCAGGTCAGGTGTATTGTAAACCTCAAATAATTGAGAAGATTGAGTGGGTTTGCCGCAGTCCTTGTTTGCCAGACTGTTGAGGTGAGGAGGAACTGGAAATTGGGCTGCCTAAATTGGAGGGTTGATGGATTTGGAAAGGGTGAAGAACCAGGTGGAACAGGCAGATGGGAATGTTGGAAGCTCCTTGTGAATACCTGGGTGTTTGACACCATTGTTGCTCTTTTCAGAGCTAAAATGATATTTTAGTAATAAAGCTTTAAAAATAAGAGCTGTGGAGCTCCAACACACTTCACACAAGCAGAAAAAGTAATTAGCAGGGTGATCTTTTTATGCAGGTTGATTTTATTTTTTTCTTTTTTTTTGTGCTTGAGGGCCTCATTCTTGCAGTCAAATGTGGAACAAAGTAAAATGACTGCAAGTCAAAATTGTTGATGTTGAAACTGTAAACAAGCTGTAAATATTTGACTGAAGGTAGTCAACCGTTGACATAAATTAACAAGGGATGTTATCAATTTCCCCTTGCTTTGAAACTATTTTTAACTATAAATCTTTGTGAAACATCTTGTGCTTGGGCCACAGGAGTTACTGTGGGCATTGCTTCAGCAATAGGTTTGGGATTTGTATTTTTGAAATTGCTCTGTGATGGTTTTTTTTTTTGTTTTGGTGTTGATAGGTGGATCATATTTTGATGAGATGAGGAAAACAAAGATTTAGATGAGGTATTAAATTATCAGGGTGCTGTGAGGGCTGGGAAGCCAGAGGGTAAATAAGGTTTGCAGGGCTGTGCACGATAAATCAAATATGATAATGAATTCTAGATTCAGAAGGGGAAAATAATACACAGTTTGCATGATAATGCAGGTCACAAGCAGTACTTTTACTTTCAAATGTTGATTAGTTAAGCAGTTTTTAAAAATGATGTTGCAACCGTGTTTGGGAACAGCTTGTCAGCATCTGTTTAAGGTTTGTTTCATAATTTCTCCAAAGGGATGTCAAATGGAGGAATTCTGTTGACTAAATTACTGCAGGCTATTAGTTATGCTCTTGAAATATATTATTACAAATGTAAATAACAGTCATCAGCTACAAGTGGATTGCTCCTCTTACAGGCTGGCTTATTAAAAAAACAAAAGATTGTGGAACTCCTCTGAATTTTCAGCAGAAGAATTGAGCTGATTTTGTGTTTTCTGTGGTGAGGTGGGACATGGTCAGTGATGGTGGTGGAGGATAGAGGAGTGACCTGCATTTTTCTCTTCCTGTCTCCAATTCTTCCTTCCTTTTCCTCCCCTGAAGCAACATTCCTCTCAGATGAAACCTTCCAGCCTTCTCCAGTCTCTGAGTTCAGCCACTTTTCCTGCTGGTTTCTGGCAAGCTGAGGGGTAGGCTGTTCTGGTGGCTGAAGTTGGAGGAGTGAACATGGAATAAGATGGGTTTTGTCCTGCCTATGGCAGCTGAAAATGTGCTGACATAGCCTAGTCTGGCTTAGGAACTCACCTGAGCCTTGTTGGGCTTCATCTTTGTTCACAGCTGCTCTGGCAAGGGTGAGGTCCCCATGAGCAGACCTGGGTGGCACTGGGTTAGCTGGGTGGAGTGGTGTCCCTGTGGTCCCTGCTGCTGGCAGGCACAGGACAGCTCTCTCCAGCTGAGGAGACACCTCGGGGAGCAGATGTGCCTCACATGAAATCTCTCCATTTGTCCTCTTTGGCCACACTTGGTTTTGGGCTGAGCTTTCCTTGGCTGTTTTCCTTCTGAACCTCTGCCAGTGTGACCAGGAGTACAGGTGGATTTGGCTGCCTTGTGACACCCTGTCCTGCATTTCCTTCACCGCTGGGCACCTTGGTGTGTGTGGGATGTGCAGAGCGTGGCCAGGGAGGGGGATGAGATCCATTGCTGTTACAGCTGTGGTTGCCACCAGTCTCCTTGATGAAAATAAGCAAAGCCACATTTGCTGACTCTCCAGCCAGTTCTTCCTGAATCGTCAGCTTTTGAAAAGAGCAATGGAAATTGTGCAAAGTTCTTGCTTTCACAAAAAATCATCTTCAAGTGTGAAAGTTGTCATCTCTATTCCCTCGCAGAATCACAGAGCAGTTTGCAGTGGAAGGGACTTTAAAGTCCATCCCACCCTGTGCCCTGGGCAGGGACACCTTCCACTGTCCAGGTTGCTCCAAGAACCTTTATCTTTGAGGATAACTAAAGATGTGTCTAAATTTTTGGCTTTTCCACTGTTCTTGACATGATTTCTGGCCAGAATTGGAGGCAGGATATTTAATTTTGTGAACTGTTTGTTGTGGAAATTGCACATTACAACTTCTTGGCCTGCAGTTTGTTCTTGGAAAGATGTCAGAGCAGGCTGGACCATGGAATTGGACCCAGCTGCTGCTTCTTGGGTGTCAGATGTGTGAAGGATCATCTCAATGTGGTTCTTTCACAAGCTCTTGTGTCACTGTGAGGGGAAAACCTCTTGGTTTTTTACTTCCTATTGCTCAGTGGAGCCTGCTCTGCAGAGAAAATCTTCCTTATGGTGCCTGTTAGAAAATCTTTCTGTACCAGACAATGTAGTATTCCATGTCTGCTCAGAAAACACTGGTGTGTCTCATGTCTCTGCCTCTCTCTGAGGTTTTCATAGAACCATGGAATATCCTGACTCATGAGGATCATCCAAATCCAGCTCCTGGCCCTTACTGCTTATTACAAGTTAGTAATTTTTTTTTAAATAAATATCCAGTGTGCAACAACTGAATGCAGAAGAGGGATTTTACTTTGTTGTTGTTGTTGTTTTTTCAGTTTCTTTCAGATCTGTCATTCAGTGCCTGCTCACCTCCAAGACAGATTTAAAACTAAAGAAATTCAGAGGGGTATTTACCTTCAGGTTGCTTTGGGAACACCTGGATGGTTTTTACTTAAGCCTGAAAATCCCCTTTTGAATTCCTAGTAATTGCAAACCCTAAAAATGTGTTTCCAACTTAGAGTGAGTAATATTACTTGGAATTGTTTTGTTACTGGACTCAAAAAAAAAAAAAAAGATTGTGGAACTCATCTGACTCTTCAGTAGAAGAATTGTGCTGGTTTTATATTGTTTGGGTGGGAGCAAGCTGGAGGCGGTACCTGGATTCTGGTGGAGGACAGAGGAGGGATCTGCATTTTTCTCCTCATGGCTCTCATTCCTTATTCCTTTTTCGCCACTGAAGCAGCATTCCCCTCATGAAACCTCCTGGATTTTTCTCCATAACCATAAATAGCAAAATACAATAAATTCTCTTTTCTCTCTGTCCTCACTCTGTGGAACAAGGTGATTCCACATTTTTTAGCTCTCAATGTTTTACCAACAAATGGCATTGGGGAGGTTCTTGGATTTTGGGGAGACAAGGGAAGAGCCACTAATTTTTAGAGCACTGAGCACTTCTTGTCCTTCTCAGTGTCTGCAGGGACTCAGAGCAAGATCTTTGCATCAGGTGGTGGGTGGTACTCCAGACAAAGTCAGGGAGTTACATTTTCTTAATTGGTTTTGATGATTCAGCCTGGAACATGAATCACCCCGGACAGAGCTGGATGTTTCCTGGGTAGTGAGAGCCAAGTCATTTTAGTTTGCCCCAGAGGCTAAATTGATGTACAGATCAAGTTCATTTTTTTTTTCACACTCCCAGCTGTTCATTTTTCTTGTTCAGACAGTTTTATTTACTGGGAGCCTAAAAGGTCTGTCAGCACGGACTGCCTGGGCATCCTGTCAGAGCCTGGAGGCAGCACCTCCTCAACACGTGCTCTGTGTGAAAGTGTCTGCCTGGGCCCTTGGCTTTTTGATTTACTTAAATTAGAAGATGTTTCTGGTGTCCCCAGGAAGCTGCTTGGTCCCAGACATGACATCTGAACTTCGTGACTTTTCAGGGAGAGATTTCTCACCGTGTCACAGGTTCTGCCCGCATTGGTTTGTGTCCATTGGGCAAAGCTGCGCAAGGTGCCTCACAAATAAAACTTTTCTAAAATCATCTTGATGGTTAAAATTTTCAGGAGGAATTTCTGCATGGAAAGGGTGCTCAGGTCTTGGCAGGGGCTGCCCAGGGAGCTTTGGAGTGCCCATCCCTGGAGGTGTCCCAGGAAGGGCTGGAGGTGGCACTCAGTGCTCTGGGCTGGGGACAAGGTGGGCACTGGGCACAGCTGGGACTCCATGGGCTGGGAGGGATTTTCCAGCCCTAGTTCTGTGATTAAAAACTTCATTTTTAAACATTTTCTGGTGTTCATTTCAGTAGGAAAGCTTGCTTTGTGTTTGGCACAAACAGAATTCTCACTGTTGAAGCTTTTGTTTCTTGTTTATCCTGTTGATGGTTGAACTGTGTGGGAAAGGTCTGCTGCAGGATTTCTTGGTTTGTTTTTGCACATCTAAAATTTCTGCCAGGGTGGAGATGTTCACTTGATCTTGTGCAGCTCTGAGAGTGGGCAGGCCCTGGCACAGATTCCCAGAGCAACTGTGGCTGCCCCTGGATCCTTGGAAGTTTCCAAGGCCAGGAAAGATGGGGCTTGGAGCAACCTGGGCTAGTGGAAGGTGTCTCCTTTTCTGTTGTTAATTGTTGGGGGTTTTGTAATTTCTGATTTTGTTTCACTTTTTTTTTTTTAATGAAATGTGTTTGAAGTGAGGCAAAGTTTGGGGATTTTCCCTTAGTTCACACTATTCAAAACTTTTGTTGTTCTTGTGTTAGTTAAAATTCAAGGGCTGGTTTTTTTTTTCCAAGTGAGGTGGAGAGTTTAGTTGAGCCTTCCATTGCACCCTTCCAAATGTTGAGTGCGTGCTCTGGAGATTAAAATGCTCTATTAGGGACTGATTAAAACATAAAATTAAATTGTGTATCATAATTTTAGCTCCAAGTTTAGATTAATTAAAAACTAAATTGCCTATAACACCTTCCACTTTGATACTTCGGTGCCTTCCCATATGATCAGATGCAACTGGGAAGTTTAAATAGTCAACTGAACACACTTTTACGTGAACAGTGAGAATTAAATAGTCAGGTTTGGGTACTGCACCATTAGGATTACAAGAGACACTGGTTATGAGAAATTTTGTGTTTTAAAAGTTAAATTTTAGAAGTTAAATTAACTGAAAGTCAATTTAAAGAGGAAAGAAGCATCCAGAATGAAGAATTTTAAGGAATTGTGATGTCTTAGCCGGTTAAATCGTGTAGAAAACTCTTTTAGAAGTGGTTCAATGTAGTCTTAGAGACTAAATTTTAGATGTAATTTTAGATGCTAAAATTAACATGTCATTTGAATACTTCATTGTCTTGCTTACTTTCCAGTAAGCTCAAAGTTGTAGTCCAAATTTTAAAATTTCAGATACTAGAGATTATTAGAGGGATTATTAAGTAATTGTCAAGGTGCTGAGTGATGTTGAAAAGGAGCACTGAGGGACTGTACAGCTAAAAGGTGTTACATATGCAGCCCAAGATACACTGAACATGTTTTCCTGACTTGTGCTTTATTCTTGTTTATTTGGGGCTTTATTTCATCTCATCGAAGACTTTGGGTAAAATCTGGATGGATCTGGAGCTTTGTGTCAGGTGGTTTTTCCAGTGCTGGCCTTTATTGCAATAATTCAGTCTGCAGGGAGGAGGACGCTGTCCCTTGTGGCTCTTGCTTCAGATCTATTAATTTTAACATAATTAATCTGTTTACTCAAATTTGTCCCTCTCATGCCCTGATTTTCTTCCTCCTTAGAATATGCACCTGGCAAGCTGTTGTGCAGATTTATCACATGTGCTTCAAATGGGCTGAGGAACAAAATGAAGACATTTTTCCTTAAATGCCTGACTGTCCTTGAAGCCTGGGGCTTTCCAGCAGACAGCCCTGAGTGGAAATGGATGAGGAGTTTTTCCTCTGCTCTGGCTTTCAGCAAACTTACATTTTCTTGCCCTTCAGGTAGGAAATGGGGTGTATCCTACTATGAGGTGGAAAAGAGTAGCAGAACCAGAGCAGAGAGTGCTGAAAAGCATTTGAGGATGATTTTTTTTTTAGCTAGTCAAGTATTCCAAATACTGTGTTTTGTTTTCTGGGTTTTTTTGCAAACATGCCTGCTCACAGAAATGCTGGAATTCTGAAGTGCTGCTACTTCTCTTTGTCCCTAGGGAAGAAACTGCTTTTGTATTGCAAACTCAGTGGAGCAGAAATTTATGAGCAGCCTGATCTATGCCCTTCTGTTGGGGAGGAGGGATTCAAATAATTGGGAACCTCTGGATGTAGAAACACTTGTTTTGTTTCTTCTGTACATTGTGTGATGGCTGTGAAACGATCCCCCAAACATCCAGGGGGACCTGGACAAGCTCCATGGGGCCCTTGGGAATCTCATGGGTTTAACAGAATCTCATGGTGCTGCCCCTGGCTTAGGGCAACTCCCAGGATTGATCCAGGGGATAAGCAGCCCTGGAGAAGGGAGCTAGGGGTGAGAGCTGGGACCCAGAACCCCCCCGTGCCCTGGGCTGAGCCCCAGCGTGGGCAGCAGGGGAAGGGGGGATTCTGCCCCTGTGCTCAGGTGAGAGCCCACCTGCAGAGCTGGGACAGCCCTGGGGCCAGCACAGGAGGGAGCTGGAGCTGCTGGAGAGAGCCCAGGGGAGGCACCAGGGGGATCAGAGGGATGGAGCAGCTCTGCTGGGAGGAAAGGCTGGGACAGCTGGCATTGTTCAGCCTGGAGAGGAGAAGCTCTGGGGTGACCTCAGTGTGGCCTTGCAGAGCCTGAAGGAGTTGATGGGAAAGATGGGGAGGGACTCTTTATAAAGGCCTGGAGTGCCAGGATACAGGGAATGGCTTCCCAGTGCCAGAGAGCAGGGATGGATGGGAGGGTGGGCAGGCCCTGGCACAGGGTGCCCAGAGCAGCTGTGGCTGCCCCTGGATCCCTGGAAGTGTCCAAGGCCAGGTTGAATTAGAAACCAGTTTGTAACAAACAATAATGATCCTTACTCCTGATGCTACAGACATTTCCTTTACTGATGCCATAAATCCCCTTCTGCTGTTGCTTTAGGAAGTGTGACCTGACAGTAATTAAGCAGTAATTGGTGTACGAAGGCAGGAGCTGTTCCTAGTAGCTAAGTATTGTTAGAAAATAATTTCATTTATCCAATGGTATTTCAGCAGTTCTAACCAATTTTGGGTTTATTATGTGCCATATGTTTGCCCAGCAGGACTTGGGATTTGGTTTAGCAAATGCAGTTGTTGTGCTTTATTGAATGCTGGTTTTAAAAGCACTTTTTTTTTTGCTCGCTGGGGTATATAAATATTTTTCTTTCCCTCCCATCTATGTTGCTCTCTCCCAACCTTGTGCATAGCTTTTGCTTCATCATCTCTTGTTAAAGCATGGGGTTTTTGAGGAAGGGGAGGGTTGACCTCACTGGTTTTGTGTTCCTTAAAGCTGAGTTTTGGTCAGAACTCAGACCTGAGGAGTGGCAGTGATGACAGAGCTTAGCTGAGCATGGTTTTAGAGGTGTCTAAACTCCCTGCCACCAACTTGGCACATGAATGAGTTACAACCAGCAGCTGCTGCTGCAGATCCATGGATACAATATTTTGGTTTTTCTTTATTTTTTTGTGCTTTCTGCCTCCTTTTTCTGTGCTTTAATTTATGAAAGCCAGTCTTGGACATTTGCACACAGCCTTGACCATGTACCCCACCTAAGTGGGGAATCCAGGGGTTCTGCCCTTGTTTGGGAGCACAGGTGTTGAAATGACTCCTCTGTGAGAAGACAAATGATTTGTGTTCCTTGAGGAATACCCTGATGGCCTTCAACTGTTAAAAGCTGACTTGAAAAATCTCTTTCTACCCAAAAACCTTTCGCTCTTGTTGCAATCCCAGCGATGAATGAGGCTGATAGAGAGATTTAGCTCTTGGAGCTATTCAACACAGACCTAATCCATGGTGGTTGGTTTGTCCTCAGCATTCCTGCTGGGGTTCACGTCCTCTCCTGGTGGCTGATGAGGAGAGAAGGGCTTTTCCCATCTCTGAAAGGTGTAGGGCCTGTGCTGTTGCAAGATGAGAGAAAATGCAGGAATGATTTCCCAGGGAAAGGTGAGTTCATGGAAGAGATGAAACTGAAGCAGTGAAGAGTTGAGAGTTTCTCTTTTTCTTAAACACTTGGACTGTGTTAAAAGATTTTTCAGTTTCTCCACAGAAACACAGGAGGTGGAAAAACATTTTGTTCATCTTCCCTGGGAATTAGTCCCGTGCTTTCCCCCATTGTTAAGACTTCATTAAATCCAGGGGAAATTCAGCAGAGATTTGATTATGAGACTGTAAATAATTCCTCTCTGAAGAATAACTAAGTGATTTCAGGACTCTCAGAAAAGGAAGGACAGAAGAAGGATGTCATGGAGCTTTGTAATGACTGAAGGGAAAGGGGAGCAAGGATAGATAATTCCCACCTTTTCCAGTGCAAGTGCTGGGCTATCCACACATGAAATAAGTTGTTATTGGGGTTTTTTTGTGTTTTTTTTAGCTTTATTTGGTGGTCCTCATGATCTCTCTGTTTGGATGCCTGATCAGCCATAGGTTTGTCCTGACTGATAGACATATTTTGTCTTTGTAAGGGTGAAAAAAGATTTCATGGGTAATTTAATTATTTGAAGGTGGCTTTTTTCTTTTTTTTCCCCCTTTTCCTTTCATTCAGCTGATACAAAAACTTCTCTTATAGATGTTAGAACAAGGATATTGTTGCCTGTCCTATTGTAGGATCAGTGGTGGGATGTGGAAACTACTCTAAAACCTGAGAGTTTTCTGCCTCTGTTCCTATTCTTATTTCCAACACAGGTGAAGTCAACAATTTTTTGAAAATAAAGCCAAAATTTTGCTGTATTGCAAACCTTTTTTCAAATGTAAGAGGCTCTTATTTGTAGAAGGAAGTTCATAGAAGCCAATTGATTCTAGTATCTTTATTTTTCTTTGCCTCTTCTGAAGTAAGAACTAAGTTTGAGTTGTTTTTTCAGAGATCCCACCTTCTGTTTTGCAATTCGTCCATTTGTTAGGCTTTTTAAAATGGTGAAGAAAATTTAGTTTTAATACCATATTTATGGTCAGATTGGCCATTTAATTAACTTTAGACAAAACTTTCATATGCAGTAGGAATGGGCTTGGTGTCCTGCCACAAACCAAAATCACTCTGTGTTTTGGGAGGCTCTGAATTGGATTTTAGCAATGCTGTGCTGAATTATGCCTTGGAATGAGGGGAAGTGGCAGTGTAAGATGATTTTTAAACAGCAGTGGCACGAGTGATTGGAATGATGAGCGTGGAGGTATTTATGTGAAGTTTTTTTGCATAATGAGAAGGGAGTGAGTTATTGGGGGAGAGATAGCAATGATCCAGCTCATAAAAGCTGTGCTCAGGAGAATAATTTCATTAAATACTCCAGCAGATCAGTAAATCCTTCAGCTGCCTTTTGCAGAACAGTCAGAGAGTTGATGTTCTTCTGGGAGGAATTCACCTCCTGTTTCTTGCCTCCTCCCTCCACCCTGCAATTTTGCTAAATCAATTTATTGCCTGGCAAAGCCTGCAAACAGAGCCTTCCAAGGCAGTAAAGATCCCATCCACTTAGAGGCCTTTTCTGTCAATATCCTAAAAATGCTGTGATTGATCCTTGGGTTGGAGTGCAGCCTGTCCTGCCCAGTCTCCTGTGACCAGCCCAGCTCCTTGGGCTTCCCTGTCCTGCTATTCCCTTCACCTTAACAAGGATTTGCTGTTCTCTGCTTCCTGTTTCTCCCATCAATCCACTGATCTGACTTGGACTTTGTGCCAGGTCTCTGTGACTTTGGGTTCTTTGGTATCAAAGGCCTTCAGTTACCTCCAAGAAGGGGGAAAAAAATCCTTTAATAAATATCCATTTCTATAGAATTCAGCTTGAGGAAAGCGAGAAATAAATAATTAATTGATTCCAGCTTATACAGGTGGGACAAGGATTTGATGTTCTGGTGAAAATGATGAATTCAGCAAGCAGTGTTGGAAACTTTGGTGCTCTTCAACTCCTTTGGATTATCCAGCAAAGCTTTAATTCTCAGAATTTTTTGCCCCATAAATATTCTTGGAGAGTGATTCCGGTCATTCCTTACGTGAGCCCAGTTCTGAATTTGAAGTGACTGAAAACCTGCTGTCCCTGCCCATGGAATTAGATGATCTCAAAGTTTTTTCCCAACCCATTGTATGATTTTATAATTCCCGTAAAGAAAGCAAGATATCAACCCTGAAGTCCAGACTCCTTGAGCACTGCTTCCTCCTTTTTAAGAATTTAAAAGGAGACTTGATTAATTTAGAGGGATAGTTATTAATTTGAGTCGGAAAGAAATCTAGGGCAGATGCTAAGAAATAGAGCAGGGTCATTTTGTGTTACTAATGAATTTGAAAATTCCATATCTTGTTAAACTTCCAGTTTGCAGCAGAGCTGGTAATAGATCCTGAGCAGAATACTTTGATTCAAGTATTGATTAGCATTTTTGGCTGATATTTTCTATATTAGACAGCCTGCTCTTCAGGAGACTTTGGAGAATATTTATGTTTGGGAGGGAATTTCGGACAAAAAACACATTTAAATATGTCTTTTAAAAATTGGTTCAGCCTCAAATTCTTTTTAGGCAATTCCAATGCTGCTGAAAGTGAAGCACAGTTCCAAAGAGCAGCTGTGTGACATTGATGAATTTCCTGGTTTTCTGTTATAAAATGATGGGGTTTGGGATGAGCTTTACCCTACCTGTCGAAGACTTAAGATATCAGACTTAAGACTGTGATTAAAAGTCATAAATGTGGTAAAAATTGCAGTGCCCAGTTTGGGCAAAGGCCTTTCCCTGTGAGAGTCTGTTCAAAAACAAGACTTCTATTGAAGGGCACAACCAGAAACACCAAGATTTTATTCCTAAAAGGGGACTTGAGCACAGAAATCCTACATCCACAGCTTCCCAGTGCCCTGAGGGTTTCCTGGTGGGACATCTGCTGAGCCAGATTTTGCAACCTGCCTGCATCAGATGTGTTTGCAGCCACTTGGGGGTTCATGATTGCACACTAAGTGATGACTAAAGATGTAGGCTCCTGTTCCTGCCTCTTTGCATTTGTTCTGTAAAGGTGTAAACGATGATGAAAGCATCAGGAAAATGGTTTATGCATAAAAGATTTGAGGAGGAACACAACAGAACTTGGAAAACACTTCCATTTCAAGAGTGGAGAAGGCTCCTGTGAGGATGCATCCAGAGATTAATTTCAGTACCAGAATAATGTTGTTTAGAGCCATGATTGAGGTCTCCTGTGCTCAGGTGATTTATGGCCACCTTGTTAACAGGAGGTGAAAGTTCTTCAGGGTAAATCCAGGTCTTGTTCCAGGGTAAATCTGCCTCTTGAGGGGGATTTGGAAGAGCTGCTGTCCTCCCATCCCAATAGGTGGCCAGTCAAAGTGGCCTCTGAGGAGGTTTAGCCAAAGCTGGGTTGTCATGAACTTTTTTCACAGTTTTGCTCTCATTCTTACTTTGATTTCCTGCTTTCCCTATTGACCTCTCAAAGTGGTGTGGCAGAACCCAAAATCTTGGCATGTGGGGCTGTAGGTCTTAAAAAAATCTGTTCCTACTAAGTTCAAAACCTTCTGATTCCCTCAAGATGCAATTAATGAGAAAGCACTGGAATTTTAAACTTCAGAATCAGGGTAAGGCTGTTCAGCAGCATTGATGTCATTACTGTGATCTTCTCTGCTTCTCTGTGCCACCTCAGACTATGTCCTCGGGTCAAGTGGCATTGCTTCTGTCTGGATCCTATTTTGGATAACTTCCCAAAGGCCTCTTTAGAGATTTTGCCTTGATTTTGATGGCTTCCCTCCAAGGCTAAACATCGTATTGTTATCAGGATATTTTGTCTTGAAAGATTTTTCTTCCCAGTTTTCCCCCTTGGGGAGGAATGCCTCACATCAGTTGTGTGAATCAGGAGTCAACTCCAGGAAAAAGCTCTTTTCAGTGCAGTAACAAATCCCAGCGTCCCTGAGGCTGGAAAATCCCTCCCAGCCCATGGAGTCCCAGCTGTGCCCAGTGCCCACCTTGTCCCCAGCCCAGAGCACTGAGTGCCACCTCCAGCCCTTCCTGGGACACCTGCAGGGATGGGCACTGCAAAGCTCCCTGGGCAGCCCCTGCCAAGGCCTGAGCACCCTTTCCATGCAGAAATTCCTGCTGCTGTCCAAGCTGAGCCTCCCCTGGCCCAGCTTGAGGCCGTTTCCCCTTGTCCTGTCCCTGTTCCCTGGCAGCAGAGCCCGACCCCCCTGGCTGTCCCCTCCTGTCAGGAGTTGTGCAGAGCCACAAGGTCCCTCCTGGGATGTGTTGTCACTTTTGGAGTTGGGACATTGTTGAAACAGCTGAATTTAAGCCCAAATTTCCCAAAACCTGACTGGCTCATTCTCAGGTGTAGAACCTTCCCTCTCATCAGTTGTGTGCTGAGGACCAAAGTGATGGCAAAGGAGTAAAATTCAGATTAGGTGAAGTAAATTTCTTACTCCAGGCAGTTTCTTTAGCTTGGAACAAGTGTAGAGAATTGTTAGGAAACTCACACATCATTTATGAGCTTTTATATGTTTTACTCAATTTATATCACACAGCTGGGGGGCAAAATAGAACATATCAATTAGCAACTGAATTAAGCCATTAATCTGTTCTGTTCAGCAGATATTCCTCTGATTCACTGCATGTTTTGGAGGGAGGAAATGTGTCCCTGAACCCTATACCTGAGGTGAGGTGCACAGCACTACCTGGGGGCTCCCCTTGGCTCCTGCAGGCAGTTTGCAAAAGCCCTGAAGCATGGGATGTCCTTGTTTTAATCTGCATAATTAAATCTATTGTTGTTTGGAGAGGAAACAACTGGGAGTAGAGTGTTTTCTCTGTTCTGATGACTTCCTGAACAAGCCCGAGTGTTTAGCTGGCATGAGAGAAATTTCTTTGTGTGTGTTCTTGCTTTTATTCCTGTCTGTATTCCTCTAGGACAGAAATATTACAGTGTCATGGGAAAATTTTGTTGCTACAGCAGCTTTGTTGATCAAGATTTCAGTTGACGTCCGTCATGTCTCTTTCTTGCAGCAAAGAATCCTTGGGAATTTTCCTTTTCCATGTTTTAAACTACCAGAGGGCAGGGCTGGATGGGATATTGGGCAGGAATTGTTCCCTGGCAGGGTGGGCAGGCCCTGGCACAGGGTGCCCAGAGCAGCTGGGGCTGCCCCTGCATCCCTGGAAGTGTCCAGGGCCAGGCTGGACTTTGGGGCTTAGAGCAGTCTGGGACAGTGGAAGGTGGAACTGGATGGGTTTTCAAATCCCTTCTGCTCCAAACCAGTCTGATTTTTAAGGTAGAGTTGGAGTTTTTTGAGTTTCTTGTGTTTGACAGAGGGAGTGCAAGGTCACCCAGTGTCCTTCCTGAGCTCTTGTCCTTCTCTGGCATCTCTTTTTTGAAATGATGGCAGCAAACCCTTTGTTTAATGCTCCAGGGGTTTCCCATTGTCCTATATAATGTCATTCTAATTTACTCCCTCTTCCTCTCCCTCCTAATGTTCCCCAGCATTTTGTTTGCTTCAGCTCGGTTCCCAGAGCCGCTCCCTGTGCTGCCTCCTCTGAGGGGAAATAGCTAAAAAGCTGACAAATTCCCAGTCCCTCTCTGCATACATGAATATCTTATCTGTCCCAGTGTGCCTTTTTAGCCAAATGAAGATTCCTTTCCCAAGCTGCCCAGGTATTAAATGCATTTAGATCCTCACAGAGCTGCTGACAGCCCTCTGTTTGTAGCTAGGGCTGAACTCTGGAGCTGGCAGACTTTCACCTGGCACTTAATTCTGCACTCTGACACCTTCCCTTCTTCACCCAGCAGTAGTAAAGTGTGTGGGCCAGCTCATCTGGCCTCTTAGCTTGTAGTTTTCTCTTGTTTTTACAACTGAATTGCACTAAAATGGTGTTCCCTGCCGTTCAGCCTTTTATTTTGGACAGCCAGCCTCACACCCCACAGGGCTTCCCTTTCTCTCCCATCCCTCGTTATACATTTCAGGAGGAAAGCCACAAAAAATTGAGGGAACAGATTGAAAGTACCCCTAATCTCAGGCCTGCTGCCAATCCCATGGAATACATGCCTGGGTTGAAAGGGATCTCTTCCGACACGGAATGAAAACTAATTTAATCTTTTTATCTTTAGAATGAATTCTTCTTATAATTGTGTTATGTTCTTGCTGCCAGGGCCTTTTTTATCACTCCCCATCTTGGCAGCTTCAGGACACTGTGGACACAGCCCCAGGAGGGGACACATCACTTCCCTGGGCACTGCTTACCTGTAGTTCCCTTTCTGCTACAAACCACAGGAATGCCTCTTCCCCTTTCTTCAAAGGAGCTGTCTCAGGATCGTGTCCAGAGCTCCACCCTCTCTCCTGTAGGAATAATCATGACTTCCAAGTCTGTTCCCCTTCCCTGACTTCCGCAGTGAGCAGGAATCTGTGCTGGGTGTCACCAATTCTCAGCAGTTGCTGTTTGGTGACATTAACAGTCACATTGCATCTCTCAGGTTCGTCCCTGTGCTAAAATTCCTTCTTGGAATGTTGTGGACAGAGCAGCCTCTGAGATGGAGTCACATTGCTCACTCTTCTGTGGGAAAGGAAAGCCATGAGAAGATTCACCTAGAACAGAGGCTGGACAGAGTTACAGAATAAACTAGGGATTTATTAAAAGGATTTCCTCCGTGGATGCACCTTGGGCAGCACAAGAGCCCAGCCAGGGCTGCACCCAAGGTGAACCCAAATGATCACAAAATGGACAATGGGTCACGGGGTCTGTCACTGTGATCAGTTCTGCTCCATTTGCATCTTGGAGTTAATTGTCCAGTTACAGCTTTGGGTTCTGCAGTCCCATCCTGCTTGTTTTTCTGTCTTCAGCCCACGTTGTTTGTGCTCTTGGGCTGAGATTTGGATCATTTGTCCTTGGTCCCCAGCTAGAGAAGGAATTGTTTTGTCTCCCTACTCTGTGAAGAGAACTTGCTAACACTTAATTTGAAGCTGACAGTTGCACACTAAAGCAGCACAGAATCTGAAAAATACAAAAAAGCTAAAACTTAAGGCATCATGACCTTTGTCTCCTATGTTTTCCTTCCCCCTGAGTGCCTTGGATACCCTCTCCTCTGTGCTCCTCTCTGACTGTGAGGATTTTTATCCTGGCATCTCTGCTGCTGATGCTTGGGCCAGTTTATGTTGCTGCAGGTAAAAGAGATCTCTTCCCTCATTTGTGAAGCTTGATTTATTATTGCAGGATCCCAGAATGGTTTGAGTGGGAAGGGACCTTCCACAGGCCAGGGACACCTTCCACTGTCCCAGGCTGCTCCAAGCCCCATCCAGCCTGGCCTTGGACACTTCCAGGGATCTAGGGACAGCCACAGCTGCTCTGGGCACCCTGTGCCAGGGCCTGCCCACCCTGCCAAGGAACAATTCCTGCCCAATATCCCATCCAGCCCTGCCCTCTTTCAGTTTAAAGCCCTTCTGTGCACCCTGGCATTCCAGGCCTTTATCCACACTCCTTCTCCAGCCTCAGAGGCTCAGATGTGATGCCTGAATTTGTGATGATGCCCTGGCAGGAATGTGGTGCCTCACTGATGTGCCATGGGGAAGTCACTCAGTGTCCACGCTGTGCTGCCTCTTTCCAGCCTATTCAACTTGACCAGCTCAACCTAATGTCTTCTAAACACCAGGTTTTTAATGGAATTCATGGAAATGTCAGCTCAGTGCCAATTAAAATACCAAGTAGGATGGTGAAAAGTGAGTGGAAGAGAGGGCGAATGTTATCAGGAGCCTGTGGATTTGTACAGGCTGTCCATTCCTTGAGTGATCTCTGCATCTTTGAGTGCATTTCCTTGTTTGCTTTTGTCCATTTTCCCAAATCTGGCCTCAGTCAGAGACAAACTTGTGTCCTTGTGTGAGTGTAAGGGTGCTGTTCATTTAAGGACTGTCAGAAAGCAATGTTGTTTTTTTCCTTTATGAGATGTTACAGGAAATTGGTGAAACAATCTTATTTACTTTGACAGCTTCTGAAATTTGAGAATAGCCCACTTTTAAAACATTCCTTTGAGTGATGTGTTATTGCTGGGTTGTTAAGCTCTGGTTTTGGTGGTGTTCCTGGGTTTCCTTCAAGGATCTTACTGTTACTTGGATATCTTTATAGTTTCTTAAATATAAACATTTGCAAATCCATTTTGGCTGATCTTACAGAAATAACCACCAGAAAAGCCCTATGAGTAAAGTATCTAAATAAACAATGAAATGTTTCATGCCCAACAAAACTGCTTTAACATATTCTAAGGGATGTGCTGTGTACCCTCAGGAAATTTAGGATTTAGGTTCTTGTTGTGCATCACATGCCCTGTGGCTGCTCCCTTCACCTCCAAGTTTGTTGCTGATGGTGTGGAATTGTCTCTGCACGACCCTGGGGTGAGGTGCAGTGCTTTTCCTTGGATTTCCCCATTTCTTAACCCAGTCCTGGGCTGAGCCCCAGCGTGGGCAGCAGGGGAGGGGGGGATTCTGCCCCTGTGCTCGGGTGAGAGCCCACCTGCAGAGCTGGGACAGCCCTGGGGCCAGCACAGGAGGGACCTGGAGCTGCTGGAGAGAGCCCAGGGGAGGCACCAGGGGGATCAGAGGGATGGAGCAGCTCTGCTGGGAGGAAAGGCTGGGACAGCTGGCATTGTTCAGCCTGGAGAGGAGAAGCTCTGGGGTGACCAAATTGTGGCCTTGCAGCGCCTGAAGGAGCTACAGGAAACATGAAGAGAGATTTTGGACAAGGGCCTGGAGTGCCAGGACAAGGGGGAATGGCTTCCCACTGCCAGAGGGGATATCTAGGTGAAATATATGGAAGAAATGCTTCCCAGGGAGGATGGGCAGGCCCTGGATTCCTGGCAGTGTCCAAGGCCAGGCTGGACAGGGCTTGGAGGAGCCTGGGACAGTGGAAGGTGCCCCTGTCCATGGCAGGAGTGGCACTGGATGGGATTTAAGGTTCCTTCTGACCCAAGCCAGCCTGGGATTCATACCCAGGACTGAGTTGAACAAAAGGTGAATTCTGTGGGCAGGGAGGAACAGTTGTCCCTGCCCATGGATGGGGGGATGGGTGAGAGGATCTACAAGGTCTCTGCCAACCCAAACCATTCCTATACCAGTTATCCCTGGCATGTGTAGCCTGCCTCCAGCCTGGAAACTGTTCCCTGAAGCAGCCAGAACCATCTGAAAATCCTTGTGCTTGCTCTTCTCCCAGAGTCATCTCTGTAATTTTCCTGTCTCCACAATGTATTCTAAGATCCCATCTTAATCTCTCTTTTCCTCAGAAGCCATTTCTTGCTGGATATTTGTCCAAGGAGATACTTGAGCAGATCAAAACCCACATGTGGCTGTTTAAATTCATCCCCAGCAGCACTGGTAGGCACTCAGGGCCAGCTCTGCCTGGATGAGTGCCCTGTGCCCATCCTGGTGTCCCAGCATGTGGGCACACCCTGAACACCTGAATCATCCAGAGATCCAGCAGAATAAAAAAAGCTGGGAATGCCCCATCAGTTCCTGCATTCAGCAGTGGGCAGGAGCACTTCTGAGAGTCTGGAAGAGAAGGATTTGCTTGGGAGATGTGGAGGCCAAGTGTCTTGGAACAGCCAGCCTGGGTGGATGAGAGCCCTAGGGGCTCTGTGTTTTAAGGAAAGCAGGATCCAGCAAATCCAGCAAGTGAAATGCTGAGTGTTGGGGCTTGATGGTCAGCACTGAGGTGTGGGGGTATCTGGAGAAGCAGAGGTTCAGGAGCTGGATTTATGTGATTGCCAGAGGGCTGAAAAGCAGCTGGGGGGCTGAGGAGATTCAGAAGGTGGAATGGTTATATGAAGGTGGATAAATCATGGAATCATAGAATGGTGTGGGTTGGTTAAAGCCCATTTTATCCCACCTCCTGCCATGGGCAGGGACATCTTCCACTATCCCAGGGTGCTCCAGCCTGGCTTTGGACACTTCTAGAGATCCAAGGGCAGTGAAGAGAGAGAAGTGATGTCAGCTTTGTGAAGCTTTTTAAAAATATCAAAATGTGAGTAAATATTGATCAATCCAAGCATAACCAAAACACATAATCACCTCAGTCATGTTCAGTGCCTATTAAGAAGTGACAAGAGGGATTTTTAAGGGTAAGACCCCCCCAGAAAATACTGAGGAGGAAAATCTTGGAGCAGAGGAGTGAAAGTGTGCTTGAGGCTTGAGAAATGTGGTGTCAGATCAGGGAGAGCTTGGAGAGCAGGAGGGCATGGGAGGGTTGGGAGAGGCTGTTCAGGAATGATGGGGACAAGTGGGTTTGATGTGTAGAACTGACAGGGAAGGAGAAGATGGGGGAAGGCAAATCCCCTTTGGGGCTGGGGTGCAGCTGGATGGGAGCAGGAAGAAACTGAAGGTCAGGTTGAAGGAGCAGAGGCAAAAAGGAGGTGCAGAACAACAGGAATGTGCTTAAAATAATGAAAATCTGGCCCAGGGCTCCATTAACAGACTCCAATCCAGCTGTCCAGGCTGAGGAGGCTTCTCAAGAAAACTAGTGAGGTTTGAGGGAGGTGTCAATGTACCAGGTTGGATATCTGAGCTTGTTTGTATTGAAGGCTCCTTGTGCACATGGCTCAGGGGTTACATAAATAATCTGTGATTTAAGTGCAGAATGTGCTCACTGATAATGTACCAAGCACCTGATAAGGATGACACTTCTGATTTCCTGCTCTTTTCTAGAAAAGAAACCTGAATTCCTGTGAAAGGGCTCAATTTAGGCTGGGCTGTGCTGAGGAGACTGGTCCCTGGAGGGTAAAAGCCACAAGGGGAGTGTCACTGGGTTACTGGAGGTTAATAGCAGGTGGGCACTGGTGGCAGAAGGAAAGTTTGGGATTTTTTGGGAGTGTCCCTAAGGTGTGGAGCAAGGCAGGCTGGCTCCTGTACAATAATGGGATATGCACTTGTTTTTTAGGGGACTTTTGAATCTTGGTGCTTGTGGCAGCTCTCTGGCTTAACCAGCCTTGCTATTTGGCATCTAGCCTAACTTCCAAAGCCAGGCCTAACTTCTGGGCAGGTAATCTCCAGTACCAAAATCTTCAGCTGGTTTTGGGAGTGGCTGGAGGAAATCTCTGCTCAGGGGGTGTGCACATGTTAATTCTGATGTGTTGTGCACTGAGCTACTCAAACACAGCTCCTGCCACTACTCCAGGGTGTATTTAACACCAGTCCTGGTGTAGTGCCTACAGGCAAGTAGAAAGAGTCATTTCTAGAAAACCAGCAAGTTTAGTGTATTTATTTTTTTACAAAATTTAAATAAAAATCCTTTCAGAGAAGGGAAGAGGCAGCATTTAAATGTTAGTTGAAAAATGTCACTTTCTTTAATAAAATGAATGGACTTAAATCCATTGAATTTAAACTTAATTAATCTGGGTTATGTTCATTGTCCTGGTTTAGTTTGGGATGCTTCCATTTTTATCACACCAGTCAGTTTTTCAGCCATAAGATGTGGAGCCAGTTCCTGGTGTCCTGCAAGGAGCACTCAGCATTTCTTGGTGTCAGAGAGATTTCACCTCTTGGAGTCTCTGCTCTGTGTTATGTAATCCCAGGGAAGGATCCTTGGAGAGAAGCTGCTCTGGCAAGGGAGAAATGAAGTTTTTGGGATGGAATCCAATAGCTGTCTTGCAGTAAAAGCAATGAAACTAATCTTTGGACTTTTCTATCGAATTATATTTTCATTATTAGCACTTGAACGTGTAACTTTAGCTGTGTGTGCGTATTTTGTGAAGACAAAGGTTATTGGAGAATGAACTGAGCTAATCCTGCCTAATATGAGTTGTATTTCTTTTAATCTTTTTATGTTAATGTTAATTTTTGGCTGAATTCTCCTGGCTCTGATACCAAGTTTAGGATATCTTTGCTCTCTCTTCTTTCTGGAGGCACCATCTGCATAGCTGGAATTTCAAATGAACAGTTGAACAGAACTCAAAGCCTTCTGTGAAACCAATATTTTATAGGTGAAGGGGTTGGAAACAAGAATAAATAATTTCATAATGCATGAAAAAATGGGGTTTGTGGACAGGAGTGAATGATGAAGAGTTGTAGTCCTGTTAATCAATCCAATAGCTTCATTGCTCGTTAAAAAGACAGGAAATAAATCACTGCTAGTGATGGAAGCAGGAAACAAAAGTGCTTCTCTGTCCCTTCCTCAGTTATCCCATAAAGCTCTTTCCTGTTTGTGTGAGTTTGGTTGAGTTTTCTCTGTGCAGACCTTCCATCTCTTTATCAGTCTTCTTTGTTCAGTGGGAATCAGCAGCATTAAATAGTTTTAATCCTTTTAAATCAGCATCTGTAGGATGCTCTGCTGGCAGGAGAGTGGACAAGAAGCCTTGGAGTGTCTGGAAGGTTTCCCTGCCCACAGCAGGGGATGCAATGAGGTGAGATTTAAGGTTCCTTCCAGCCCAAACCATTCTGAGATTCTCTGGCTACCACTCTGGTACACAGAGATGGGAAATAAAGAACTTTATAATTGATGCAGTGTAGGAAAACAGCTGGTTTGGGGGTTTTGGGGGGTGCAAAATTGAAATAAATGTGGAGATTGCCACATTGAAGTAAAAATGGCTTGTTAATTAACTTTTATATCTTTCTCAACCAGGCCCAGGGGCAGCTGTGGTGTTCTCACTGGAGTTTGAAATGACTTTTTTGAGCTCTGTTACTGAGGTTTTACTTTGGCCTTGCAGAGGCCAAACACAGAGACACCTCATTTACTCTTAGACAGTTATTTCTGCAAGAAAGGCACAGAAAATAACAGGCTTCAAGAGTGGGGCAAGGAAAGGAACAAAACCAGTGGCCCTTAGAAGAATGGGGGCAAGCGGGAATATTTGAAGATGAATTATTTGAATGTAGATACAGAGAAAATGCTGAGGAATTTCAAGTTGCTGGTGAAGTTTTACTTCAGATCTTCATATAAATGGTCATAATTTTTTTCCTTTTTCTTGTGTTTTTGCTTTCTAAAAATGCTGCGTCCAAGTGAGGGTAAAAACTCAAGAGCTTGGTAACACAAGGACAAGGGACAGATGCAGCATCAGTGTTCCACTTTTTAAATGTGTTTATTTATGTGGAAGAGACCCAGCAGCTGGGAAAAGGGAATTGAGGTGGGAGCAGGTTTGATCTTGAAATTTCATCCTAAAAATCTTCACGTTCCTGAAAGGTCTTATCCAAGGAGAGGAGGAGGATGATAAAACCCAACTCAACTGTGCCAGTCCCAGAGCATGAGGGCACTTTGGTAGGATTGAGTAAATCCAGGAGTCCATAGGCTGAAATACTCATGTGTTAATTGCTCCAGAAGTGGCAGTGAAACAAAACCTGGAGCAGTGTTTGGGTTTTTGGAACCTCCAAAGCTGGAGCAAGGGCTGGATTTGCACTGGAAATTATTCAGTGTAGCACCAGCACAGCCAAATATTTGCTTATGCTTGAATAATTCTTCAGGAAAGCATTTAAGCAGATATTTGACTTGAGCAAACAGAGTTAGTCACACTTGCAGCTGGATCAGAGCTAGAACTGCTTTTAACTCAAAGGTGAAGTCTTCCTTCCCTGGCTTTTCTCCTGGTTGGAGGGGACTGTGAGATGAGATCTGGGACTGGGCATGGGAGGGAGGCTGTAGGCTAAAATTCACCCTTCCAGAATGTTACAAGCTATCAGAGGTGATTGCTGAGCTCCTGAGCTGGAATTAGGGTTTATTTTTGTGGTTAAGCCCCTGCTGAGGCTATTCTCCAGCCTAGCAGATGTGCTCTGGATGTGCCCCACCAGTGAGAGGGCTCAGGGCCTGGGTATTGGTGGGGACTGTGGGCTGATCTTCAGCCTTCCAGGATGTCCCAAACTGCCAGAAGTGATCCCTGAGCTGGAATGCTGGAATTCAAGTTTCTTTTTCTGGTTTAGCCCTAGGTGAGGATGTCTTCCAGCAGATGCGCCCCACCAGTGAGAGGGGCTTAGAGCCTGGGTGGAGGAGGGACCTTGTGGGATGAGATTCCTCTTCCCAGGACGTCCTGAGCTACCAGAGGTGATCCCTGAGCTGGGATTAGGGTTTGGTTTTGAGGTTAAGCCTCAGGTGAGGGTGTTTTCCAGCAGATGTGCAGCCCCAGTGAGAGGGGCTCAGGAGCTGCTCATCAGCAGTAACTCCCCTGAGATATTCCATGGCATTCATGGATGTGACTTCCATACCAGGTGAAGTGACTTGAGTGTTGAACAGCACTGTGAGGCAAAACAGATTTTGGGTTTTTTTTGGTGTGTGTCTGTTCTGTGGTTAAATCATCTTCTAGAAGCTTTTGGCTTGTGCTGAACAGAATTGTTTGGGTGACAAAAATCCAAGGTTTGGGATACTGAGCTGTAGCTTTAACCAAGGAGCACTGCCAGACTCTAAAGCAAGTTCCTCTCCCTTTTGGCTTCTGTAAGAGGCTTTCCCCTGCTGTTTTACTGGCATTTCTGATTTATTATGGCACCACTTCTCCAGAATAAGCATCTGCACTCCCTATTTTATGTCTAGAAACTTTATAGGAATTCAGCTGATTAGTAATAATGATGAACCTTGTAAAAAAACAATCCACTATAATTTTTTTTTGCTGTGTTAAAGCAATTCAGTCGCATCAGCCTTTAAAAAATAAATACTTTTAAAGATTTATCACAATTGTAGGGTGCGAAGAGCAAAGTGGGTCACTCCTGATGCTTGAAGGAGTTCAGGCTTGTTGAGTAAATAATAGCACAGATATAAATTGGTATTTAATTCCTTTTTAAATGCTGAGTTACTCATCCAGCCACAGCAGGTTCTCAGGAGCCACTGTTTTTGACAAATACGTTTAATAGCAAATATTTGTTTAAGTGTCTAATGAATTAGTAATGCTCAGTTAGAGATCTCTGTTGGAGTTTGTCAGGGTTTCAAACCCACTGTAGGAGCAGGAAGTGCAAAGTGTTTGCCTCCAGTTTGTGCTCAGATTTGCTGCTCGTGGAGAACACTCAGAGAAGTTCCTGCTGGTGGCAGTTTGGGTGGTGTGGGCACTCCCATAGTCCATGTTCCCATGTGGAATTGGGTGTGGATGTGGCACTTCTGGTGTCAGGGAGCCAAGGCTCTGGCTTGTGGCAAACCTGGCCCAAAATTAGGGTTTTTTTGGGTTTTTTTCCCCTCTGAAATCTTTCACATAGTCAAGAAAGATGTGGAGCTGTTGGAACAAGTCCAGGGGAGGTCATGGAGCTGCTCTGAGGGCTGGGAGAGCTGGGGGTGCTCACCTGGAGAGGAGAAGGCTCCAGGAGAGCTGGAGAGGGACTGGGGACAAGGGATGGAGGGACAGGACACAGGGAATGGCTTCCCAGTGCCAGAGGGCAGGGCTGGATGGGATTTGTGCCATTGTTTATTTATGTATTTTTGTAAACTCAGAATATCAAATATCTGTCATATCAAATAAGTATATTGTTCTTGGGCTTGGCTAATTAATCCAGATATACTTAGTAGTGACTGCAGCTTACTAAAGGCAGCCTAAAAATTGTTGGATCTTACTCAAATGAGTAGTAAAACCCATTCCAGCCTAAATTTTTTTGTCCATTTGTCAGTTTGGGATTTTTAGAGCATTGCTGTGTTCACTGCAGTGAGAAAAACAGGACTGTCCACACTGAAAGTTGTTTCTGAATTCTTTGCAAATGTAAGTGGTAGCAAATGTGATTTATTTCAGACTTGACCTTTGAATTCAAGACAAGAAAGAAACAAGAGAGACTTTGGGGAGTGTCCAGAGGAGACCACGGAGATGCTCCAGGGCTGGAGCCCCTCTGCTCTGGAGCCAGGCTGGGAGAGCTGGGGGTGCTCACCTGGAGAGGAGAAGGCTCCAGGGAGAGCTCAGAGCCCCTGCCAGGGCCTAAAGGGGCTCCAGGAGAGCTGGAGAGGGACTGGGGACAAGGGATGGAGGGACAGGACACAGGGAGTGGCTTCCCACTGCCAGAGGGCAAGGCTGGATGGGATATTGGGCAGGAATTGTTCCCTGGCAGGGTGGGCAGGCCCTAGCACAGGGTGCCCAGAGGATGGTTATTTATTTTCACCAAGGCTGTGTTCCCCCTGCTCCAGCTTCTAATGAATGCAAAGTTTTAAATGCTGTAATAACGCCAGATGTAAAAGGAAATAATTACTGCAAGTTACTGCCATATTATTGTTCCTCTAAATATATTCAAAATTTAAAATTGTAATATTTTTTCAGGAAAATACTGAGTCTTGTAGACATTTTGTGTATCTTTGCTTTACAGATCTTCCCTCTCTCATCAGTTCATAGTTGTTCCTTGCCCTGTCTGGAGTTCAACCTTATTTCTTAGAGGTTGTGAACCTTTTGGCACTTTGTCGTAAATTGTGATTTGTTCTGAGTTATTTCCAAGTTAGCAGAATCATTTGAACTTAATAGTGTCATTTTCTGTACTTTATAGTCCTGACTTCCGGGGTTTTATTTGTTTTGTTGGTTTTTGTTGTTTTTTTTGTTTTGCTTTTTTTTTTTTTTTTTTT
>VWZV01009138.1:13522-115534 GCA_013397155.1 Irena cyanogastra | reverse complement strand
TTTTTTTTTTTTTTTTTTTGTTTTGGGGTTTTTTTTTTCTGGTACAAATTGAAGGAAAAACCAGGATCTTTCTTCTGTTGCAGTCCACTTGCATAGAGAGTTGCTTATTCTGGGAGCCAGCAGTGTTGCTATCCTTGTGGTTTAACTTGACATTTCATCAAAATCAAAAATAAATCTGTCAAGATTCCATCCTAAAAATCTCTCAGGAGCAGACTCCATTCAATGGTGTCAGCTGAGCTTTGAATAACTTTCTAAAATAGAACATTGTGATTGGAGAGCTGCATTTATTTTGTTTCTCAAGGTTGTAAAATCAAATATCAGAGGCCTCAGAAGTGAGTTTGTGCACTTCTTTTTAGGTCTGATAACACCTAAAATCTCTGTTTAGATGGGATTTTTTGCTTAGCTTGACCTGAAGACAGCAAGAGTCTCCTGAATTTCTGTGCTCTGGGGTTTGAGGTGTAAAAGGCTGGAGGCAAATGCCCCCTAATGGAATAACACTGCTTCCAGTGGAAGAGCGGTTGAGCCCAGTTCCTTCAGGAACTTTGGTTAACAGGAGAGGAAACAGTGGTGAAATACTGAGATGTCCCCATCCCCAAAATTCCCAGGAGGTTTGGTAATGATGATTAATTGGAATCTATTTGGGTAATGTGCAAGCAGCCTTGATTTCTGAGTAGTCAGCAGGAATATATCATGGTAAAAGTCCTCTTGAGGGCTTTTTTGAAGGTGCTGTTGCAAATTCCAGAGTGACTTTGGGATGGGCTAAGTGGAAATTTGGCATGACAGTAACCAAATGAGCATTTTAGGAAGGAGAAGAGAGGGAAAAGACCCTTTTGAGCAATTCTGGTTTACTCTCACATGGGAGTAATAGTTCCTTTGAGAAAAATCTGGAATTCTCCTTTGAGCTGTCTCTAAGTTCCCATTTTGCCACAAATTCCCATTGGAGCTGTCTGGGTTGCTGTCTCCTCTCTGAGGGTGTTCCCTACAATTCCCTGGAAGAATAGTTAGCAGAATAGTTCCCTGATAGTGAGGAGAGGGGAGCTGGGTCTCTTCTCCCAAGGAATAGATGAGAAGATGAGAGCAAATGGTCTCAAGTCATGCTGGGGGAGGTTTAGATTGGATATTGGGGAAAGGTTCTTCATGGAAAAGCTTGGAGAGCACTGGAAGGGGCTGCCCTGGGGCAGTGGTGGAGTCTGTGTCCTTGGAAGTGTTCAAGGCACGTGTGGATGTGGCATTTGAGGACATGGGCTAGTGGTGACCGCGGTGCTGGTTGGACTGAATGACCTGAATGGTTTTTTTCCAACCTGAAGAATTCCGTGACTCCACAATTCCCTGCTGGAATTTGGACAGAGGTGTAGAAGGGCAAGGAGAGAGGAGGAAGGAGGGTGCTTTGTATGGCTTGAATTCTTAGATTCTGTGATTTGGAGCTGCTCTGTCAAGACAAACATTGGTCTGAAACAGGAATGGAGAGTCCCATGAGATCTGTGCTGGGGACTCACTTTGTTTGGTGGCCATGTTCTTCCTGGAACTGCTGCCTGCACCAACCTCCTGCTGCTGGACAGGTTGGGGAAAATCCAGCCTGAGAGGAGATGGAGCTTGGAAAGGCCTCTCTCCATCCTGAATCCCTGGATGAGAAGTGGAGCAATGCGTTCAGTGTAGAGTTTGAAATGATTTTGCTGCTGCCCCTTATTTCTGCAGAATGTTGGTTTTAAAATCCAGTAAGGTCACCTGCAATCCATGGCTGTGACAAAGAGAAAAGGAGCTGTGCTTGCTGTGAGGGAGCCTCATAAATCACAGGATAGAATCACTGAATTTGGGAAAAACCTCTGGTGTCCTGGAGATCCCACCCATGTGAGCTGTCCTGCAAGAAAACTCAATATATATATATATATATATATTCTTAATATATTATATATATTATTATATGTATTTTAATATATATTGTCAGCATCCAGGAACTTGAAATATTTGAGTAAATTCGGGCCACTCGGTCTTGTTTATTACATTTCCCTACATGCTCTCCTCCTATGGAAAAAACCCACAGATTTCCTTGAAAACTCTTGGGACACGATTGTTGTGCAAGTTGGTTTGATTTTTAATAAATGCAGCTATGTTTTTATACAATAACTTGGTTTATATTGCTGAAAATCTCTCTTTGTTCCATGCTCCTGTCATTGTATTTATCCCAAACTTTTTAAGTTTGAAGGGGTATTTTAAAATAACTCAGTTCTGGGCTGTGGAGTTGTGCTAATTCTTTTTATTGGAACTGTGAACCAGAGCTTTTTTAAACTTTGTATACCTCAGGTATACTCTGGAGTTAAGCTAGACCTGTCTTGAAGATTTTGGTGGGGGATTTTTTTTGTTTACTTGGATGATTTTTGTTTATTTTGGGGGCCTGGGGTGGGGAGGAAAAGGAGAGGTTTGTGGGGTTTTGGTTTGTTTTGTTTTTTTTCTTGGGGGGGTTTGTTTGTTTTGTTTTATTGTTTGCTTTTTGGTTTTTTTGTTTGTTTGTTTTGTGGATTTTTGAGTTTTTTTTAAATTTTACTTTGTTGATTGTGGGGTTTTTTGTTTGGTCTCGTGTTGGTGTTTTTGTTATTTTCCTGGACACAACCCAACAACCTGTGTCCTTAAAGAAGGATCATTCCCATTTTTCCTAGGCAATGCCTTTGAATCCTGGGTCCCGCTGGCCTTTTGCAGTGAGCCCTCATTTTAATCAGTGCAATTTCTCTGCTGCAGTTGCTTCTCCAAAGTGCTTGATAACATAAATACTTTATTGCAGGGAAATTATAGAAATCAGACCTGATTTAAGCCAGAACCTTGCATTTTCTTGACTTGGAGGGCTGTGCATGCACAGTTATTGAGTTAATGACACATCTTGATTAATGCTAATGGGGTTCTCCTTCCTTATTTTACTCTTTTTTGTGACTGAAACAACGCCATGCCCTTAGAGACTGCACATCCCCTATGTAGTTACGTGTGAAAAAGTTTGTAGTGGCTCCGCTTTGTACAGTTTGAGTAACAAACATGTCCATCCCTCTTTTCCAGCTCTGCCTTGAGTGAAGTTTGACAGAAAATGGTCCAGCAGCTTTGTCTCTGGAAATGGTTCACAGTGGGGACGGCACTCGCTGCTGTCCTGGCACGGGCTCTGGCCCAGAATGATGAAGGTAAGGGTTTGGCTGCGGGGTGGAGCTGTGGGAGGGCTGGGATGCCTCTGGAATTTTGTTGGAATGGTTTATTTCTCCCCCAGAATTATTTCTCGAAGTAGTTTGGTAGGAAAAGAGGTGACAAGAAAGAAAGGTCTGGGTGTGTTTTGTATTTCATGGCTGCAGCATCCAGTGATTATTGCATTTCCTGAAGCTTGATTTACCAGGCAAGATAAAATCTTCAGTTATGATTATTCAGTGTTGGGCTTGAGCATCAAAATTGGTTTTGTCTTATTCATCATGCAAGTTTTAACAGTAAACTTTACTTTGTTCATAAACCAGTAGTTGTGGTTGGAACAGGAGATTGAGAGAATTGTTAATGACCAAAAACTTGGGGGAAAAAACCCAGTTTTCTAGAGAAACAATACTTCAGGAATCCTGAAACATGGCACTGGTAGCTCGCGTTCCTCCTCAGAGCATCTTGGTTGAATTTAATTAAAAGACACCAGAAATATGTCCTGCCACTGGTCTCTGGTAATTAAAAATTACAGCCCTGAATAACTGATTAGGGTTTATTCTTTGAACAATTTAACAGCATCAAAGGGCAAATTCTGTCAGAGTTGTTCTTGAATAATCCTGGGAATAATGAGTGGGATAAGTGAAAACTGAGTGTGCTTTCAGAATGTCTGTAATGAAGTTGTTCATTATCCATGGCACTCCATGTGGGTAGAGCTGTAATTGTACAAATTCATGACTTTGGCATCTGGATTTTGGTTTAAAAATCCCTATTTTGTCAGTTAGGAAGTAAAGTAATTTTGCTTTCATGGGAAGTCTTCAATCCTGCTTGAATTATTCTTTGTTTTTTGCTATCAAGTCAAAAGTCTGTTTCTTGCTCTCCTAATTGCTCTCCAAATGTCCTTTTATTCCCTTCCATCCCCCAGCCCAGCCCCACGTTAGATTTAATGCCCATAATGTACAAGAAAGCTAATTTAATTTTCTCCACTTTTACACCCTGTCATAATCACTGTCACTCCTGACACTGAAGTGGACGAGCTGCTCATATTTCACATATTTGCTCTGTGCTGGGGTACAGTTAACTGGATTTTAACCATGGATTGCAGTGGAGGAGTGGGGCCATCAGGCTGGCAAAGGTTGACCTTGCTGATGGGGGTGGTTTGAGGAGAAAAATACTGGTTTGGGTGGAGGAGAGGCAGCAGGATGACCTCTGGCATGTCCAGCAGTGCAGGAGGACATAAGAGAGCAGTGGGAATAATGGTGGGAAGCAAAGCAAGATCATGAGGCTGTGGAAAGCCCTTAGGGGTGGCTGAGAAAAAAAAACAAACTAACTTTTCAGTGGGATTTCTATTTGTGCTCACGCTGGCAGCATCACATCTCTCCAAACAGGCATCTTTGAGGAGAATAAAATGGGGATTTTTTGGTTGAGGAGGCACTGAAAACTCAACTTAGGTTGAGTTAGGCTTGAGTGATGGTGAAGTGTGCAAAACGCAGATGGCCCAGACAGGACAGGAACAGTCTGATCTCCTGAAGGGGAAAAAGGGATCCCTCAGGTTTCCATTTCTGTTCCTTTGTACTCGTATGACAAATTCTTATCTCTGCATCCTCATCTCAAGATTGTTCAGAATCCTTTTTTTTTTTTTTCAGACGATTGAGAGGAAGGGAAGGGCCACCACTCTTTATTGGCAGTGTCCTGTGACTAAATAAACACAGCAACTCCCTTACTTCAGAATGTTCTGAACATAATTTTTGGGTGGAATTTTTTAGCCTGGCTCATGCCAATTTATTTATCACAGAAGCCATGCTTGATTTTTTCCTTGCTAATGTACTCTCATGTGACCTGAACAGGGCAGTTTTGTTATAATGAGTATAAATTTGCTGGCTGTAGCCAGAATTCTTGCTGCTTTTTCAGGGGCACAGTTCAGAAATGCTGTTTCTTGAGGAACATGCAGCACCCTGATAGAAACTGAACTGATTTCCTCCCCCATACTGTGTTCAGGAAAGGGTAAATGTGGCTAAAAGCACTTTGGATAAATTTCACAGTGGTGTAATAGAGAAAAAATGAGCTGGAAATGGATTTAAGCCAAGGTGGGGGACTGGTGACTCAGCAAATGGCACCCAGCTAATGAGGCAGTGGTTACAGGAATAATTACTTGGAAATATGTTTCTTACAGCTAGATAGAAAACTCTGTCTAGGGCTGGGCCTGGAGGAGTTCTGATGGGCAGGAACAGAATTTGTAACCTGAAATATGACATAGAAAAGATGTGTTCTTCTGGCAGTTGCCATTTCCAGCCAATGTAGTCTCTTAACAGCAGAATAATAAATTTAAATTAAAAAAAAAATCAGCTCTGGCAGAAATTATGGGCTGCTTCTTTGCAGCCATCATGCCAATCCTCCATTTTCCTGGTGAGAGCTGTGGATGTTGACTCAGTTTCTTGCTCCTCTTGCTGCATTTTGCTTCATGAGCTCATAATTTCTCTGTTTCACATATTTTACTTGACCTCCCATGTCACCAAATCCTCCCCAGCCACAGCAATTAATGATGTCCCAAAGTAACTCTATCCAGGAGTGCCTTGGTCAGGCTGCTTATTTCCTAGACTTCAGTAGGAAGTTTCCCCAGGATCCCATCTGCTCCTGATGAAATTCAAGTGCTTCCCATCTCCTGTAATCCCTTTGTATTCAAACCCACCCCCTAATTATTAAAAACCCCAATACTTTTGTTACAGAGCCATGCCATCAGTCCTAATTTACTGTTGATGAGCCCATTCAGGGTTTAATTTCAATTCTTTCAGCCTGTAATCCTTTTGTTCAATCCTGTGGTGGACCAGAATAAATGTCAGGCTTGAGTGTGGATGGGGAATATTGTGAGTATTTTTGGTTTGGTTGTCTGAAAGAAAGAGATCTGGTTTTACAATTCCAGACAATTCTGTTGTCTCTCTTCCAAACAGAAGAAATGCTGCAAAGGTTTGGGGTTTTTTTCATAATCTTTTAGCTTAAGTAAAAGTAGAAATGTCACTTGTAGCTGTGCAATATGTGAAATTAGGTCAGCTGAAATCTTTTATTTTTCTAGTGCTGCTTTATTGAATTCAGAGGCAAACTCTGAGGCTAAAGGAATCAGGGAAGAGGAAAGTGGAAACACAAGATCAAATTTCTCCCTTTTTTTTTCCTCTCTAATCCAATGTCTATGGCTCAAAGAAAAAATTTAGCAGCAATTCTTGGCCAGCAAAGAAGGTTGCTGAATTCAGAACTCTCTGCACTTTTATACCAGACCAAACCAATCCAGCAGCAATTATTTGCCAAATAACATATTTAATTACCCAGCACTGAGTCCATACCTTTCATAAAAATATGAATTTTTGATGGGGGGTGGGGAGGCACCAGTAATTTATTATTTACTCTTTACAAAAGACTAATAGAAGGCAAAAATCATTCTGATCTCTTTTAAAAACCAAAAGCAAATGTGAAGATCCACCCACAAAATTTGCAATGGATCTGTTCTTGGGGTTTTCAGAAGTAGTGTAATGAGGCTGTGAGTTGTGGGGATTTGTCTCATGCCATGGAATTCTTGAAGGGTTTTTGAAGAATTTTAGGGGGCTGCTTTTAACCTAAAGTTGTTTTGCACTTTTTTATACATGAATGAAAAGAACACTTGAAGGTCCTTATGTTTCTCCTGAAGATTTATAGCTGTAAAAGAAGAATAGTGACAGAAATCCTGAATTCATACCCTCAGAGATGAGCCCATCCTGGTCCTTTTGTTGTCTTGTAAATTTGGGCTGTGTTTGAGGGGGTTCTCTGGGGGCAGGAGGGGGAGGGCTGGGCTTGATGTCACTTGTCCCCACATTCCCCTGACCCAGGGCCCTGGCACATACCAAAAATGCCAATACTCAAGTCCCACCTGTGTTTGATGTGAAGCCAGTGGAACTACAGGATCATTTTGGTTGGAAAAGACCTTGAAGAGCAGCAAGTCCAACCATAATGCTGGGGATGAGGATTTCTAGAAGCCTCCACTCCAGAAATCTCCTGGAGCTCTTCCATGAAATCATCCCTTCTGACTCACTTGAGGAACAATACTTGTTGATCCCAGAGGAGATGCAAACAGGATGTTGGATGTATTTCTCTTGGCATGTATGGCTAAGAAGGAATGCTCTCTTGATTATTTAATGTTGGTTTTTTCAACTCTATTTGGACTTATCACTGTAGTTCTCCCAATCTTCTGGTTTAAGGCTCATTTCCTTCCTTTTCCTTCCTTTCTGCTTGACTGTGGAACAAGAGATGAGCCATGGACACCTGCACTTTGGGATATGGATCTCACTGCTGGCTCAGTGGTTTTGTTTCATTCTGAAACGAAATTTCACAAAATAAAACTGAGGCTAATCAGAAGACTTGCTCATCCAAATATGGATTTCATTTCCTAAGTGTTCAGCAGATGAGTATTTTTTTACCAGAGCGTAATAAAAAACATGTAAAGTGGTCTTTGCCACTACCCTGAGTGGGGGTGACTTTTTTAAGTAAGTTTTTTTTCTGTGAAAAACACAAATGTTCAATTTTGCCACCAGGACTGTTCAGCCACAAACCCCTTCACCTATTTTTCAAGGCCCCCCTCTATCAGTTAATGTCTTTGTTGAGTCTAGCAATCTTCTGCTACAAAAATGGAATCATTGAGGGGCCTTACAAATCACCTTAAGAGGCTATTTTAGCAAGAAAATAGTTCCAAATCTTGATCTATTACTGTTGGGCAGGAAATTAACTGGAGAAAATGCATATTTGAGTACCTGGAGCTCATTGATCATTCCTTGAGCCCTGCACCGTACAGATCCAGGGAGAGGAGAGAAATGCCACCAGGTTCTTGCTGAGGGGAAGGGTCTGTTCCTGGCAGCAGGAGTCATTTGTGTGTTTTATGGGGACTTGCTGCGTTTGGTTGGGAGCTGTGCTGCTGATCCTACAGGGAAGAGAGCTCTCCTTGATGCTGTTGAGCTGTAGTGGAGCCATTAAGTTCCTCTGAAGGGTTTAGTTCTTCAAAAGTGTCTTTGAGGGCCACCAAAGCAGCACTTTGAGGCGACAGAAGAGGAATTTCCCTGTGGTGAGGGGTGAGTTGTTCGTGAAATAGGGGCTCTGAAGTGAGGTTTGTCTCAGTTAATGTACAGATTTTAACCCTGATAGAAGGGACTGAGTATCCTGGGATCTCTGTAGCTGTGCTGGAAGGGATGAGGCAGGAAGCTGCGTCTGGAGAAGGAGGAAATCCCAGATCCCAGCAGCCTTGGAGCCACCAGACTGTGGGATCTGGCTAGTAATGAGCCTCTTCCAGGCACTGGGATCCCAGCTGAGGAAGGGCCTGGAGCATCTGGGTGCCCAGGAAAGGCTGAGGGAGCTGGGGCTGCTCAGCCTGGAGAGGAGCCCCAGCTGAGAGGGGCCCTCAGGCCTGGCTGTCCCTGGCTGCAGGGAGGGGCAGAGCAGGGCCCGGGCTCTGCTGCGGGGCCCAGCAATGGCACCAGAGCCACGGGCAGGGCCTGAGCCCAGCCATTGCCCTGCCCAGGAGGCACAACTTCTTCCCTGGGCAGTGCCAGCCCCGAGCAGATTGTGCACAGAGCCTCTGGGCTCTCCTCCCTGGGGCTGCTGCAGAGCTGGCTGCACACAATGCTGTGCCCTGGGCTCTGCCATGGCCCTGCTGGAGCACGGAGGTGACACCAGGTGCCACTGAGCTCCCTTCAGCCTCAGCCAGCCTGGGATCCTGTGATAATCCTGCCCATGTGTTGGATTGTTTGGATTTTAGGATATCAGACATCAATGGTCTTTGATTCCTTTAGCATTTAACTGTCCTGAGCCATCCCTTGTTGGGAGAAGGCTGTGAGATCTGAGCTGCTTCTTTTCCTCCAAGGGCTGGGCTCCTAAAGGTGCTACTCACACCTGGGAAGGGAACTCCTGATGCAGGAAAAGCAGAAACTCCCCTAGAACTGCCCTGGAACAGCTTGTGTCCCCTCCAGAAGAGTCGCTCACACTTTGGGACTTGCAGCTCTAGCTCCAGTGATAATTTTAGGGCTGAACTCCTAAAAATCATCAACCACTGTGTCCTGGCACTCATGTTGGTTTATAGCCATGGAGTCTGTGTGTGAGCAGAGCCACTGCAGCTCCTCTGTCATGAACTTTTGGTTTATTCTTTAGTCATGAAGACATTTTGTATCTGTTCTAAGCAGCATGAAGAGTTGGAAGGCCAGAATCTTTCCTTTCTGCTTTTCTCTTCTGCAGAAACACACTTGCAGCTTAGTTGGGCTACTAGATTTTAGTACTAAGGCAGCTCATATAAATGAGCTGTTTCTTTACTAGGAAGCCCTAAAATATAAGTATTTTAACTTTGGAGGAAATCAGGCTCTGAAATTCTGTTTGAAGGGCAATAATTTAACTTGTTTGACTTGGCAAAGAACTAAGCAAGACTGTATGACTGGCAGGATTTAAAATCTGTCTCAGTGTTGTATCTTTCATCTCGCACTACACCAGTAATTTATGTTGCCTGTTCAATTTTAGTTTTTATTGGCAATATTGTATTTGTAGCAGCAGTTTGGAAGCATAGAATTCCTGTGTTTTGGTGACACAGAAGGTCAGGAATCTTTTCTTTACCTGCTGCCCCTGTCATGATTTGACCTGCTGGACAAGTCTGCCATGAGATAATTTCACCTCTTATTTCTAAGCAGAGTTCTTTGAAGGGAATTTTTTGGTCCTAGAGGGGAACACAGAGTGTTAAATATCTTGGGGCTCCCTTATTTAAACATTTAATTTGATCTCCCAGCTGGTCTTAACTTAAACCAAGGTTTCTGGTGTTGCCTGGTGTCACTTTTCTCTCTATGACCAGTTGGCCAATGCAGCCTAATTGTGTTTCTTGACAAGTGGCTGGGCTTTTGATTCAATTGCAAATAACACAGCACAAAAATGGATTACTGCAAAATCATAGGAAATTTGGAAAAAACTTATAGTGAAAAAAAAAAATCAAAGCAGAGTGGAGTGTTTTTTTTATTCCACATAATGGTGCTGGGTGAATGTTTCTGGTATTTAATTCTATTTTCCCATCTTCTTACACAGAAACAATGGATTTTACTATTGTTTTATTTTACTACTGTAAAGAGATTTTTACTCTTTGCAAAAATTTCTTGATAAAGACTTTTTGTTCCATAAAATGGTTGGGGTCTTGCTACCTGAACTATTACAAAGCTCAATGTGTTTCTGTTTTGTTTAGAAGGTGAAGTTTCACATCCACAAATCAAAAACTTCAGCATTGCTCTTTCTTCAGTGATTTTTTTAAGCATTCCAAGTTTTCCTTTACTGTTTTTTATTGCAAAACTAATTGCACAAATCTGGGCAGTGTTCTTTGTGACCTTCTCACAGTTTGAAGGGTTTTGTGCTAAATGTAAATCAAAAGGGGTATTTTTTGGAGAGGGACTTTTCATGAGGATGCAGAGTGACAGGACAAGGGGGAATGGTTTTAACCTGGAGGAGGGCAGAGTTAGGTGGGATATTGGACAGGAATTGTTCCCTGAGAGAGTGGGAAGGCCCTGGAATGGAATTCCCAGAGCAGCTGTGGCTACCCCTGGATCCCTGGAAGTGCCCAAGGCCAGGTTGGACTTTGGGGCTTGGAGCAAGCTAGGACAGTGGAAGGTGTCCCTGTCATGGCAGGAGGTGGAACTAAATAGCCTTTAAAAAGTCCCTTTTCACTCCAGTTATTCTCTGATTCTGAGCAGTTACTCTGCTGTTACACAACAAAGGAAGCAGGTTCTTCAATCCTTTGGGGTGTTTTTTAAATTTATTTTGTATTTTTTTAATGTTGTTGTAATATTCATGGAAAATACACAGAGAACTCCAAGTTAATGCTCCTAATCCATCTATCAAACAAAAGCCTCTTCTCACTCTGTAGCACTGTGCTCCACAGGATTCACTGCTGCCCCATTTAATTGGGATAGATTTCCTACCAGAACAAAGATACTTTGTGAGTTTCTCATAAGAATCAGATTTTATAGAATATGGTGTTTCAGTGAAGGGGGAGCTATAAACAAAATCTCTCAAAAAAGCCAGCAAAACAAAGTGATTGATGGCTGCTGTGGAAATAAATTCAAGGCTGTGAAAATTTCCTACAGTTGCATATGTTAGAAAAGGTAAGATATATAGGATGTTCAAACACAAATGATGTGCAAGTGCATTTTTTTGTATTATTTACAAAAGAAAATGGAAAAAAACAAAGCCTACAAAAAAAACTAGTAAAGGGTGAAACTGTAACTCACAGAATGGGCCACATTCAACCCAGCCTTGGGTACTTCCAGGGATCCAGGGGCAGCCACAGCTGCTCTGGGAATTCCATTCCAGGGCCTGCCCACTCTTCCAGGGAACAATTCCTGCCCAATATCCCATCCATCCCTGCCCTCTGGCACTGGGAAGCCATTCCCATGTCCTGTCCTTCCATCCTTTATCCTCAGTCCCTCTCCAGCTCTCCTGGAGCCCCTTTACGCCCTGGAAGGGGCTCTGAGGCCACTCTGGAGCCTTCTCCTCTCCAGGCTGAACAATGCCAGCTGTCCCAGCCTTTCCTCCCAGCAGAGCTGCTCCATCCCTCTGATCCCCCTGGTGCCTCCCCTGGGCTCTCTCCAGCAGCTCCAGATCCCTCCTGTGCTGGCCCCAGGGCTGTCCCAGCTCTGCAGGTGGGCTCTCTACTGCAGAACTCATCCTGCTTCTCCATGTGCCACATGGTTTGGAGACACAGTTTTTCTTCAGAAATACTCTGGAATAATTTCTGAGTGAGCAGTAAAAAAATGGAATTATTTTAAAATGCATATTATGTTATAGTTAAGAAGTAAACGAGGAACACTCTGGGCCTGGGCTCCCAATGACACCGAGGGTCCTGTGGCCACTGAAAACAGGTATGGCCTTTGTTGTGTTTGCTCTTTGCAGTCCCTCAAAAGTTCCACCAGTGGTGTCCATCTCTCAGACCTCCAGTGCCCAACCTGCACGAAAGCAACATTATTTTTTCAATTTATTGAGCTTGGGCACATGAGCATTTAAGTTGTAATCAGATGGAGCTAATCAGGATGACACAGCCTTGTGCCTCTGGAATGCTGCTCCAGTCAGCTGCTCCTCATAGCTCCAGTTTGATCTGTTTAGGTAAGAAAATCAGTGGGGAGAGTGGTACAGGCAGTGGTTTTCCACCTCCAGGGGCTGAGCACTTAGGTTTCCAAGGCTTGGTGTTTTTATTCTGCTCAGGAGATGGTGGTTAACAGCTGAGGAGAGGCTCTGCTTGAGCAAGAAACCTGATGGTACCAGGGTATTTTAAATACCATTGAACTGCTCTGTATCCAAACTCCTTCCACGTAATCACTAACCCTGCTCTTGTCTGCTAATTAAAACAGTTATGAACAAACTGCCGGGGAAAGGCAAACTGTGAATGGCTTCAGATAAACAACTGATTCCTTCTTTATCCAGAATTAAACTCATCATGAACCAGAATCTTGCCCCCAACCAAAAACAGCACTTAATTTTAAACTTAAAGAACATGAACAATCACACATAGAACCTAATAAAGAGTTCCCAGAGCTGTGCTCAGTTGTTTTCTCACCAACCCTGTGGATGAAACCTTTGTATAATTGAGTGCTGGAGGTCTGCAAAGAAAATACCTTATCTGCTTGTTCTTCCTGGATAATCAATGGCTTGGGATTTATTGTGCAGCTGGCTAATACAAAATTCATCAAGCTCTCCATTTCAGCCAGCCTGGAGCTGGAGCAGAGGCTGAGAAGCTCTGTGTCAGGTGTTCTGCCTCTTTATCAGTGTCTGTGGGTGAGATAAAATCAAAACATAGGGCTTCAAAAACTGAAGGGAATTAGGAGGGGAAGAATTTGGGCATTACTGAACGCTAAGAAGACTTTAAATCCTACAGAAATACCCATGCAATTGCTGTCTCATCTGCAGGATTATTTCCTGTGCTATCTCTGAGGGGAAAACCTTAAAGGAAGGATTTGAAAGCTGCCCTGAATCCTTTTATTTCCAGCTATTAGACATTAAACTGAGTCCAGCTTTAGGCACACTTTGTCCTCGTGCTGGTGGCCTCTGTGTAGCCTGTGGGTCCAAATTAATCATGTATTTTTATGAATTACAGTTTGTACAACTAAGAAAAAACACGTTATTTTTGCTGCCCGTCCTTGCTGATGGAAAACTTCCCTGGAGTGGGCTGACCTAGCAAGGACAGCTCCTAATCCTGTTTCTTCTTCCAGGCAAGTGAAGAAGGGTTTTGTGTGTCCTTAGGTCTTTGGAAGGATCAATGATAGGCAGAGGCTGAGATTCCTTTACATTTTCCATAGGAGCCAAAACACTGAGCAGAGTTGTATCCTTACAAGGAGAGATGATCAGTCTTAATTTCTGCCAGTAAATGTCCTCCTTTTTTATTTATTATTATTAATTTTAAAAGAATTTACTGTCTCTGCAACAAGGAGCTGAGTTGCATTTTATGCTAATTTACATGCATAAATTAAAATAAAATCAATGTGCATAGGTAAACAAACACAAAATGCAAGTTCAGCTTCTTTCCAGCACCAGGAGCAGAATTTATGATTTTTTTTCCCCTACTATTTCATAGTCATTGAGGCTGGAAAATCCCTCCCAGCCCATGCAGTCCCAGCTGTGCCCAGTGCCCACCTTGTCCCCAGCCCAGAGCACTGAGTGCCACCTCCAGCCCTTCCTGGGACACCTCCAGGGATGGGGGCTCTACTGCTGCCTTTTAGGGAATGATATTTTTTTGATGCCTTCAACTCTCCCAAGAGTGGAGCCAGACAGAGAGATTTTGATGGTAATCAGGATGTCCTGTAAAGTGTTTATTTTTGAAAGTGTTTTCTAAGGAGGTAAAAATGGAGAAGTAAATATTTTCAGGCTCTGGAGTCAATATTGCAAGGGATATGAAATGTCTTTTCCAATGTAGCAAAAACCCAGGGACTCCCAGCTTGCAGTTTATCAGTTGGTTGATGATAAAGGTTTCAGACAGCAGATGAACCATGCTTACACTTTGTTTTCACCACGTTATTAAAGAAAAAATAAGCCACAAAAAATCTTACTGACTAAAGTTTCTGGATGGAGTCTTTTAGTGTTTAGAGGCTAGAGAGTCCCCACAGCAGCATCTGTGACAGGACACAGGGAATGGCTTCCCACTGCCAGAGGGCAGGGTTGGATGGGATATTGGGCAGGAATTGTTCCCTGGCAGGGTGGGCAGGCCCTGGCACAGGGTGCCCAGAGCAGCTGTGGCTGCCCCTGGATCCCTGGCAGTGCCCAAGGCCAGGTTGGACTTTGGGGCTTGGAGCAGCCTGGGGCAGTGGAAGGTGTCCCTGCCCTGGATGGGCTTTAAGGTCCCTTCCAACCCAGACAAGTCTGGGATTCTGTAATCAGCCTCTCTGATTTTAGCATTGCTTTTTGAGAATCCTCTCCAGATGGATGCTTGGGACCACTGTGAGCTGGCAGGTGCTGAGTCCGATATTCCTTTGTCCCATCCCGTAATTCCTCTCTCACAGAGTTGCTTTACAGAGGAGATGCCTGTAAAACTTCTATTCATTAAAATAAATCCTAAATTGGTTCAAAGGCAATCAAAGGCTCCCACCATTTTGCAATTTCTTGACAGTTTTGGATTAATAGGGCGGCCCAAGCTTCCCAAAAACAAGGTTAAGGAGATTGTGGCAGGAGTAAGAGAGGATGCCAGAGATCTGTTCTTCCATCTCAGGATGTTGTTTGCTTATTAAATAGGCACTTAAGGGAAAAAAAAAACGTTTAAATTCTCCTTTCATGCTTTTCACCAAAAGGTTTTTCTAACATAAAATTTGAAGAAAGTACTGACTTTGCATTCCCCTTTTCTTATCCTGCCTTTTCTTGGATTGGGTTGGCTTTGGATTAATAGGGCATTTTTGGTGGATTTTTTTCTGTTTGTTTGGTTTTGGTTTGGTTTGGTTTGGTTTTTTTCTGTTTTGCAAATTGAGAGATCTTTTGTGAATTTACCTGAAAACGTGAACGATAAACTGTGGGACAGGAAGGCAAAGCACATGTTGTGGACTGGGAACAATTTTAATTATAAAACAGAGGTAACCTTGGTACTTTTACTGAACAAATCAGATCTCCAAAGTGTGCAGCTCACCAGGAGAGCCACAAATAACTCTCTATAGCTCTCCAGCACTGAAGTCCTCCTTGCTTTCCTAATTAACTCAGGCTAGCTCTAGGATGGTCAGAAAGCCACTCAGGCTTCAATTACTGAACCCATTGGACCATAATTCATTAACAGACACTTGCAAGCGTGACATTTCTGGGAAGTCTCCTTATTCCATGATATTCATGGATGAGGGACATGAAAGTGGCTGGGGCTCAGGAGCTGCACAATGTCTTAGGTGACTTCACCTTTTCTGAGGGGGAGAAATTAATTTCTGCCTGTGGCTTTGGAGCCTGTTTTCCTCTCACACCTTTGCACCCTGGGAGGGCAGTACTTTCCACGTCCTTGGCTGAGAAACTTTTCCACCCCTGAATTTGTGTCAGCATCCTCTGTGCGAAATGAGGTAACTTTACCAAGCCTCAATTGTAAGCAGGAAGTTCATTCCCTGCCATTTCCTGGGTTCTGCCTGGAAATGGGCTTAAAAACCAATATTTTGGCCCTTTTGGGGCTTTTTTGGTTGCTAATTTTTTGATTCTTAAAATCTATAAGCCTTTCCAAAGCACAGCATCCTATCTTACCTCATGGCAGTGTTGAGTGGGAATTAAATCATGGTTTAGTTAAGCCACAGTACCAAGGTCCAGCCTTTAAACACCCAGGTGAGTCCTCAGTGGTGCAGATGGCTGTTCCTGCAGGGATAGAATGGAGAATTGCCTGGGTTCACGTGGATAATTTGGGGCAGTCCCATGACTGTAGGATGTCCAGAACAGAGTTGCATTTTTGGGGAAAGACAGAGAAAATGGCACTGTTGTAATTAAGATGCACTTGTGGCAGTCTGTTTGTCTGGGTATTTTTAGCAGTGTCTAAGGCAGAGTTTGAGGAGCTGAAGAGGGAATTGAGTGTCTTTTAAGACAAGGGGACATCTTGGGATGGCAAAGCCACGTCCTCAACTTCTGCCACTGCTGCTTGAGGTCCTGATTAAATTACAGGAAGATGTTGATCAACATTGCCTTCATTAGAGATGTCAGGAGAGAGCTGTTTATAGGCACAGTATGTAAATCTCCCCAAACAGGTGGTTAATTCTCTGGAACACAAACACTCCTAGGAGTGGCAGCTTAATTAGCACCCGTTTTCTTGGGTTACCTGCTGGAGGCTGGCACCACGGGGAAGGTTCTGGAATTATTGGAGTATTTATAGCCTGGGAGAGGTGACTTCAGAGGAGCAAAATTGTTTGTTCTACCAGACACTGACAATTTGATTTATTTTTTTTAATAACACATGGATGTTGCTAATTTTTTAGGTTGAGGGGAGGGGATTAGAATCTTAAAAATCCCGAAGTTGGAGGTTTCATGTCTGTGTCATTCTTTTCTACTCCGATTTATAAAGTGCTGCTTTTTCAAGGAAGCCACTGAAATTACAGCCTCAAAAATACCTTCAGTGATATTCACATGATATTGAAATATTCTAAAATTTGACATCTGTTTTTACAGCAAAACATATTCCTGTGTACATATCAAAATTCCACTGAGGTTTTTTCCCCTAAAATTAGTTTAAAAATTACTTTTAATGCTTTTTTCTCTCACCTCCGCTCATCTCCATCAGTTCTGTGTAACACAAACTGAGCTGTGCCTGTTGTGGACATATAAAAGTCTGGACTGAAACAGGAGAAATTCTTCAGGGCAAGATGAGAAGCCAGATTATTAAATATGATTTTCAACCTCAGTATTTCACTTAAGATGTAAAACTGACAAATTTACCCTTTAGGAACATGGCAAGGGTGAATATTACTGGCTCACCTCATGTATCAGTTAATAAATACCAATTTATTTGATATTAAATAAATTCCAACAATATGAAATGTTAGGAGTATCTCCAACTGCTTTTCCCAAGTTGCTTTTATTACTGGTACTACAGCAGTCAAGATTTACTTTAAAAGTCGCTTATAGTACCAAGAACGAGTTGAAGTTCCAATATTAGAAATATTTCATCCTCCTCTATGAGAGCTCTGTCTTAAATGCATTACAGGCATAATAGGGAAAGTGCAATCTCAACAAATATTGAAAATAAGATGAAATTTGAATGCTGGGGGCATAGGAATGGTTAAAAGCAGATTTAATCAACTTTTGAAAGCACTTCTGAAGATATTGCAGCTTCTCTCAACTCATCTAGTGCTTTTTAATGGTCTTAAAAATGACTTTTGGTAATGGTAATTTTAGCTGCTGCTTGGCATAGTATCATGTTTTTATGTGTTTTACAGTGTTTTCAGGCACAAGTATGATTTTAAAGACTCCTGTCAACTCCAAAACTGCTTGTAAAATGGGGAGTTATTTCAATCTAAAAGCACAATGTCTGAAAGAGGAATGGCTCTGCATTCTTCTCATACTGTAAAAAAATAAAATAGCAATGCAGAGCACTGGCAGGGCAATTTGCAGGTCCCAAACCCTTTAGAGATACTGTCTCTGTAAATAAAGTAAAGAAAAAAAAAAAGGTGGAAGAATGGCAGAATAAAGCCACAAAATAAATTGGCTGATCAGGTTGCCTGTCCTGAAACGGAACGGGAGCTTTTCACAATGGTCTTTATTTGCTTTTTGTCCTTTTGGCACTGGGTTGTCCCCCAGCCTCACTTTTTGTCCAGTTCAAACCAAACCCAACCCCAAATTCACCTTCCCTCGAGCCTTGGAATGCCTGAGCTCCAAATTGTAGCGCAGAGCTTAACCCTGATCAAAGCACACAAACTCTGGAGGTTTAAGCAGGATCTCAAATGGGTCTGAATCAAGCTCAGGTTTGCTGGGGTGCCTTCCCAGACTCTCCAATGAGGGATTTCTGTCAGGAAGAGCTGAAAATAGCCCGTGAAAGCCCTTCTTATGCCATTTTCAATGCAGAGCCCTGGCAGCACAAGCCAGCTAATGTAAAAGGTTATGCCAAGCTCCTCCGAAATTGCCCAGCTGTGGAGCTGAATGCCCACACAGGAAACAAGGCGGGGCATTTTCCCCTGCAGCGGGGTTGCTTAGTTACTCAGTTTAAATGTATGGCTCTATGTGGCTCTTTATGAGGACCCTCAGTTTGTAAATCGAGTTTTAGAGACTCTTTCATGGCTGCGTTTTCCCCCCGAATGTTCCCTGCTGAATGGAAGTGGAGGTGAGGACAAAGCACTGCTTCCTTCAGGAGCAGCTGGGGCATTTTGGAGAATCAAGTGCAGCTGGGAAGAGAAATACCTGTTCAGGCAGAGAGAAATGTGAGGTGCTTTAGGTCAGCCTGCAGGGATTTCAATCCTTGCCTCTCCAGTTTGGAGAAGCTGCTCTCACTTTCCCAGGCAGGGCCAGCTCCCGGGAGCTTTGATGGGGGTTTCAATACATAAAAAACCCCAGGCTGGAGGTTTTAGCATTGACATGCTGGGCTTGTGAAAGATGGAGATTTCTTGAAATGGGCTCTCTCAGCAGCTTGTCCCATCACCAGCCAGCTCAGGGTCACAACTGCCCTCGTGGCACTCGTTGTGATGGCAGTGTTTTAGTGAATCAGTGCAGGTGTTCTTGTTCCATCTTGGATCTTGTGTGTGCCGCACACACAAACTCTTAATTTCCAGCTGGCAGTCAGGCAGAAATCAAGTGTCTGTTTCCTCATTAATAATTTAATTCCTTATTTAAAATGGCCACAGTATTATCGGTGACTCAGGCTTGAGGATGGGACTTGGTGATTCTCACTTTTTATCTCCAGGACTTCTCTAAGTTTGATGGGCTTAACCATGTAGAGGAAATGGGGAGAAAAGACTTTAAATACTTTAAAATTGGAGAATGTTTAGGTTGGAAGGGACGTTAAAGATCCAAAATTCTAGCGCCTGCCGTGTCAGGGATACCTTCTACTGTCCCAGGCTGCTCCAAGCCCCAAAGTCCAACCTGGCCTTGGGCACTGCCAGGGATCCAGGGGCAGCCAGAGCTGCTCTGGGCACCCTGTGCCAGGGCCTGCCCACCCTGCCAGGGAACCATTCCTTCCCAATATCCCATCCAGCCCTGCCCTCTGGCAGTGGGAACCCATTCCCCCTTGTCCTGTCACTCCAGTTCCTGATGCAGGGTCCCTCTCCAGCTTCCCTGTGTCCCTTCAGACCCTGGAAGGAGCTGTGAGGTCTCCCCACACCCTTCCCTTCTCCAGGCTGAGCATTCCCAGCTTTCTCAGCCCCTCTTCATCTCTGACTCTCCAAACTCTCTTTCACAAGATCTTTTCTTCCCCTCTCCATGATGGAAAGGGTCATGGTTGAAGAAAAGAGTATCCATGAAATTAAAACTGGTCAATGTCGAGAGTTGTTTAATTCTCTCTAGAGCCAAATTAAAACGTTTATAAACACAGAGGGAAAGAAACAACATAACAAATCCAGACTTTTTGCTCCCCTCTAGGGCCTAGAAAAGTCCTCTTTGCTTTTTTTGAGCTCTGCTCCCACTCTGTGGGAAATAATTTGGACTTGCTTGCTGGGTCAGGCTTTTTGTAGTACCAAAGAAGTCATCAGTGCCTTGTTCCCACAGAGGTTTTCTCTGTGTTGGGTGGTGTGCTATCCAAGGTATTTTCTTTCACATGCATACCAAAGAAAGTGGCTTCTTGAAGAGTTTTCTGTTTTACCATTTGTGTTATTGACAGCACACAGTCACTGAAGTGGATCAGAGCCCTGAACTCACCATAAATTCTTGTTTGCTGCAGTGTTTGGGGATGATAAAGTGGTTTAGTGGAGACATGGAGGGAATAGAAGGCTGGTAGGGAATGGTTGGGTGCTGCTTCTTCCTGCACTGTGATGAGGTGGCACCACGTGAACAAGCCATGACTTGTTCAAATTAAGCTTGCTCTAGGATGTTCTGGATGCTGCACACTTTGATGGATTCGGGAAGAATTTGTAAAGATTAAAAAAAGACAAATATAGGAGTTAATACTTTGTTATTTCCTGTCTTGGGGAGGAGTCCTAGGAAGTAAAGGATTGATGGTGAGGAGCCTTCCACAATTACTGACAAGGTTTAGAGTCTGATCCTCATGTCAGTTAAAATTAAAAAATAAACTTTTTTTCTGCCAACAAATAAAATAATTTCCATCCACAGTTAGTGGGTGGAACTTTATTAAATGGAAACTCTTTTAAATTGGGCTGAGTATCTGCTAGGAACTGAGTCAGGGGTTTGAAATTGCCCATTGCACTCCCTATGACTGTTTAAATAAAAACAAATGCAACAATTTATCTGACTAAATAAAAGCAAACGTGAATATAAGATAAATAATGAAATAACTCAGAGTAATGATTGAGTGTTTCTGCAGCAGCTGGAAGAAGAGTTGGTGATTAGCATGTGGAAGTGGATTTTTTTCCCAGTTTTATTTCAGGAGTGAACAGGAGGAGATTGCAGTTACTTCCCAGAATCCTGTCCCAGGAAGGTTCAAGCTGGCTCTTTGTTTCCCGCAGGAAGGTTCAGGCTGGCTCTTTGTTTTCCAGATGATTGTGCTGTTCTCCCTGAAGAGTTCCTCACTTATTTTTTGTGTCAAGGTAAAATTCCTTCTGTCTTTAGAGGGGTAGGACTAAGTTAGTGAACTTTTTTATCACAGCTGTGCTCTGTTAATGTGAATACAAATCTCCTCTCGAGTCTTGTGGGAGACTTGTGCTTGAAGTCACTTTAAATTTTTAGGGCTTTGTGGGCCAAGCTATTTTTCTTAGTAAACTTTGAAGCCATATGACGCAAAGACCAAAACACCCACATCATGTAAATGTTTTATTGAGCTGAAATTTAGAGATACAGGAAATATGAGTGGTTATTTGGGGTTTCCAAGTGATTATGTTTGGTAGGGGGAGTGTAAATGCAATTTTGGATGGCTGTGACTCCTCCACCTTGATGCCTGCATTGTCAGTCTCAGTGTGTGTGAGGTTCAGCTGTGCCTGTGAGGGTGAGCGTGGGACCTCTCAGAAACGTGAATGTGGGGCTTCTCACAAAAGTTTCTGAGGAGACATTTGCAAAAGCTGCTGCAGCCTGGTAACTTCCTCACACAGTGAGTGGTGTAGGAGTTCAGGTGTCTCCAGCTACCCCTTTAGCTGTTGTTCATAGAGGAAGGTGTCCCTGCCCATGGCAGGGGTTGGAACTGAGGGATCCCAAAGGTTCTTTCCTGCCCAAACCATCCTGTGAGTCTGAGAGTCCCTCCAGTGACAGGGTGCAGGAGAGCAGTGTGGAAAATCCTCTGAAAGCCCTTTTTGGAGGAGCTGGTGCCTTTGGAGGTGGCAGTCCCCTGGCAGAGGGTCTGTGAGGCTGTAGGTGGCCTTTGGGATGGTGGGAATGAAGAGAAGAGCCCAGGAGGAGAAAGGGAAACTGCAAACCCCCATAGCTGTGGGGCAGTGCTGGTTGGAGGGGACATTTGGCTGTCAGGCAAACCCCAGCTTGTGTGACCATGGACTCACAGGATGGTCTGGGTTGGAAAGGACCTCCAAGACCATCCAGTTTTTTCCACCTCCCACTGGAGACTCTCCTCCCAGGTATCTGCAGAGCTCTGGGTGTTGCCTGTTGGTTCCCCACACTGGGAGTTTGTTATTAGCTGGTTAATTAGCCATTGTTTTAATTTCTACAGATGATTTTCTGTGGTTTTAGCTGTAAAGCAGAGAGAAGCCCTCCAAGGAATAGAAATGCTGGATAGGAAGGAGATTTGAAGGGGTTTCAAAGGTGAAAGGAAGATGATCCAGCAGGTCTCTGCTGAGAAAATACCTGATTATTCAAGTTGTTGTGTCTGTCTGTGCTCAGGTGGTTTGACCTTGCTGAGTGTCTCACCTAGGACAGTGATTGAGGGTTTCCTCTGAGCCATCTCATTAAAAATAATTAGAAATTAAAATAATGAAAATTAGCCAGCAGAAACCAAATAGAGCTGAGCCTTGACACTGTTACATGGAGAGTTTGCTAAAGAGGTTCTCACTTTGCTCCCAAGGAGAGAGGCCCTTTGTTTATCTCCTTCTCTTGATTAAAGAAGGGTAAAGTAGAAGCACCATCAGGAAAAATGGTGGAGTTAACAACAGGAACAGAAATTATTTGCTGCAAGGTCTTAGGAAAGCCTTCAGAGCTTGTTGTTTTATTTAGTAAGTTCTATTTGCCTTTTCTGTAAGGAGTTTGGGGCAGGGGCACTGCTGCCTCAGGATTCCATTTACCAGTATAGCTGCCTAAACATAAAATGCATCATGAAAACTGTAGGGAGGGAAGCTCATTTATGGAATGTTTTTCCTTTTTAAAGTGTGTTTGATTTATCATGATTTGACTTCAAAAACTATTCCATTATGCCCAGGAATTTCAAGGACAACTTGGTTTGTTTTTTTTTTTTTTTTTTTTTTTTTGTTGAGAAAGTTGGAACAGAAACATGTTCTGATAATACATTCTGGTAATAAACTGCAGTGTAAAATTGGAAGAGGTAAAATAATGGCTAAAAGAGTTCTGCCAAGGCCCACACTCTGACACGGGGCACCTTTCTGCTCTTTGGGTTTAAAGGCTTGTGGAAATATTTCCTTCCTAAATCACCTTTGAGGCTGCAGTTATTGTGTGCTTGTTTTGAGTTGAATAAAGCAGTCTTAGTGCTGAGTGCTGAAATAATTTCTGTTGAGGATCATTTAAACAAAATACTGGAGAAAAAAATTGAGAGAAGTGGAGCGAGTCCTGAGGAGGCCATGGAGCTGCTCCCAGGGCTGGAGCCCCTCTGCTCTGGAGCCAGGCTGGGAGAGCTGGGGGTGCTCACCTGGAGAGGAGAAGGCTCCAGGGAGTGCTCAGAGCCCTTCCAGGGCCTAAAGGGGCTCCAGGAGAGCTGGGGAGGGACTGGGGACAAGGGATGGAGGGACAGGACACAGGGAATGGCTTCCCAGTGCCAGAGGGCAGGGCTGGATGGGATATTGGGCAGGAGTTGTTCCCTGGCAGGGTGGGCAGGCCCTGGCACAGGGTGCCCAGAGCAGCTGTGGCTGCCCCTGGATCCCTGGCAGTGCCCAAGGCCAGGCTGGACTTTGGGGCTTGGAGCAGCCTGGGACAGTGGAAGGTGTCCCTGCCTGTGGCAGGGGGGGCACTGGGTGGGCTTTAAGGTCTCTTCCAGCCTAAACATTCTGGGATTCTCCTAAAAATGGAGCCTCCTTTATGTAACAGCACTGAGGACAATTTCCTGAGGGACACTGCTCTTTGGTGTTGCTCTGTAGCTTAAGGAATTTACTTTATCCTCCTTCCTGGTTTACCCAAGTGTATTTCCAGAGAACTTCCATTTTCCTTGATTGAATAAATTCCAGCTTCTGTCTTCTTTATAAGACAGACTCTCCATCCTCCTGATGATGGCAATAACTTTTCTCTGCACCTGGCTCAGTCTAAAGATGATTTTTCATGTCCCCAGGAATTCCCACCATCTCTGGCTGGTGCCTGGTTGTACAACACAGTGCTTGAGCTTGGGGTTTTTTGAACCCATGTTGCTGCTTATTGATTATATTTTGTGAGGGGAAAAAAAAGGGACCTCCATACATTTACAACGTGCTACATGTCTTCAAGTTTCTTAATTAAAATTACTGTCTGTGAATTGGGAATTTGTGTCAGACTGCAGTTTTAGATTTATCTGTGCAGTGCATGGTGATGGATGTGGAACTGAGTCTGGCTTTGTAAGGTTTGTTCCTGCTGAAAGGAAGGGTGAGGTGACAATGACTGAAAAAGGAGGATTGGGTGGTGCTGGTGTGGTTCACCTTTCACCTTTGAAATGATGTGAAATAATCTGTAAACTCTTATCTATGCAATAAAACTTTTCTTCACAAATCTCTTACTGGTGCTGTGGAGTAATCCAGAAGGTTCCTACTCCCATCCTGCTTGTTTGGTTTTTTCCCTCCCATAGTTCTGGCTCTTGCTCTAATCTCTTCTTTTCACTGAAATTGATCTCCTGATAAATTTTCTTGCTTCACCTGCTCACACTTGCAATAAATCCTCTGCAAATTGCTGAATTTCAGTGGCCAGCCTTGCCTTTTCTCTGAGACTCCCGAGATCCACATTGGAATGCTGAACATTCCTTTTAAATGCACTGTACCATGTTTTGTCTATCATTCTGGAAATTCAGGTGTGTTTGATGGAAAACCAACTTTGGGAAAAGTTGTTAATGTGAACATGTGATTTGGCTTGTAATTTTGATTTTTTTTTTAATTGAATATAAACCAGAAGTTGGCCTGATTTGGCTGGAACTTTCACTGGTACACCCAGCAGGGAGAAAATATAATAGAAACAGAGAATATGGGGGAAAAGCTCATGGAGATTTTTTAAAAAACCATGATTATTCTTTTAGTGAGATATATGCAATTTTTAGACTTTAAAATTGTCCCTGCTTTGGATTTTTATTTGGATATTTAGTTTGGTTTTTACTTTTATTTTTCTAGTTACTGTTGTACAGGGTATAGCAGGGCTATTCCTGGAAGCAAAGTTGCAGTACAAGTTTCTATTGTTGAGCTTCTTTGCCCCAATTAAGAGTTTGTTGAAGGGTCCTTCAGTTCCCCAAATCCTGAACTTCTAGAAAATGATAACATACGTCTCTAGAAAAAAGATAGAATTGAATTTGTTATGGCTCTGGAATGTTTATTGTATCCAGTGAAAAAAATGAGAGTGGGGAAAAGAAATAAAAGGCCATATTTCATATAGATAATGCAAACATTTCTTATCTGCCCACACAATGTGCTTGTAGGAAACTACAGTGGTATGAAAGATGTGGTTTTCCAGCTGATTTATTTGCTCTGTTAATGCCTGCAAAGTGAAAAAAAAAGCTTTAAAATAAAATAATAGCTAATATAATTCTTGAAAACCAACCAAACAAAATTTTCAATTGTTACGTATCAAAGTAGACTATATAAGAAAGAAAGGAATAGGGAGGGAGAGTTCATGCATTAATAATTTTATTTAGACTGCCTAAGGCGCTTTGAAATGGTGAAGTGGGCACAGAGGAATTTGGTCACAGGTTGGGCNACAATGCTGTGCCCTGGGCTCTGGAATTCCATCACTGGCCATATGGATGAACAGGGCTCAGGGAATGCCCTGCTCTCAGTCCTTCTCCATGGTTCTGAGATGTTTGAACTCCCCAGGGCAAACACAAAGCTGCTGCTGCTGGAGGAAAACCCAGTGTTGTAGCGGTGTCCTTTAGGGGCTTCACCTAAACAGAGATCTGAGCAAAAGCTTCACTGTTCTCACCTCCCTTTGTAGGTCTTGCCTGTGCTGGGGTGATTAGAGGCTGTAACGAGCTGCAGTTTGGGTCCTTTGAAGTCCACAAATGTGTAATTTTTACTGTAAGATGAGANTCTTGGAGGTCTTCTCCAACCTGAATAATTCTGTGACAGCGAACTCAGATCTGTGGGGTTGGATCTCTCCACGCAGCGACGTGAGGAGGGCGAGTGAGGGGCACCCACAGCAGCTTCCTCTGTTCTTCAATGTCTGCATGGAGNTCTATTTAATTCACAGATGATTTTCTGTTGGGATTTGCATGTAAAAAATACACCCCCAAAAACCAAAACAAACCAGTAATACCTGAGTATTTCTTTACTGTTTTGAGCCCAGAGCTTGATTAGAAGGTATCATTTCACACAAATGGAGTTTGTTTGAGCTGTGCATCAGAGGAGTCTCTTAAACCTTATAAAATCATGGGCAATTTGAGATAGTCCTGCCTGGTGAATTGGGAAGGAGAATGGTTGTCTCCTTTCTCACTGAGTCAGTGAGGCTCTTGGAAAATTAAAAGCTCTTCCTGATGAACTTTTTTTTCCATATGCTTTAAAGGGGATAGTGGTTTTCTGCTGCTTAATGTAGAAAACCCGATTGGTCCTAAAACAGTCATCACATGTGGTGATCATGCTTTTATGTATTTTAAGGCTACACTTATGCGTTTGCTACCTCTGCATGTACTGCTTGATATCTTTGAACCTCTCTTTTGAGTAAACCAACAAACTCTTACTTATTTTCTTTCGTTATTCTGCTCTGCTTCCATTGATGACTCTAAACTTTTGACTCCAGACTGGCAATATGAGGGTAAGATGGCAAAATATGACTTCCTGAACATTGCTCGTCTGCTTTTCATTTGTGTTCTCCTTAGAGTTATTAAAATTCCATTCACTAAGTAGATCCTTTTTGTTGCAATTAAATACAAATTCTCTTTGTTTCTGTTGTGAAGCTTTAATTATGGTTTATATCTTTCAATCATTCCTTTGTTATTTCTTTGGGTTAAGTTACCATCATGTTCCCTGTGTCCTGACAGACACTGAGATTCCTGATGGGATCTCTAGAGCAAGACACAAACAGACTCATTAGTGTGGCTGTCCAACTGGATTGTGGTGACAACAATCCTTCCCTGGCAGGGTGGGCAGGCCCTGGCACAGGGTGCCCAGAGCAGCTGTGGCTGCCCCTGGATCCCTGGCAGTGCCCAAGGCCAGGTTGGACAGGGCTTGGAGCAGCCTGGGACAGTGGAAGTTGTCCCTGCCCATGGCAGGGGTGGAATGAGATGGGCTTTGAGGCCCTTCCAACCCAAACCATTCCATGATTTTGTGATTTGAGGGATGTGTGTTCATGACATGCAGAGGAAGAGGAAAAACCATATAATGTTTTTTGCTGTTCAAGTGTTTTAAATTTGGATCATGCCTGAGATCTTTTGTCATCACATCCTCCCTTGCTTTACAAAGTTTCTCTGAGTAAGGGATAAGCAAACAGCTCTGTTTTGAACCTTTGTGAGTATAACTTTACTATCAGTTGTAGCTCATACCTGCATCACATTTAAGGGAATACTTGCCTTCAGCATGCCAAATATGCCATTTAAAAAAAAAAAACCCAACAACAAAACCCTGGAAATCCTACTTTTGGAATGAGAAATAACTCTTTTTTCATCTTTATAGATTGCAAGTTGGCCAGAACAGGTCCCCCAGCCACAATAGTTCCCATTGACGAGGAGAGTCGCAACGGTGAGTGCCCCACAGTTACTTACAGCACAAATTATTTATAACCAGTCTTTAAGGCCCTTGTGGCAAACAGACCTTCTTAATTTTTCTTAAGTCAGTGGGACGGTTCCAGAGGAAAAAGTTCTGGTCAATATTTGGTTTTGTTTGGGTAAAGCTGAAATGTTACTCTGCAGCATGAAAGGAGTGTTAATGACGTGGTCTTCTGGGTTTCCCACGTGGCTTTTGGAAGGCTGCTTGTTGGTTCCCTCTAAGTTTAAGAACATCAAGTTTGTGGACACCTCTGAAATGGAAGAACTTGGTTGTAGTCATGGAAATGTCAAAAGCAAATGAATGTCCCTTTTTTCAGTATTTTAATTCTCCTGACAAATCACAGAGAGTTCTCAGATTGTTAGTCTGTGGTCTGAGCATTGCATTTATTCAGTGTACTTTGATGAGATGAAGTGCTTTACCCTGTTACAATCAGCTGTTACTCCTGAGAGTAAATTACTATGCTTTCCTGTTTTTTATTCTATATATTTAGGGAGTTTTTTTAACCTTGCAAGCTGGGTCTGTTTTTATTCCATGTGTGGTTGTGGTTTATCAGATACAGGTGCTTGAGATGGTGTATAAAGCCAGGTGATGCTGGTGGAACCTCTCTGTTATTCTGGGAGGAATTCCTTGTTGGAGTTGCTCAAAGTCAGATGGATAAATGCACTTGGGGTAAAACTCCTCAATAAACCAATTTTTAATACTCTTGTGTGCTGAAAAGCTCTGGTACTGGGGTGGCTGTTAAAACCAGGCTCTTTTCCCTCCTCCTGGGGTGGTTTTCCCTTCAGTCAGGCGTGTCCAAAGGAGGGCTACAAATACGGATGTGCTTTTGAATTGGATGTGTTTGTTCTCAGCAAGCTGCTGTTGTATCCTGATGTGTTCCAGCTGTGGCCTGCTCAGTTTTGGTGGAATGACCCCTCAGCTGAAGTGGTTTGGCTGCCATAGCTCATCTCTTGTAGCCTTTCATCCTCTCCACTCATTAGAAATAAATCTGTGCTAACAGCAAGGTGTTATAAATAAATCCAAACCACCTTTGCCATCAAAAACAACTTTGTGAAAACCTTTAGAAAGAGAGGCTGAAGTTGTGGACCCCCATCTCTGCAAGTGTCCAGGGCCAGGCTTGGAGGCACCTGGTCTAGTGGGAGGTGTCCCTTGCAAGGGAGTTGGAATGAGATGAGCTTTGAGGCCCCTTCCAACCCAACTCAGTCTGAGATGTAAAAGTTAATAAGGAATGCATGGTGTTATAAATTTCTAGTGACCAAACTTTTTATTGGGATTTCCAAGAGATGCAGAAAGAAAAATCCACCCAATTTTGTTCTAGCCTATACAAGTATGTTTCTGGCTCACTTGAAGTGTGAAATCTCATTCTGTTTTAGTTCTTGCACACCACTGTTACTTCCAAGGGTCTGTTGTTGAGGCTGGAATGGCTTTTCTAGATTTTGGGATGAAGATCTTAAAACAATGGCTGGGACATTTTATTGCATCAATGCACATGGTCATTGTGTTCTGGCAATAAACAGAAAGTCCTGCTCTTTAGAAATAGATATTTCTATTTCTATGGCACATTGAGCTCAATCATTCCTAATTCACAGGAAGTCAAAGACCAGCAAATCTCACAGAATAAAAACATTTTCCCAAATAACTGTTGCTTGTTTTCACAGTCAGGCACACAGGTACCGTGCCTGACCTTTAAAGATCTTCTTGAGATCAGCAGAGATGTTAAGATTTGACAGTTTGCCACCATGGGATGAATATCTCTTTATATCAAGTAATTTAGGTACAGTAGTAAATTACATTATAATTGTGCTCATATGAGCAATCCTGGAAGGAATGAACTTGACCTTTCTTAAGGAATAAATGAGTTATTTTATGATTTTCCCTGTGTTGAATTGAATTGGATGATGGTATCTCAGATCATATTAACAGCAAAACTCAATTTTTCTGGATGATTTTTATAGGCAGAGAGTTATTTTCGCCCATGGATTTCTTTTTATTTAATTATTGGATTTGAGACTTGGTTTTAACTTGTTTCAAAGACTGAATGAACCTTATTCCTGGGTCAGACTTTCTCATTGCCAGTGCACCCCAAGTTTTTGGAGGCCTCCATGTGGAACCATCTGTGCTTTTTCCCTTCAGATGAGCAGCCTGAAATTGTCGAGGGCTTTGAATCTTTGGGCAGGGTTTTGATGAAAGTATACTCTTGGAAAGGAGTATACAAGGCAAGATGTAAAGATTAAATTAGAATTTGGAAGAGAAAGCAGAAGCTGGAGTAGAGGAAACAAGCAGACCAAAGGGAATTCTCCTAATGGGAGGACAAATAGGAGCTGGCATCTTGGTGCTCCATCCAGCACAAAAAAAAAAACCTGTTAGGAATGCTTTGTGTTCTTTCCTATCCTAGAAAAATCAATCAGTGCTGGTGTGGTTTGATTTTATTTTGGTGGGTTTTTTTTCCTCCCTGCTTTTCTTACGATGGTGTGAGTGTTCTAAATAAATAATGGGAGCAAATCCCAAAACCTCCTGCTCTCTTCCCTCCATGTTCCTTGGGATATCTGACACAAGGAAGTGCAGCTTTCATGGCTGTAGGTGGGTTGAATTTTATTTTTCCACCTTTTCATCTTCCTGCTCTCTCAGCAACAACCTTTCCTCAGCCTGACTTCCTGGGGGGGGGCAGAGGATGTGTAATCCTGCTCCAAATCCCCTTCCATAACCCCCTGTGGGGAGGCACTCATGGGAAATAGGGCAAAAAAATGCAGGGGACAAAGCTGTGGGGCTTCTTCCCCCTAATCCTGTTGCACCAATTTATTTTCAGTTTTATTATATGTAATGCTGAAAGAATGGAGTTGATTACATTGATGATTTCCATGCTGGTTAACTGGTTTAACTTGGTTTTCAGGGACAATGGACAGGGATTAAAGAAAATGTCCCCAGAGGGACAAAATCTGTAGCCTCCTTCCAGAGATATGCTGATAAGGACTGGGAGTGATGCCTCTGAATATTCATTACTCAATTAAATGTTCAGTGACCACCAGGGAGGGCTGGAATTGAGCCAATTAGCCCTAAAGAAGGAAGAGTCCTGCTTTCCCAGGCATTTTGGTTAAGGGGAAAAGTTGTTCAGTAAAATCAGTTTGGAAGGTTGCTGTGACTGAGCACAGGTCTGTCGAGAAAATGCATTCTTTAAGGGCTGTGGCTCAATGTTCATTCCCTGCTTTTCCCTCCTGTTTCAGAAAGAAGGATGAAGTAATGACTTGAAGGTGCTTCAGCCTTGGAGGGATTTTTCAGCCTAAATGATTCCATTATATTCTTGTGTTGCCTTCATGAGCATCTCACTCTTTAATTTTAAACAAAAATACTTGCACCTTTTGCTTCCTATCATTCAAAAATCAGCTTTATGACGGAAAGTCATTTTAGTTTTACCATTTCAAGGGATTCTGAGAACAGCGTTTCCCAAGTTTGCCGTGTATGTGTAGGTGTGAAAAGACACCAAACTGTGATTTTGTCTCGATTTTTCTTATTTTTCCCATGAAGGCACTTTGAGGGATCTTTGCATTTTGCTTTTTCTTGGTGCACTATTTCTTGTAGTGTTTCTATAGAAAACTTTTTTTCTATATAGAAAACTTTTTTTCTAATTTTTCTATAGAAAAATTTTTTCTATGGAAAAAATTCAAGTTATTTGTTTATATGTTGTTATCATTCCTGTGAAATATTTCCAGGGAGAAAGTGCTTCGGTTGATTTTTAATCTAGCTCATGCCATTGTCTTTATGCCTCCCTGCCCACACATAAATTTTTCCCCACATCTTTAGACAATCTTACAGCTCCCTAAAGTGTTTAGGAATGTTTTTGACCAGCTTTTGACCATCCCTTTCAAAGTTATCTTCACCAACCCGGCATCTGGTTTGTCTGGCAATGGGGATGTGGTGTGGTGTGCAGATCTAAGTTAAGGTATTGCAGCCAATAAATTAAACTTGGAATTAAATCTGGCCCACCTGTAGGCTGAGGGTCTAGGCCCAGTCTGGCTCTTCCAGCTCAGGGTGCAATCGAGGTGGATGATGAGATTTTAGTGATGAGTCTCAGCAGTGTTTTGCTGAATCTCAGGGTGCTGATGCTGTTCTGTGGTCATTAATCCCAGGTCTAAGACATTAGATTAGCCAGCAGTACAAATCTGGGCTGGATCAGGCTCAAGCCTGTAATAACATCTGCTCAAATTAGGCCTCGTTCAGTGAGTTTATTCTGGCTTTGTGTTTTTATATAGGAAGAGAGGTGATCCATTAGATCCAATAGCTGCCACCTTGAGTAACCTCTGTCAGAAGTTGTTACCCTTGTGGAATGTTCTGGAAAAATTCTAAGAGGAGGAGTGGATTTGTATTGATTCCTGTGCCCCACGTGGCTGCTGCTGGGGACTGAACACTGATTGTGCTGCTTCACAGGGCTGGGCAGCTCTGCTCCATCTGCTCATCTCTGTGCTCATTCAGGAGCTTGGAGGGTTCCTGTGGGTGCTGCTCTAAAANCTGGAAGTGTCCAAGGCCAGGTTGGACTCTGGGGCTTGGAGCAGCCTGGGACAGTGGAAGGTGTCCCTGCCTGTGGCAGGGACAGCTTTCAGGTGCCTTCCAAGCCAGACTCTATGGAGCTGTGAGAAATACTGTCTCTGGTTCTGGATTGTTCAAAGCATTCCTGTGCTGTTTAGGAGTGTGCTGATCAGACTTGGAGAAAGGGGTTAAATTGGACCGTAGAAATCCCCTGGCAACAATGAACGTTGCTGGAGGGTTTCTGCAGCAGGACTTCCTGCTGCTGCCTCCCTGGCTGGGGTGGGAAGGCTGTGCAGGGCCAGGGAATTAAGAGACACAACTGTAGCTGATTTGGTTTATTTTCCTAAATGCTCTGGTCCAAGAACTGGCCACAATTTCCTCCATAATTTACTCAGCTACATTCATCTCATTCAATGAGATGAAATATGGAATACTTTTTATTTTTTAATAGCTTCTATTTATGTTTTTTTCATCCATTTTTCATGTCAGCAGTTGGCTCATAGGTGTTGCTTCTCAACTCTGCCTGCAGGTGCTTCAATCAAAATGTGCACCAGGAAGTATCACTTCTTTTCTGACAATTTCATTTAGTTTATAAATTCATGAGATGGGAAAAGAGGACGAAATTTATGGAAATTATTTTTGTTTCATTCCATCCTCTTTGTTCATTTCTGTTCCAAAATGATGTGTTCTCCAGATTTGGGTATTAAGGATTTCATTGGGAAGTAATGAATCAATTTGGTATCTAATGCTATTTTTATGCCATGGCTTTAAATTCTCATGTTTTTTCTGTAGGACAAATGTGTAAAGACTGAGGAAGCAGTAAAATGGATCAGTTTATTATCCTACTTCTGTTTGTCAGCACATCAGCAGTGGCTGGGACTTAAGCAGAGCTGTTGTTAAAGGTCTCTGCAATTCTCCTCTTTCAGTTATTTTTTTTTAAACTACGTCTTTAAAAAAATAAAATCAAAGTTTAAAAAAGCAGGAGATTATTTAGGGTGGTAGTAATAGAGAAAAGTTGCCTTTTTAGAAACTGATTAATTCTTAAGGGTAGAAAATAGGGATAGAGTTGGAAATACTTAATTATTTTTGTGCTGTCAGCTGCCTGGACAAATATCCTAAGCTGGTGTTGGTGTGCTTTGGAGAGGTCGAGCAGAGGTCCTTGAATTACCTTCAGGGATGAGAGAGAGAATTGATGTTTCAATGGCAAAATTTAGGAATTTTAACTCCATTTGAGCTAAAGGTAATTATTGTGGATCACAATTCTGCTCTGTAATGCTGAGGCCTTTTGAACGTATGTTTGGGATTTCCTTTTTTACTGGAAATTCTCCTCAGAGTGACTGGAATTTTTCTGAACAGCTCATCTATGACAGTTTGAGTAGTCAGAATAAATTATTCAGATTATGATACATGATCCATTCATATTCCCAGAGTGTCTATTTACCTTTGCCAATGAAGAACTGCACATTTCCCCTAATTATTTCTTCAGTATAATTTTGCAACATCAAATGTTGTTTTAGTAGCAGTGCTTTTTTATTGTCTTCTCCTGATTGATTGTCACAGTCTCAGTAAAGCAGTGCAAGAATCGGAGGATTTGATACATTTTAAGGCTTCTGAAAATCAGTTTTGCTTCAGGGAGTGGGAGGTGATGGCTGGGATTGGTGTCCAGAACTGCAATGTGCTTTCCAGGTGTTTTGGTGTCACTTTAATTTTGTAGTGTAAAGCAGAGCCCAAAGCAGGGTTGGTAAGTCTGGGGGAGGCTGCTCCTCCCAGCTCCAGGGAGGTCACCTGGGTCTTTTGTCGCATGAGAATGAGTCCCACGGAGCTGTCCCGGTGCTGAGAGCTCAGCTTTCCTCCTGTGCCACCAGCAAATTGTGACACTGATGTCAGAGAAAATGGATCTTTTGCTTTCTGAGGAATGGTCTTTTGTGTGAGTTCTTTGTCAAATGATGACATTGAATCCATTGTCCTTCCCTCAGCTCTAGTGAGCTCTCTGGGCAGGTGCTCTCTTTCCAAAATTCTCAGCTCTGCTTGTCCTTGGCTGCTGGAGCTGCTCAGACTGGAATCAGCTTTTTGGATCTGCTGGGGCTCTGCTGAGCCAACTCAGCTCTCAAAATTCACCTTTGTTCAGCTAAGTCATGTGAATCCCACACTGGTTTGGATTGGGAGGGACCTTAAAGCCCATCCAGTGGCACCCCCTGCCAGGACAGGGACACCTTCCACTGTTCCAGGTTGCTCCAAGCTCCATCCAACCTGGCCTTGGGCACTTCCAGGGATCCACAGCTGCTCTGGGCACCCTGTGCCAGGGCCCATCCACCCTTACCAGGAGGATTTTCTTTCCAATATCCCACCTGAATTGTTGGAGCCATGTCAGCTCTTTTCCAAGTCCAGTTATCACCAGGAGACACATTCAGCAAGGTGCTGGGCCCCCAAACTGGTCTCCTTCTGTCTCTCCTGTGTCAAAGGAATTCCCCACCTTACCTCGTTGGGAAATGAAGTGTTTGATTAAAATGGACAAAACTGGACTAAAAAAGAGAGCTCACAGTGCCAAAGGGCTGTGGAAGTGCTGGAAGAGGGGAGGTTTGCACGCAATCCCCTTGCAGTACCCAGCGAGCAGGATGCAAGGGTGGTGTCCAGGCACAGGGCCCCTCCCTGCTTCCCTCTGGAGCGTAACAGGGATAGAAAGAATCGATAGGAGTTCCAGAAAGTGAGAAGCTGAGTCATTGTGTACAGGGAAGAAGTTCATCCTCATGTCCAGGTGGAACTTCTGGGCATCATTTCCTGCCTGTTCCTCTGGTGCCATTGCTGTGCCACCAGAGCAGAGCCTGGTCCATGCCCAGAGAGGCTCTGGGCTCTCCTCCCTGGGGGTATTCCAGACCCATCTGAACACAATGCTGTGCCCTGGGCTCTGGGATGGCCCTGCTGGAGCACAGAGGTGACACCAGGTGCCCTCTGAGCTCCCTTCAGCCTCAGCCATCCTGGGATTCTGTGTCTCTTCGGGAGGTGCTTGAGAATCTTGGGAAATCTGTCCCCCAGGACAAAATTCCCATTACTTTACTGAGATGCTTTCTGTAAGCCAGGCATGCTTTTGAAAAATTACTTCCTTCCAAGGAAACCTCGCCTAAATTTCCATTTAAAGTGATGATATAACCCGAGTCCCTTTTCACACCTGGGTGAGCAGGTATGGCTTTGCATTTCCCATTCTTCAACATGTGTCTGGATGTGGCACCGGGAGCATGGGTCTGGACCAGATGAATAATGAGCCATCCTCAGTGTTTTCATAACCCTTCAAGCCCTTCCCCCAAAAAAGGGGGAGGGGGAAGGGGAAAACAAGGGAGGAAAATGACTTTATAATGGTCATGTCCCAACTTCCTTTAATTGTACTAATTTTATTTTGATCATAAAATGGTGGATAACTGCTTAGTAATTAATGGATCATATGTTTCTCCCTCATATTCCCCGTGTTTTTAAGCAGATTGCTCCAAAACATCAGAATTTTTCTCTTTATTCCAACTTTGAATCACTAATAAGAATCACACTTAAGTTATTGCTTGTTTTGAACAGCAGAGTGCTTGAAACACTAAATGATTCAATAAATGATGGATTTCAAAGCCCTGCTTGGCTCAAACATAAATTTCATTTGTTGGTTTATTTTGTTACACAGTCTCATGTGAAAGCTCCTTGTATCCTTTCAGATTTTCAAAGTCATGCTAATCAAGCCAAATGTTCTGCTCCATGGCTCTGAGAGATTTTTTCATCCTTTGTTCAACTATCATTTTTCATCATTACTCTGCTATTCCACATTTTTATCCTATTGACACAATTGTTAGGGAAAATAGGGCCTGATTAAAATAAATCATTAAGTCTGGACCTTCTGACTATCTCTAAGTTATACCATTACCCCAGTCCTAGGGATCATTTTCTCCTTCTGATAAGCCCATTTTTTTCTGGAGATGTTTGGGGGAGTTGTGGTCTGGAGGGGCAAGAATCTCAGGGGGTTTAACCAGGCCAGATGCTGATGCTACAGTGGGATCAGGGCAACTCCTGGGATCAATCCAGGGGATGAGCAGCTGGAGCAGCCCTGCAGAAGGAGCTGGGGGTGCTGGGGGAGAGAGCTGGGACCCAGAACCCCCCCGTGCCCTGGGCTGAGCCCCAGCGTGGGCAGCAGGGGAGGGGGGGATTCTGCCCCTGTGCTCAGGTGAGAGCCCACCTGCAGAGCTGGGACAGCCCTGGGGCCAGCACAGGAGGGACCTGGAGCTGCTGGAGAGAGCCCAGGGGAGGCACCAGGGGGATCAGAGGGATGGAGCAGCTCTGCTGGGAGGAAAGGCTGGGACAGCTGGCATTGTTCATCCTGGAGAGGAGAGGGCTCCAGGGCCTAAAGGGGCTCCAGGAGAGCTGGAGAGGGACTGGGGACAAGGAATGGAAGGACAGGACACAGGGAATGGCTTCCCAGTGCCAGAGGGCAGGGCTGGATAGGATATTGGGCAGGAATTGTTCCCTGGCACAGGGTGCCCAGAGCAGCTGTGGCTGCCCCTGGATGCCTGGAAGCGTCCAAGGCCAGGCTGAACATTGGGGCTTGGAGCATTGGGGATAGAACTGTATCATCTTTGAGTTCCTTTCCAACCCAAGCCATTCCATGATCTATGAATATTTTACCAAGTTTTTGCCCAAATGTATATCAGTTCTTTTCAGAAGAATAATTATACGTTGCTGCTACCAGGCATAAAATTTTATTTCTCAGGATGGTTTACGAACCCAATGAAAAACCTGGCACATGTTGCTTCTGAAATGCACTGCTGAGCATTCGTGTTGGGCCTATTATTTTGTCACTTTCACAACAGGGTGAAGTTTAAAAGAGCAGTTCTGTGACAAATTATCTTCCATGCATGGAATTAATAATTTTTAGAAAGGCCAACCCTGAGGAAAGCAGCAGCAGGGAGAACCACCTCACTTTTCAAGTGTGTCCGTGTGTTTTGATAGTTTTTGTTTCTTCTCCTTTTCTTTTTCTTTTTTTCTGGTTACTGATGCTGTTTCTCCTCACATGCAGCTCCACACTCTCTGATGCATCCAAGTCTTTCCCATAGTTCCTCCTAGCTTACAAAGGACTGGGAGAGAAGATGCAGTGCTGGCCTCAGATGTGGCCCGTGGGCTGTTTCTTCCCCTCTCTGGGGTTTCTGGTGGATAATCCTCAAGCCTGATGAGGAGGAGAAAGCTCAGAGGGGCCCTTCTGGCTCTCCCTGACATGAGGGGGCAGCCAGGAGGGGAACAGGGACAGGACAAGGGGAAATGGTCTCACGCTGTGCCAGTGTTGAGGTTGGATATTGGGAAAGTTCCTCCCTGAAAGGGTTGTCCAGCCCTGGCACAGGTGCCCATGGCAGTGGCAAATCCACCCATCCCTGGAGGAATGTCACAACCACGTGGATGTGACTTGGGGACATGGGTTAGTGGTGGCCTTGGCAGTGCCGAGTTAACAGTTGAACTCAGTGGTCTCAAAGATCTCTTCCAGCATTAATGACCTATGATTTTCACCTGGTTGCTCCCTATGTTAACACCTTTGTGTCCCATTCCTTTTACAAACAAAAATCTTACTGAGTCCCCTTGGGGACTCTTTTGGGAATGATGGTCCCTCACTGAAATCAACTGTTGAATGCCATAATTTCTTTCTAAGTTTTGTGGCCTGTGAGTTGCTCTTCCTATCTGTCAAAGGTCACTTTTTATCTATTTCCCTTTCCAGAATTAGCTCTGCTTGCCCCACAGATCAGAGACTCCTGGGGAATTCCCTTCTGGCTTTGTCTTGGTCTCCTGGGAGACACCCAGCCATGGAATTGTCCAAAGCAAAGTTGGATGGGGCTTGGGGCAACCTGGGATAGTGGAAGGTGTCCATGGAAAGGGTGGAACAAGAGGAGGGTCCTTTCCAACCCAAGCCACTCCACAAAGTGGTTGCTGTATCAGAACGAGGGGCATATCCCTTCTTCCAGATCCTTTAGCAACTATTTTGAGGCAAAATTTTAATTGTCGGTCATGTAGGATTAGAATTGAATGAGTTTTTTTTGTAAACTGTATCTCATCAGACAGTAAAAAGTTTACCAGGGAAGGAAGGAAAGAGGGTCACCAAATGGTTGATGTTTATGATGTTATGGAGTACTATGCACTCAGGTTCTCCCCCTTGGCTTTCTGTGGGAAATAAAAGATTTGGTTTTTTATTTGGCCTTCTAAATTGGGTAAGTGAAAGCCCCTTATTTACTAAAGGAGTTTTCTGGTGTTTATTTTTTCCCCTTGACCTTTTGAGAATATACATTGAGCTCTCTTCTCTGTGGGACCTCACATCCCCAGTGGCCTGTCAGCATCCATCTCTCCTACAGGAATGTCCTTGGAGCCATTCCTTCCCTTCCCTTGTCCTTGCCTTCCCTTGGCCATGAAGGATTGCAGTTCATTTCTCCCACTTCTCTTGTAAAAGCAAAGCTCTGGTCAAAAAAAATCTTGTGTTTTGCCCAACATTCAGCTGTGTTCCACTGGATTTTTCCAGCAGGACAGGGGAGTTTTCTGCTGGGGATCCACAGGCTGGGCTCATCCTCCTGTGTTTGCTGCAGGCTTTTGGGATTTCCTGCTTCACCTCCACCTGCCGTGAGATGTTGAGGAACTGCCCCCTGGGTTATTACAACCCTTTCAAATCCCATCAGTATCAACTCATGATGTTTTAACATGTTAAATTTGTCAAGTGACCATATGGGGTTTGTTTTCCTGCTTTTGTTCAGCATTAATGCTCCTGCTGAAGCCCCTCCAGGCACTTAATTAATCTTAGCAGTGAGAAAAGCATTTCTCCTGAAGGTGAGTTGTCACCATGGGTGTTCATTCCTCCCACTTTTCCCATGGGGGGCTCTGGTGTTTAAGGATCTCTGGCTGAGAGGAGCTGAAAGGGAAGGATATGCTGCTTTTCTTTGGTAGTGTAGCTTGAGGGTGGGCCTGAAGGATGATGCTGTCTATTAAAAACAAATAAATGAAAGAGGACAAAAAAAAAAAAAAAGAAGAAAGGACAAAAAATTAGCAAAAAAAGCTCAGTAACAGTGGAATGAAAAATGTATTTTCATAGAAGAATTCCTAGAATCATAGAATTCATGGAATCATTGAGATGGGGGAATACCTCTGTGTTTAATCAGCGCTCTCACAGAACTGTCAGGTTATTGAGATGTTATTTTTCCCCCCTTGGAATGTCATATGATACCAGTTCAAACAGCTTCCTGCTATTCCATTTATTTTATTAACAACATCTCAGGCAAACCACAGGTTTTAGTCTGTGCAACTCCGCAAAAGGCACTTGTAAAGCACCTTTCTTTGCCCAGGCTCTGCCCCTGGAGCACAGGCTTTTTGTTCAGGTCTCTGGGGACCAGGGCTGGTTGGATATTAAGTGTTAAAGATCTGGCAGTGCTATTTCTTGCCTGTTGTTAAGCTCTCTCATGCATTATTTATCAAACAGCAGGTGAAGACTTCAACCTTTTTATGATAATTGATAGTGGTTAGAATACAAGATTACAAACAGCTCCTGAGCACCAGTAAATGCCAGCACGGGAGGTGGATTGGCAGGACGTGTTTTTCATCGTTAATTCAAAATATATGAACTTTGCTGGGCCTCACTGGGTCAGCATGGAGGGGGAGAGGAGAAATAGGTGATAAAATTGAATATAAATAGCTTTGCACAGGGTTCTGCACTGCTTGTGCAGTGCTCATGCAAACTTCAGTGTGGGGTGACAGGATTAAAGACACCTTGTGTGGGCTCACAGCCTGTTCTGGGTGATTGTTGTGCTTCCCTGGAACCCAGGGTCATCAGGGAACTGTTTCCTCCATCAACTGGGGAGGTTTAGGTTGTTTTCACTTGGGGTACAATTAGAATTACCCCTACAATTAGAGTTATCTCATGTAAACCAGCTGCTGTGGGTGCTTGTGTCAGGTTTTTCCCAAGTCCTTGGCATGGTTGATGCCTGCTTGGAGTTCAGGTGTCACGAAAAGGTACTGGAAGGTTTTACTCCTGGTTTAGTAAGGTTAAGCCCAATTTAAGTTAGTAAATTTTACTTCTTATAACCAAAAAAGGAATTGGGTGGTTGGGAAGTGTGAAATTTAGGATTTTTGCCTTTTAGTGTCAACTGGATTAAAAAAAAAAGAGAGGAGACAGAGGCAAGAAAAGAAAAATAAACCATGAGTTGTTAATTCAGTTTGATAGAGCTGAAGCAGCTCCATATTGATGGCTCATTATTTTTAAATTGACTAAGGGTTTCCTTTCATTAATTCTTTATTCTGCAGACAGATGGGAAACGGTGGCTGCTTTTTTTCAAGGGCAATTTCACCCAACTGACAGCACATTGGAGCTTTGGGTTGGGATTTTTTTACTGTTGAAATATGACATGGCATAGATTAAAAAAAAAAAAAAAACAAAAGGGAAGATTCTTTAATTAAAATGTGCTGCCTTGGTTTTGTTAAATTGTTTTTATAATTAGTGGCATGATCTCTGTTAATTTTCAGCTATCTGAAAACATGCCTGGTGGGTGTCAGATGTCTCTGCTGGATTAGTAAACATTAAAATACATTAAAACCACACATTTGCTCTCCCTTCAGTACTGATTTGCACCATCCTTCTCATTCAGCAGCTAGGCAGAGCCCTGAACATTTTGATATTATTTTTATTAGCTCTAATTAGCCTTTAAGCATAACGAGCATCCATGGAGTAGCTCTGTGTGTTCTGAGTTTTAGATGTCAGGCTAATTTTGGGTTGTGAGTGCTGTCTGTGAGGTTAAACCCAGAAATGGAGAAGAAGAAAAAAGCTGTGCGTCAAGCTAAGCCTCTCACCCTTCCCTGCCTCATCCCATCAAAGCCATCAGGGACTTAGGGAAGCAGAACACACTTCCAGCTCCAGCCAAAATACAAACCTTGCTGTTAGGTGGGTGCAGGGATGAGCCTGAGAAGTGCTGATTAAATGATCAAGTTGCTGTAACCTCACAGTGTTCATTTTCCCAGTCATCACCGTCGTTATTAATGAACAATCCTATCCTGTTAGGCACTTGAAAAGTTAAACATCCCACTTCTAAAAGAATATATTTAATGGGGATTTTAGAAGGAATTTGAGACAGGACCTCTGAGTTGTTTTAGGTGATGCAATTTATTTTTCTTCTGCATAGGCAGGAAGGGTGAGTTTGGCTCACGTCTTCACAGCATGGTTCTGAAGGTCACGAGACCTTTAGTTGCAAGACCTTTTAAGGGTTTATTGACCAATAAAACACTGCCAACAAGGATATTTATGGGTTTGACCCAATCCTTAAACATTTCGTCTTATGGACCCATGCTACAGTGTGAGCTTTCTTAGCCAATCATGTTATGACACACAAACCTATGGTACTGCATTCTAAACTCCTTGTTTACCTCTGTAACTACTTTTATTTCTTCTATATCTTAAACTCTGAAACTCTAAACTTTCCTTTTCGTAGCTGAATGTGTCTCTGCTTTAAACTGTAAATCCACATTCTCGCTTCTAGCCCCTAAGTTTGGAAGCCTTTTCCAAGGTCTCAAAACAAATCTTGTGTTTAATTCTAAGCTTGGCTTACAGGCCCAAAGTTCTGAGAGTTCCTTACATTTTGAATTCTAACAATACTTGACTTGTAAAGGAAGTATCCCACCTTTAAAGGAAAATATTCCCCTTCTGAAAGACAACTCGCCTTCCTTCTTCCTGTGGTGGGAATCCAGGTTTGCTGGGTTGCTGTTCTGCACAGTCTAAGCAGTTTTTGCCCTGGGACCTTAAGGCAGCACAAGTGTGGGCATCTCATTCCTCAGTCTCTGCTTGATGAAACAAAAAAAGGGAGTTTTAGAGCATTTCTGATTAAATCAAAGGTTATGGGATATGCTCATTGGGCTGGACTCCTCTCCAAGGACTTGGATTAGTTTGACTTTCAGAGTTTTGGCCCACAGGACCACGCAGTGTTCCCCCATTGCTCTGCTAATGCCAGGCACATCCTTGTTACCACATGGTTACACACCTACACCCTGTGTCAGTGCTCCTGGATAATGTCCCACTTCCAGCAGGGATGGCAGGGAGGTACTGGAGGAAAATTGGGCCTGGCATGAACCTCTGTATTTGCCCTGAGTACACTCAAAGCCTGCAACTCTTTTGATCTCTAAAGGAAATCTTTTCATCTCTAAAGAGAGGCTCTGCAGGATCTTGGTAGTGTCCAGACCCTTCCCAGTCAGGGCACTTCCAAACCATTCCCAGACCTGGATCTGTGTGTTTACATGTGACTGATGGTGGGATTTCTTCCTGGTTGCATTTTGAGACCTCAGCTCACTCACTCTTAATCCATTTAATGTTCATTCAGTTTATTTTCATAGTTTCATAATCAGCTTATGTGATACGAGGGCATGGATATTTAAATTCTAGGAAGTTGCATTCCCTCTGCTCTCCAGGCTTGCAATTTCATGACAAATAACCAATTTCATGTACTTTTTTCCCCATTGTCCCATGTTAATAGGTGTATTATTCTCCTGTAGCATGCATTTGGTCTCCTCTGTCTGTTTGCATTGTTTTGCCTGGGATCAGCCTCCACCTGATGTGTGTATTTACTGGGATTAAAGAATGGCACAGTGTTTGCTTTCCCTGTTTCAGGACTGTTGCCAAGGGATCTGAGCACTCTTGGCTTCCAGGAGACATCCACGTGCTGGGACCAGAGGCACAGAACTGTCAACACTGGTTTGGCATGTCCTCTGTTTCTGTGTCACTAACCAGGGTTTCAGCAGCATCTTGTGGCTTAAATCACCTTTTCCTGCTGGAAAATGGATGTTTTTATAATCAGTGCTTCTGACCTTTCTGTCCTTTGGACAGAGAGGTTCTGCTACGTCGGCTCTGATTTTTGGCTGTCTGTGAAAAATAACAATGGAGGATCTTAGAGCTGCTTCCAGGGGCTTGACTTGGTCAGTCACAGGTTTCTCCTCAGGTCTTCTGTTTCTCTGTTGTATTATCAACTTTTCCTGTCTCACATTTGGGAGACCCACCTGCAGAGCTGGGACAGCCCTGGGGCCAGCACAGGAGGGACCTGGAGCTGCTGGAGAGAGCCCAGGGGAGGCAGCAGGGGGATCAGAGGGATGGAGCAGCTCTGCTGGGAGGAAAGGCTGGGACAGCTGGCATTGTTCAGCCTGGAGAGGAGAAGCTTTGGGGTGACCAAACTGTGGCCTTCCAGTGCCTGAAGGAGCTACGAGGAGAGATGGAGAGAGACTTTGTACAAGGGATGGAGGGCCATGACAAAGGAAATTACTTCAAACTGCCAGAGGGCAGGGCTGGATGGGATATTGGGCAGGAATTGTTCCCTGGGAGGGTGGTGGGGCCCTGGCACAGGGTGCCCAGAGCAGCTGTGGCTGCCCCTGGATCCCTGGCAGTGCCCAAGGCCAGGCTGGACTTTGGGGCTTGGAGCAGCCTGGGACAGTGGAAGGTGTCCCTGCCTGTGGCAGGGGGGGCACTGGATGGGCTTTAAGGTTCTTTCCAAGCCAAAGCTGTGATTCTATGGTCTCTGTTAGTGTTCAGTGGCTTCTCTTTCCTGGAACATTTGCTTTGCTTTGCCTGATCAAATTATTTTGGTTTGGGGTTTCTTTTGGTTGATTTCTCCCTTGAGAGTGACGTGCCTGTGTAATCTTCAGATAAATGGAAAACATGTCTTAGTCTTTTGATGAGAGAAACTTAATTACCCCCATAACACTTTTTTTTTTTTCTGTGAAGAACATCATGAGAACCTTAGCAGGTGTCATTATTCCCCTGTGGTGAGGCCTTGCTTCATCTCATTTATCCCCAGGAACCACTAATTGCAGCCAGTAATTTACAGTGATGTTACAACTGATGGGAAAGAGGAACCAAAGAGCCTCAGGGTCTGATCCAGGGGCTGTCTGCCAGGGTATCCTGGTCAGGAGTGGGCAAATCCAGAGGAAGCAGGCAGGACAGTGGTGGGTGTGATGGGTGGAGCTGCAAACAGTGGCAGAGAATGTATATCGTGGGAAAATGTTTGAGGTGTGGGATTGGTTTTTTTCCCCTAATTGTTTCCACTGGGGTTCTTGTTTGGTTTGGTTTGGTTTTGGGTTTTTTGTAAAAATGTTAAATGCTGGACTGGTGCTTTCATAGAATCTGATGGCAGTTCCCAGTGGGAATGGCTTTCTTGGAGCCCAGCGTATTTCCATGGCGGTCAAGTTGCCTACCCCAGGACGTGTCTGTATTTTATGTGCTGACCCTGCAGAAGACTCTTCTCCCTTTTCTTCCCTTAGCTGGGGAGTGGCATCCCTTGGCACTGCATCACCAAAGTGGCAGAGGTTTGGGGTTCTGTCAGATTTGGGGTTCTTCCAACGGCAGTGGTGGATTTTCCTCTTGCTGACAGAGGAGTCCTTCAAACACTTTCTAGTGCATTAATGTTTTTGTGATCCCCATGTACTTTTTAGGAGTCTTCCCTAGAGTTTATTTTGAGCAGAAGTGGACTTCCAGCTATTAGGAAACAGCAAAGTGAAGGATTGCTGGAGCTTGTTCTGCTCAGGAAGCAGCATGGGGTGGTGCTCCTTTCCAAGGATTTGCAGCCCAGATGTTGCCTCATTCCTTTATCCTTTGGGATACTTTCAAAGCCTCAACTCCTTTGAGATGCTCTTCCTCACCCTGAGGAGCAATCCAGGTTGTGCTGAAGGTCAGATGAGCTTTGGGGGTGCATCTTCTGTGGGTGCTTAAGGAAGAACTTCCCAGTCATCAGGGAAGGGACAAACAGTGTGTGTTGGTTCCTGATGAGACACTGCCCCCACCTCCAGCCATGTTTATGCAGTTAATTTCCAATTGGAGACCAAGAAAAAATCCTGGTTTTGGTCAGCAAGCCCTCAGTTGTGGTCATTCAATTAACAACTGAAAAACAGGGGGAAAATAAGAAGGAAAATCAAAAGAAATGAAAAAAGGGTGTAGCACTTTTTGGATGTTAAAATAATAATCATGATGGGGGAAACAAACAAAAAAGAGAGCTTGGACTTTGAATTCTAAGCAAGAGCATGAATACAGAATTGGACATTTTGCAGCTGAAATCAAGAGCTGAGTCTGGAATTCAAAGTTGACAGGTCATTAGTATGGCAGTGGGAAGTTGTTGATGTTCCAGCCTTTAAATCCCTGCTGTGCTAAGTGAGTCTTTCTGCCCTCTGAAAAACTCCTCTTCCTTTCTGATTTGTACGTACTTGAAGGCTGAGAGACCTTTGGTGTTGTTTCATGCTTGCAAGGACAAAGTTAATTCCCAGCTGTTTGTAATATAGTTCACTTTCTTCCTATTAATCTAAATCAATCAATTATCCTAACTTCCTTTATGAGAAATATTTATGCCTACTCAGAGCAGAATCAGTTAAAATTGATTGCATCGTAATTGGATCCAGCATGAAATATTTCGGTTCTTCCCGGTAAGAGCATGAGGGAAAATGTTGTCTGTGGCAGTATTTAAATATCATTTCAGGTGGAAAAGAACAATTTTGGAGCTGCTGCCTGTACTAGTTGTCCAAGCCCCTGATATTAGAGAAGTGGGCTGGTTTGGCACAGAGGACTTGGGTTCAAGCCTCAAAATGCTGCCTTGTGTGACCTACCCACTATTGCAGCAGAGAACTGGGAATTACTGCTGTTTAGTCCAAGATTTGTCTGGTGGAAATATTCTCCTGGTGAATTGTGAGGGGTGTTGGATGTGGGATAAACTGGAATGAGAGTTACTTGTGGGATCTTCAAAACTGCTGTTAATGAGCTCCCAAAAATCAGTGAGGCTGCTGAGGAGACAGTGCCTTGTTGTCTGAGGAGACACCTCATTACTCTTTAACTCTCTGAAAGAAAGGTGGAACCAGATGGGTTGATCTCTTCCCTCAAGAAACTAGAGATAGGATGAGAGGAAATGGCCTCAGCTTGTTCCACAAGAGGCTCAGATTGGATATTAAGGAATATTTCTACATGGACAGAGTGGTCAAGCGTTGGAAAGGGCTGTTCAGGCAGGTGGTGGAGTCCCCATCCCTGGAAGTATTCAAAAAACTTGTGGATGTGGCACTTGAGGACACGGGCTAGAGGTGACAACTGTGGTGCTCGGTTCTTGGTTGGATTTGGAGATATTAAAGGCCTTTTCCGACCCTAATTATTTTTCCTTTTTCAGCTCTTTAAAGTTGCCATGCAAATTATTAGCCAGCTTGATGTAGCTTAAAGATTACATGTGGTATGTTGCCACTGAAGTCTGTTTTCCCAGATAAAACAGGGTGAGAAGCAGAAGGTGAATAACTTGCTTAGCAGTGCCTCCAAGGTTTTTATGGAGTTTCATGTCTCCTTTTAATAGCTGCCGTTTCAGATGAATTTCACTTCAGCCAAAATGGCATTTATGGTTAGAAGTCTGGAGGGAACCTGAGGAATGAAAGGCTTCGATAAATGAGCGATTTGAGGGAATTCATCTTCTGTGGAGGAAATACAGGAATGGGGTAGAATTTGATTAACTTCAGGTAGAAAACAAGGAAGAAGTGCTGTGGGATGTAAGATTTTATTCCAATTAGACCAGCTAAGCAACCAGACCAAGACCAAATATGCAGATTTTTGTACTAACGCTTGTGAAGTCTCGAAAACTGTGGCAGCATGGTGAGATCCGTGTGCTCTGGACATCTGGAGTTCTTGTTGGAACAGATGCATCACAGATGTGCTGGAAGGCAGGGAACTGATGGGATCTGTACAGCAGCAGCAAATGAGAATAACAAGGGTTGTTCGCAGTAAAGCCCTGAAGGAAGCACAGATTTATAAAGGGAAAAGAATCACAGAAACTCAGACTGGTTTGGGTTGGAAGAGATCTTAAAATCCATCTTGTTCCAACCCCTGCCATGGGCAGGGACACCTTCCACTATCCCAAGTTGCTTCAAACCTTGTCCAGCCTGGGCCTGGACACTGCCAGGGATGGGGCAAAGAAGACAATGAGGCCTCTGGCATCTCCATAGGCAGAAGGGTCATATCTGAAAGAGAGACTATTGGATATTTGAGCCCTCCCTGCCAGTTGGGCAGCCAGGGCTTGGTGTCCAATTCAAGTGGAAATTAGTGATATGCCACATTTTAATACTGATTTTACTGAACTCTTTCATGGTGTCCTTGCAGAAGCAAATACTCAATGAGGTCTGTATGGTAATAAGTGGCAGGAAAGGCTCTGGGTTTTGGGGTGACCTAATTGTGGCTGTCCAGGAGTTGAAGGTGCCAACAAGAAACATGGAGAGGGACTATTTCCAAGGGCCTGGAATGTCGGGACAAGGGGGAATGGCTTCCCTCTGCCAGAGGGCAGAGCTGGATGGGATATTGGGAATAAATTGCTCCCTGGGAGGGTGGGCAGGCCCTCGCACAGGGTGCCCAGAGCAGCCGTGGCTGCCCCTGGATGCCTGGAAGTGCCCCAGGCCAGAGTGGACAGAATCAGAGTCTCCCAGTAAAGAGGGGAAGCTTTGAGGTGATTGGAAGCTGATGGCTCCCTTAGAGCCGTTGAATGCACCATGCAAAAAATATCTACAGCCCCCTTGGAAAGAGTTAGAGAAGGAAGAAAGCTGGAAGGAATAGAGGGAAAATCTACTCAGCTTGGAAAATAAAACCAACCCATGTCTGAGTTTGATGCTGCTGGGATGGATTTTAAAAGTATTTTTCAAGAAGGAAACTGTAAACTCAGGGGACGCAAATGTACTGAAATAAAACTGTAAGTAGGAGCAGTGCATGGAAGTAGGTATGGGAAAGTTGGAGTGCCTGGAAGTATGTATGGGAAAATTCTCCTGGGACGGAGTGGAGTGCCACAGGAAGTTTGTAGCATTAACATGATAAAGCCAAATAATCATAGGTGCCATAGCCAGGACTGAGGATTACACCAGATAAATGTATAAATCCAAGATAATTGTGCCCCAGAACCACCTGGCAGTCACTTCCTTATGGTAAAATCCGTGCTTCTGGCAAGCTCCCTTCTTCCTTTCTGCCTGCCATGAAAATGAACTGGTTGTTGGATCAAAACAACCACCCTGCTGTCTTTGGAGACAACTTGGGGAACTGCCCCAGCTGGTACTCAATTTTTAGGTCTGAATAAACAACGAGCAATTGGCTGTTAAATATATAAAATATCCAAGTGTCTACAGTGTCTTTTAACTTGAGAAAGAGTGTGGGGTTGGAATCCGCTAGCTGAGCCTCTCTGGTGGAATAATGGAATTTGTGTTAGAGTTCGATATACTTTACTGTCTGGGCGTTGTACAGTGGGTAAAATAACTGCATTTATGGGGCATTGGTGCATTCATGGGAGAGCAGAGGTGCTCTGCACACTTTACAGCTGCTTATTTCCCTGCAGTGAGCCCTGGCCACAGTGTTCTGGTTGAATTCAAGACCCAAGGTGATTCCTGCCAGGGCACATTTTGTGTTTTGCAAGAGGAGCACCCCTGTACTTGAGCAAAAATAAGGTTGTGGGAATTCAAGGCTGGTTTTGGTGGGGCTTGGAGCAAGCGTGGATAGTGGAAGGTGCCCCTGATCATGGCAGGGGGTGGAACTGGATGGAATTTAAGGTTCCTTCCAATCCAAGCCCTTCTGTGATTAAAGTAAAATGTATTAATAATACTAACAATGAAATAGAAAAAGTGAGAGAGGAATAAATGTCAAGTCTTGTTAATATTTCTTAATTCCCATGTTCTCTTAATGATTGCAAAACCCAGATTGCTCCTTTGAGGTAGCATCTCCCAGCAAGCCTGGTAGAATTCCCCTGGATAACGGAGCTGGCCACTCCAGCAGACTCCAGAGTGCGACTGCCACCAAATCCCCCCCTTTGCTGTGTCTTTCTTTTCATTATTTGTAATAACTGACCTGGACTCAGTGTAGCTCTGCTTCAGCCCAGGTTGCAGGAGCACAGTTGCTGTGGTATTTCAGCAGTTCATTATTTCAATTAACATATTCAGGCATTCCTTCCTTCAGTTTGCTCTAGCAGAGCTCTCAGACCATGTGATTACCAGTCATAAACTGTATTATAACTTCCCCATGTGCTATTCAGTCAAACTATGGAACTTTATTTGCCTAAATGTTGATTATTCTCCTCAATTATTCTCGAACGTGTTTTTCAGGTCAGTTCTAAATTGAGCAAGTCCTTTCAGCTTTGCAGAGTTGATTGAGAGTTTTTCTGTCTAACATCTGCATGTGGAAGCAACTTTGTGCCCAAATCCCCAAATGTCCATTAGGAAAATAGCTTTTCATGGCACATTACGAGTGCTACTCAGCCACCAGGCTGTTTTCATTATTTGACATTTATATGAATTTCTGTTTGAAGTGTTGTATCCAGTGCACTGAAAAGTCAGCTTGGGAGTTTTTGACCACTTCTTATCACATCCCATCACTCTTTTCTGATAATCAAGCTGACTGTGTTGTTCTAAATGATGATATCTTCCCAAGCTGGAGGCATGATTGCCTCCCATTACTAGGAAAATGTTTGGGAGTGAAGACACTGATTTATCTTAGGAGGAATAAAGCTTGTTCCCAGCTCCATTTGTGATATGACAGGTATCTGTCACCAGCAGCAGGGCTTGCGAATGCTTCAGCTGAAACCCATTTTTTATTTGCACTTCCCCCCATTCAGTTGTTCTCTTGTGCTCTGAGCTGGAATTGCTGTTGTTAAGGTTTCATTAAAGGCTCGAAGCTGAATTGTTTGGGGGTGTGCAAAGATCAGTTTGACTCTTGCAGTTCACTTCCATTACATCAGACTTCAGGAGGCAAAATGCCAAGGTAGGAAGGAAAGTGTGGTTTGGGATGCTGTAAGACCAGCAGTGATGGGAGAGGATGAGGTTGGAGAGCAGCAGAGCATCAGCAGGAGTTGTCACCCAGAGGTCCAGGGTTGATGGCCACAGTGGGAGCCCATAAGGAGGACAGGAGTTGTCCGGGATACCCTGGGAAGCCCAGGCAGGGACCACAGTGGTGTGTCCGTTGCTCCTGCTGGCCACTCCCTCAAATTGAGCTGTGTTTGATGTCCCAAATCCCACAGATTCAACCATCCGGGAATGGCAAAGGCGAAAGCTTCAAGTTAGACAAGCGAGACCCATAATGTCTGTGGAAGGGAATGTAAAGAAGGAAGTCTGATGTGCTGGCATAGGGGGAGCAGCAGCAAGACCAGGAATGACACAACCAAATTGTCTTTGTACCCTCAGTATAGAGACAAAAGACGCAAAATCTTGAGCCTAAGAAAATTTTTTGTTTCTAAAGTCTTTTGCTAATTAAGTGTGTAGACAGGAAGTGATTTCCACTGCCAGATCCCAGCATGGCCCAGCCTTGGTGGATTGCGTGGGAAATAGCCTGGAGAAAAGGAGGAAGTTGGGAATTCGCCTGGAGAGAAGGAGGCTCAGGGGGGACCTTGTGGCTCTGCACAACTCCTGACAGGAGGGGTCAGCCGGGGGGGTCGGGCTCTGCTGCCAGGGAACAGGGACAGGACAAGGGGAAACGGCCTCAAGCTGGGCCAGGGGAGGCTCAGCTTGGACAGCAGCAGGAATTTCTGCATGGAAAGGGTGCTCAGGCCTTGGCAGGGGCTGCCCAGGGAGCTTTGCAGTGCCCATCCCTGGAGGTGTCCCAGGAAGGGCTGGAGGTGTCGCTCAGTGCTCTGGGCTGGGGACAAGGTGGGCATCAGGCACAGCTGGGACTCAGTGATCCTTAAGGGCTTTTCCAGCCTCAAGGGTTCTGGGATTTAGTGTAAACAGCCCCTTCCTTTCTCTGTCCATGCAGACCTTCCCTGCAGTGCCTGGAGCACAAGCTGAAATGGAACAGGATCAAACCAGATTTTAATGTATAATTTGTCTCACAAGCTAAACAAGATGAATGGAACAAAGTTAACACTCAGTATTGACTGTGGCTCATGTCTGGTCCCTGAGGTCAGCTCTTAATTTCCAGTAATGGAGTGGGTTTTTCCACAGTCAGATGCATCTCAACAAATCGCCAGTTAGTTTTTCAGCCTTTCTATTTTATTGCAAGAATGTACTGGAAATGACAGGACTCTTTATAATGGAAAGATAAAATGAAAAGGGAAAGGGTTTGAATGTCCAAGAGGAATTGCTTCCAACGTTGTTCACTGGCCTGTGTAATGGGCTGTTATTGTGCCTCTCAAATGACACCAGATTTCCCTTGGGATACTCTGACCTCTTCAAGGAGAGTCTTATGCAAACTGAGAAAAAATCAAACATCGTGTTTGGCAGCAACCTGTCAAAATGGAAACCAGCTCTGAATGTTCAGCCGTGACTGCCAGGGGTCGGCAAATTCATTTAGGTGATGTGACAGTGATGCTGCAGGAAAGAGAAATTGGGGAGCAGGGCAGCTTTGGGGCTGCCTCAGAAGATTAACATTTTTGGCTGAGTTTTTTTCTCTTTTCACAGAATCTTGGATTGGTTTGGGTTGAAAGGGACCTTAAAGCCCATCCAGTGCCACCCCTGCCATGGGCAGGGACACCTTCCACTGTCCCAGGCTGCTCCAAGCCCCAGAGTCCAACCTGGCCTTGGGCACTGCCAGGGATCCAGGGGCAGCCCCAGCTGCTCTGGGCACCCTGTGCCAGGGCCTGCCCACTCTGCCAGGGAACAATTCCTGCCCAATATCCCATCCAGCTCTGCCCTCTGGCAGTGGAAGCCATTCCCTCTTGTCCTGGCACTCCGGGCCCTTCTAAGGAGTCTCTCTCCATGTTTTTTGGAGAAGAACTGTGACTGGAGAAGAACCTGTGACTTCAGGTCCTGGAAGGTCACAATCAGGTCACCCTCAGATCAGTGTCACCTGCAACCCTCCTGAGGGTGCCCTCCATCCCTTTGTCTGTGTCATTAATGAAGATACTAATCAACTCCTATTCCCCAAGGGACACCACTGTCACCCTGAGCCATTGGCCACTATTTTCCTCTCAGAAAAAGAACAGACTTCATTTTCTAAATTAGTTCCTTTTCCTGGTGTTTATTTTCTGTGCTTGGGAGGCAAGCAAGAGGGAAGGAGTGCAGTTTATTAAGAGCCAGTTTAATACACTGTACACCAGTGGAGTTTATGGAGAGAAACATTATAGATTTATGATACTGTTCCTGCAGTAAAGCCATCACAAAGGTGCTCCATCAGCGCATCTTTCTTAGCAGAGAAACTGCTCGGGGTTGGTGCCAGCTCCTTCCCAGGGTTTCCTTTAGCTTCCCCAGGTTTCCTGCATTTCCCAGGGCTAGTTTTGGGAACTGTCACTCCTCCCCGCCCCCCCCCCCGCCCAAAAAAAAATCCATAAACAAAAAGGTGAATTTATCAGGCTACTTAGAAATTTTAGGTCTTCTTTTGACACTGTAACTACATTTAAAAAGAAAATTGTTAATAGACTTTTACAAGGCAACCAGCTCCTGTGATATTAAATGTTACAAGGAAATATTTCCTGTGTAAAGTTATACCTCTGCTCATCTTCAAATATAAAACATCTGATTTTATTCCAACTCCAGCCTATTAAGCCCCACACATTTCAATAACGTGTTTTTGGTTCTTCCTCATATGGGATGAAGAACTGGTAATAGATTAGATTAGAGAGGTGTTTTTAAACGGTAAATTCCCCGAGCAGCTCCGAACTCATGTCTGGAAGAATCCAAATATTAAGCTTGCAAATTTTTCACAGGAAGAAGCCCCTGAGGATTCAAAGGCTTCTTGATACAAGTGGAAATTATCTCAAACAAGGGGATATGGAGGCTGAAGTTACAAAAGGAGATGTTCTTTGAAGTGCATTGCTTCTGAAATATATTCACAAATCACTGTGGACAAGCTCCTCTGCCTCTCCTCTCCAGCAGCAAATCAAAACTCGCTATCCTCAGGCACTTTGCCAGGAGAAAAGACAGGAGGAACAGGGATGTGACACACACGTGGCACTGCTCCGCCTCAGAGGGCAAAATGGAGGATGGTTCTCACCTCTGCGTGCTGAAAAACTGGGAAATGGGAAAGGATCCAGTGAAGAAAAAAGGAAATGTCAGAGTAAAGCTGACACTACACAGGGCTGCCGTGAGTGATCTGAATTGGGCTGAATATGGAAAAGCCAAACAGGAGCTCACCTGACCCCTCTGGCTGAGAACTTCAGCAGGGCTGAGGATGGGATATGGAAGGCAGAGTTAGAATCACAGGATAGAATCCCAGAATGGTTGGATTGGAAGAGACCTTAAAACCATCCAGTGCCACACTCTGCCATGGGCAGGGACACCTTCCACTGTCCCAGGCTGCTCCAAGCCCCAAAGTCCAACCTGGCCTTGGGCACTGCCAGGGATCCAGGGGCAGCCACAGCTGCTCTGGGCACTCTGTGCCAGGGTCCCACCATCCTCAGAGGGAAGAATACAATCCAGCCTACACTTCATATAAAACCTTAAACCATCCTGGTCCCATGGAGAAAATGAGGAAGATTCCAGCAGGTGATTCCAGGTACTGACCTCAGCCATCAGTGACTGAGTGATGAGACCTGGAACCAATTTGGCTGCTGAAGCCAGAGTTTTAATTGCAGAAACCCAGAAATGTTTGGGCTGGAAGGGATCAAGACCATCTCATTCCAACCCCTATGCCATAGGCAGGAAATTCCTAGTTTCCACTGGATTGTTGTTAGCTCTGAGCCCTCATGGGCATATCTGTACTGGTGAATTAAGCAGCACCAGGGTCTTTCGTGTGTCTCTGAAGCCAACTGGCATGGGCTGAGTGTGTCTGTTCAATTAACACCCTTGGCCTCTATTAAGATCTGATTAGTGAGAGATGCCTGTGCCTGAATTAAGGTGCAAACGAGTTCATGTGCTGAAGTCAATAATGTGGAATTTATGTAGCAATGAATGTGAGGTAGAGAGACAGGAAGGAACAGAAAAGAGAGGAGAGAGAGACGGATCCAGCAGCGTCCTGGGTTTCTCAGTAGTGGAGGGTCCCAAAGTCCTCTGGAACTTTTTCCTGTTTATACACTTCAGCAAGCAAGGGATTAATGCTCATGGGCATCACAGGTCTCTTATTCTATTGGTTAAATGGTTCCCTTATTTCTAATGCTAATTAGTGCCAGCTCAGAGTTTCCTTTCTTTTGAGTTGGTGATTTCTGGGATCAGTGGTCACCATCTGTCCCTGCCAGGACTCCCTTTGTCCCATTTGGAATTCCCTTTGTCCCACTTGGAGCTGCTACACTGGCTTTCCTTGTGTCTCATAAATTCTGCCTAGTTTGTGTCCGTTCTCAGCACTCCCTTGTCCTCAGCTTCGTTAACCTCCCCCTAAGTCTGGGATAACACCCAGACAATTGTTTCACCCTGTTTTATCTCAAGTTCCTGCTGTGGGAGTTCTCTGCAGTTCAGGTTCCAGGTATCCACAGAGGAATATTCTGAGGGGCTTTGGTGGTCACTGGTGGTGGCAGCTGCCATCTGTCCCTAACCTGGAGTAAGCTTTGGGTGATGTGTGTATGGCAGTTGCTTCTCTGCACACTTCGCCACAGTGGGAATTTTTCTGGGATGGATTTCCCAGGATGTGCTGGCCGGATCTCACCTTCACCAGGCCTGGAGTTAACTCCATCCTGTTGCTCTCTTCTGTCCTTCTCTCATGGGTTTAACAGTGCTTGACACAGGCAACTGTTCTCTTTAATCCTCCAAAACCGGTACTGGCACCCAAACCTGGCTGGTGGCACCTCCCAAGCTGTTCCCAGCTGTTATTTGGGCAAGGGTAAGTTTGCCAGGACCAAAAGTGTCCTAGAGTCTGGAAAGCAGGGCAGGTCTTCCTACCTTTCCTCCCTTTTGCTGTTCTCAGAGTAATTTGCCTTCCAGTAATTTGCTTGGCAAATAAACACGATGCTTCATTAGCACTTGAGATAGTTGTTTTCATCCTTATTAGATACCAGACGCTTACAAAGCAACTTGACATGTATTTTAGTTTTTTCTATGCAGACAGGGAACTTGTACAACAAAAAAAAAGGAGATGTAAATGATCTGTTGCTAAACTTGACAGGGTTTTTCATTTAATATTATTAGGCTCCATGTTCCTATTTACAATTAGCTCTGAAATCTGCTTATACACTTTGCTGTTTACTGTTCCTGTAGAGAGCAAGGGAGTACAGGATCTGTTCAGGAAAGACATAGCCCGGGAAATACTGAGAGGAAGAATCAACTACACAAATAATTTGCTGTTTACAGTGTCTTGATGGAATTGCTCAGTGTAAAGATAAAAGCCTCGGGCTTGAGAGAGCACCTGAAAACTTCATTCAGTTCCTGACGTTCTTTTGGCCTTCTATTGGAAGGTCTTGTTTCAGATGGTGCTATGTTTGTGTAAGAAGTTTGTGAAAAACGTAGATGATTGTGTTTTCATGGGTCAGGGAGGGCTCCCGGCCCCGTGGGCAGCCCTGGAGGCACCTCTGGAGCGCCGTGCCCGGCTCTGGATCCTCAGCACGGCAGGGCCAGGGAGCTCCTGGAGCGGGGCCGGCGGAGGCTGCGCAGCTGAGGAAGGGCCTGGAGCATCTGGGTGCCCAGGAAAGGCTGAGGGAGCTGGGGCTGCTCAGCCTGGAGAGGAGCCCCAGCTGAGAGGGGCCCTCAGGCCTGGCTGTCCCTGGCTGCAGGGAGGGGCAGAGCAGGGCCCGGGCTCTGCTGCGGGGCCCAGCAATGGCACCAGAGCCACGGGCAGGGCCTGAGCCCAGCCATTGCCCTGCCCAGGAGGCACAACTTCTTCCCTGGGCAGTGCCAGCCCCGAGCAGATTGTGCACAGAGCCTCTGGGCTCTCCCCACGAAAGATTTTAACTCAATTGGATGCAGAACAAAACCTTTAGGAGACATAGTAGTTGCTAGTTCCTCCCAGTTTTCTGTGTGACTCTCAGGTTGGCTCTACTTTGGAGAATTGTTAATTTTCTTTTTCTTGTCTCTTCTTTCGTAGGCTTTTATGAAAAGTCGTATTAAATGTACTCCCCTCTCCAAGAGAGCTGGAGAGGGACTAGGGACAAGGGATGGAGGGACAGGACACAGGGAATGGCTTCCCAGTGCCAGAGGGCAGGATTGGATGGGATATTGGGAAGGAATTGTTCCCTGGCAGGGTGGGCAGACCCTGGCACAGGGTGCCCAGAGAAGCTGGTTTCTTATATCATTAAGACATCAGCCCAGCACCACCATGTTCACACTAACCCAGGTCCTCAGGTTTTTTGAATGCTTCCAGGGTTAGTGAATTCACCACTTCCCTGGGCAGCCCCTTCCAGTGCTTGAGAACCCTTTCTGTGTAGGAATTTTCCCTTACATCCAATCTAAACCTCCCCTGGTGCAACCTGAGGCCATTTCCTTTCACCCTGTCCTTTATTACCTGGGAAAAGAGACTGCCACTCACTTTCATGTCCATTTTCCTTTCCAGAGGGCAATAGAACAGCACAAATTTAGTTAATTGCATCTAATATGCTTTCTAATTCAGACTTTAGTTTTTAAAAGAGCTTTCAGATCACAGGTGACGTGAAATGCTGTGAGCTCTTAGCAACCTCCTCCGAATGTTTGGTTTCAGTTTCCTCAACTTTGTCTTTATGCTGGGAAGTGTACAAAGAACTTTTGGTGAGGGCGATTTCCCTGTGGTAAAGGAGCAGGTCCAGCTGAAGGGAAAAATAAAATCAATCATAGTTTGCAAGTCAAGTGATGAAAAGTTTAAAAGCCTGATCATCAGGTAACACTTTGAAGCTGGTTATGTCCTTGCTGCTTCCCTGACAGCCAGATCAGGGAAGTGTGAAATAATTGACTGGCTCTGGGGAACAGTGTGCCTTTTACAGGTTTGCTTTTTCCCCTGATAACTGCAAAACTGCTGCTTAAAATTGGTTTTTGATGATAGCACTTTAGTGGCATTAGGGGCTTGGGATTTGAGTTAGGAGTAATCACATAATCATGGAGTGGTTTGGGTTGGAAGGGACCTTAAAGCTCATGCTTGTTCCACCCCCTGACATGGGTAGAGACACCTTCCACTAGACCAGATTGTTCCAACCTGTTCTTGAAGACTTGCAGAGAGAGGAAAGTGTGGAGAAGAAGGCAGTGCTTGATTGCAAAGGCAACAAAACTGCTTAGGAAAAGCTTTTCAAAGTGGAAAATAAAATTCTTCCAGGCAGGATGTAGTGCCAAGTATTCCTAGTTTTCCTATGTTTCTGTTGGGACGTCTGCAAACACAACCAGGAGCTGCACTATTGACAATAAATCTGCCCCACCTTGTGTGCTTTGGTGGAATGGGGAAAAATAGGCTAGAAGGATGTCAGACTGGTATTTGTACCAGTTCTGGCCACTGTAATCTATCACTCTGCTCCCAAAATCTCCTAATCTGGGATTCTGCTCCTACACCTAGTGTGATCCTCTCTCAGCCAGTCTCTTGTCAGTTGTTTGGAATTCTGACTCCTTGACAGCAGTGTGATCAGAGGCTGATGCACAGGGTCCTGGAGAATTTGTGGTTAACAAAGGCCTTTTTTACGCTTTTTAGTTCTGTGATAAAGCAATTTTCAGGAAAAGAAAGGATTTGCTCTCTCCTGTGAATGAGGATGCTTCCCTGTTCTCATAGGAGGTGAAATAGATAGGAAATTGTGCATATTCCTTGATCTGTTATAAAATCCAGTGTGCACTTCCTCTGTAGGGCTCCACTCCTCACCTCAAGGATTCCTTTGGCCTCTCGGCAAAAATAGGAGGGATCTCACAGCAGGAATATTGTAAGGTTGAATTATTGCTTAACAAGACTTGTATCCAAATTTAGTCAAAGATGGAAATTTTGGTCTGTGATAATTTTTTTCTGTTTGATGAATCCAGGGGTAGCACCAGGATGATCAGAGGGATGGAGCAGCTCTGCTGGGAGGAAAGGCTGGGACAGCTGGCATTGTTCAGCCTGGAGAGGAGAAGCTTTGGCATGACCAAATTGTGATCTTCCAGTCCCTGAAGGAGCTCATGGAAGCATAGAGAGAGACTCTGTGCAAGGGATGGAGGGACAGGACACAGGGAATGGCTTCCACTGCCAGAGGGCAGGGCTGGATGGGATATTGGGAAGGAATTGTTCCCTCTGAGGGTGGGCAGGCCCTGGCACAGGGTGCCCAGAGCAGCTGTGGCTGCCCCTGGATCCCTGGCAGTGCCCAAGGCCAGGTTGGACTTTGGGGCTTGGAGCAGCCTGGGACAGTGGAAGGTGTCCCTGCCCTGGCAGGAGTAAAAGAAGATGAACTTTAAAGATGTTCCCTTCCAGCCTAGGCGATTTTGTGATTCTAGGATTTTGTGTTCTCTGGCGATCCGTCCCTACATTTCCCCCACACTCCCCTTGTCATTCCCTTTTTCAGAGCTTCAGGTTACAATGTCTGCACCTTTCCAACATCTGGTTCAACTGGGAGACTGGAGCCAACCTCAGACTAAACACATTGGGGCACACTTTTGGAAAATAAGTTTTAATGGCTCTGCCTCTGGGGTGCACCAAGAAAATCCTGGTCTATTGGCAATGCTCATTTTTTTTCTCCCCAGGGATGCTTTCCTGCAGGAAAACCAGCACAAGCAGATAAAGAGGATGGAAAAGCATCAGTAAATTGTCCTCTTTTTTTTCCTCCTCTGTTAGGAGAGAACAACTGCATGTGGTGCACAGAAGATGTCAAGGAAATATTAAGAAAAATTATGCACACCCATGAGCAATGTTTAGACAGACTCTGATAATTTTAATAATTCAGGGTTAGAGCAAAGCTGTGCAGGCTCCTGCTGCTCCTCTCCAAATGGTTTGCAAACAGACCCCAGGATGGCTCCAAATTAAGGTGAAAACATTCAAGTCATTTAATTCACACCTTCAGCAGCCACTGCTGATCACGGTGCTCCCGAAAAACTCTTGATCTGATCTGATTCATTATTTAGGAGTCCTTGTGTGTTTAAAGTGTAAATGAGGCTTTTCTAAACAGAGAGCAAATAAACCTCATTGTTGATTGGCTTGAGAAGTGGAAGGCAAACAGGATTTACAAAACCAGCTTTAAGTATTTATTTGAGACCTGACAAAGCCCCAGACTGTGCCCAGGACCTCCAAAAGGGGTTACCTGGATATGTGGGGTGTGAGGGAAGTGTGATGGATCTTCACCTCTGTGGGTTTTGTGCAGAAACATTCATTTGGATGAAAGTTTCCATCAGAATTTCCCAGGCCAAGGCCATGCCCCACTAACAGTTCCTGCCTCCTCACTGTCAGTCTTGTATTGAGAGATGAGTCCCCCCATTCCTCGATCCCAGAGATGGATTTAAGGTTAATTCTGAAAGATGGGTTCCTATTTTGAGATGCAAACCCAGCAAACTTTGGCATTTCCTCAGTGGCATAAAACTGTGTTTCTAAAGATGTCATATTCTTAGAATCAGAATGAATGAGATGATAATATGAATAATAATTTTCAGAATGAAAATTAGATATTTCTCCATTTTCTGTTGAATGGGAATGGAAGTATGGCACCTTCAGGAAAATGTGAATGAAACAGAACAACCAGAGGCTCCAGTTCATGGGGATCTTGTGCATAAAGGATCATCAAGGAAGAGGCACCAAAGGCCCTTTGTCTCACATCCATCTTCCAGAATCCTGGGCTTAGGTGTAGGAAGAGAGCCAAGAAAGCCTCATTACTCTAACTTTCTTCCTACACTGAGTTCTGGGGATTTGCAGCTTCTCCCATTGGGCAGGAGGACCCTACAAGCCTGTAGCCCTTCCCTGGTCACCTTGTTGCAGAGCTCAGGAGTTGTGGGCTCACCCTGGGGGATTTTTGGGTCACGTTTGGCATTTGAGGTGGTTGGAGGTGACACCAACACTGATGTAAGCTTGGGCTGCTCCCTGTTTTTGGGGTGTGTAGGCACCCAGAGCCTGGCCTTGTCTTCCCAACAACCACTAACACACCAAAGGAGGCAGATATCTGATGAAAACCAGTTTGTGCTGCTACACATTTGTCAGACCCAACAGGGAATATTCCCAGGGACTTGAGAACAGTGCTATGGGAAAATTATCCATGAGAGGTTTCAGGAGGGAATGGAAGGACTGCAAACACCAGTGATATCACACACGGCCTGCAGTTGCCTCCAAAACAAATCACTGCAGTGGGCACTGAGTTCATCCCAGTTTTCAGCAGCAGTATTTTTGGGAGCTGTGGTTTTTGACCTCTGGGTGTGAATTTCTGTCCCAATTAAGGACTGGTTGTTGTACATTTTGCAGGTTCTGGGAGTTGCAGTTGCTGGTTTAAATCTGCCCCATTTGTACTCAGTAGGACAGGTTGGAGCAATGGTTTCGGTGCATTCCACCCATGGATTTGAGGCAAAGTTTAAGAAAAGAAATCCCAAAGTTAGCAAAGGTGAATATACATTTAAAGGAAAGTGCTTGGGCTTTTGAGCTGAGCAGATTTGAGTTAGATGACAAAAACAAAATGAATAAAATTTGGTGTGCTTTGGCTTGGTATCTATTGAGCAGACAAAGAATAAATACAATGTTTATTAACATAGTCTCAATAAAATAAACCAGGTCTGAAATAGAACTAAGATTGGGTTTGTGATAATATATTCAAATGGGAAGACTTGGATATCCCTGGGAGCGTGGCTGCTTTTAAGTGTAAATCATTCTGGTTGCAGGTACCAAACTCCATAATCAATGTACATAATCAGAGGATTTGTGTTCCCAGGAGCTCAGCCCTGCCTGGGAGTATGCACAAACTTTGTTAATATACATATCTTTTCCCCCAAGTACCAAAATAAATTCTGGAGTTTTCATCAGGGGAAGGTGTAAGGAACTTGCTCTCCGGAGTGGGAAAACTCTCAGGGTGAAAAGTGGTTGCAGAATTGAGTGCTGTGGCAAGAACCATCCCTTGCTTTGGGAATGTCATCCCATAAGGTGGAATTGTGTAAAGTTTCATGATCCCGAGCTCCTTTGTGCTCCAAGGTTTGCCTGTACTGGTTCTCTCTCATCTCTGAGTGTTTCCTTCCCCAGTGTTCCATAATATATTGGTTGAAGGTTTGACTTGATGATCTCAGGGGTCTTTTCCAATCTTAACTATTCCATGTGGATGGAAGTAAAACTTGCTGAGGTTTCTGCTCTGTCTCAGAATATCAGGGCCATAGCATAAAGACCCATCAGTCCATTCAGCTGGGTTCAAGAAGATGTTTTCCTCAGGAGGTTTTGTCGGGTGTTTGAAGACATCCAGTGCTGAAGATCCCCTTTTTTTTAGAATCTCATGGTTTTTCCTGGATTTTCATGAGGAGCTGGACGTTTGGCTCTTATCCCAGTGCCTGGATCCAGTGCTACCAGCTCTGAGCCCTTTCCAGTCTCTGGCCAGTTTGGGTGTTCATTTGCATGGTCCCAGTGCCTGGTCCCAGTGCTACCAGCTCTGAGCCCTTTCCAGTCTCTGGCCAGTTTGGGTGTTCATTTGCATTGCTTTTAGGTGAGGACACAAACCTGGGTTTGCTCCTGGTTTTGCTGCACAGCAGCATTTTTCTTCTTCACCTAGACTTGAGTCATCTGAAAGCATTTTCCCTAACTGTGACCTTGATGGAATGCAGGGATGACTCCTGGGATCATTCCCCAGGATCATTCAGGGTTGATGCTGGTTTTTTATTTCTCACAAAGGAGTTTGTCTATGTACAGGAGAAATTCACAGGAAGCTTCCTGGTGCTAATGTGCTTACAGACTCATGGAGTCTCCTAATTGAGAAGATTCCCACAAGGATCATCCAGTCCCCCACCTGGCCCTGCCCAGGACACCCCAACAATCCCACCTGGAGTGTTGTCCTGGAGCTCTGGCAGCTTTGGTGCCATGCCCATTCCCTGGGCGGCCTGCTCAGTGTCCAGCCCCCTCTGGGTGGTCAAGCTCCCTTGATCAAAGGCTGTGGCACTGGAGGAAGTTTCCATAATTCCTGAAACTCCCTCCCTGGAAAGCCTGACTCAGAGTGCTTGTGTTGAGCCTGTTTATTCAGAATCTTGTTGTTGTTGTGTCCTAAAAATTCTGAATCACCTTCAAGAGCTGCTATTGCCAAAGTCTTCTGGGAAGGGAGGTGAGAAACAAAGAGAAGGCTGGAATAGCCTGGAGAGGTTTTATCTCATCACTGACTGTGGGATGTGCATTTTTATTACTTCTCTGCTGCCTGGTACAAAGAGGAATATTTTTTCCTTCAAATGCTCCCAGAAATTTCAGCCTGTGCATATTTCTTTTTCAATTGAGAGCCTTTTCATTGTGTATGGGGTGCTTTATAAAGTACCAGTTTTGTTCGTGGCCATTTTTTTGTGTCTGGTATGAGAGCACCAGCCTGGGAATGTTTTTTATCAAGAACCAGCAGGTTTTGTGTAGGTAATGGACAATCTTATGTCAACCTTATCAATCTGTTTCTGGTTCCATTGGCTAAACTAAAAACCAAAAGAGAAACCCTTTTAAAAAATGTTTATTTCGGGGGATATTTTACCCTTGTGGGGTTGCGAGGGACTCGACCAATCAATACCAATATTGAGCATCTTCCAACTGATCAATTTTTATCCATTTAGTTTCTGTCATCTGTTGCAGCTTGTTGTACCAAGAGGTCTGTAAGGCTTTATCACCAGCCTCCTGGGCAGATAAGCAGGGTTAATGTTCCTGCCTTCTCAGTGTGTGAGCTTTTAAAACCTCTTGAAGAAGAGCCTGTGTGCTTTGAAAATGCCTCAAACATATTTTTTTTTTCACCTGCAAAGCCAGTAAGAGCATGGACAGGGTTATTCTGGAGCCAAGGAACTTGTGGAAGAGGGAGCTGGAATTCCATTTTAGATCTGGATGTGTCCTGAGCAGCCGGGACACCAGAGTAGGTGGGTCTTTAGTCTTGGACAGGTATTTGCATATGTAATAGATGCCTTTTGTTTCAATTATGAAGCAGGATGCAATTTTTTCATCCTAAAAGCAATCCCTTGTAAATGATGTTTTACAGAACTTGGGTTTTGAGTGGCAATTGAGTGTAAACAGGTTTTGGAGAGAGGGGTTGTATATACCTCCTGTGTCATTCAGAGTTAGAACATGTTCAGAAACATTTGGAGATGTTAAGGAAAATAGAAAATATTCCCAGAAGGAGATGTTTTTGAAGACTGAAAGTAGAAAATGATCCCCTGGAGGGGGGACCTCAGTTCTCCCATCTCCTGCAGATTCATTTTGCTTTTCCACTTGGAATGCAGAGTATTGCTGGACATCTAAAGACTTTGCAGGCCACAGCCCAATCCCATAAGTACATTCCTGTGTTGCAAAAATAGATCTAAATGCAGAGAAAAGCCCTGTCTGATGTTTAGAGACTTCTCAACGACGTTGGTGCCTTCCAACCCAAACCACTTCATGATTCAATAAGGTTTATCCCCAGACCAGTCATAATTCCCTCACACTTTAAAAAAGAGCTCTGCCAAAACATTCAACTGAAATAATCCCAGGATGTGTCAAAATCATTCAGGAAGTGACTTCTCACTGAACACTGCCAGGCTCCTGTCTTTAGCAGAGCATAACCAGCAGATCCCACATTTCATGGCTTTTTGCACCTGATTCCAGTGCTCTTCCCACAGAATGTTCACCTGAGATTGAGCTGTAAAATCAAAACCTTCTCTTTTATTTCAGGCTGATGAAGATTTTCAGCTCCTGGATTCCTTTCAGGGAAATAGCCTGGTGTAAAACGATTGTTAGAATACTTACAGCACTTCATAGTTTTTCATTTTGTTGTACTGTTTTGCAGCCGTTTTTGAATAATTGCAACAAGCTCAGAAAAATTATGTTCCCTCTGACAATAAAACATCTTTACTCTCTTGTCCAGCCTGTTGGGTTCTGGCTGGTTTTGTTGCTTTTTTAGCCAACAGCTTCCTTGACTTTGATTCCTTGAAGCTTATCCTGTACTAATCCCTTGGAAATCTGTATGGTCGTTCCACAAGGTGCCTCAGTCATCGGTCAGGCTTCAGAGCAGATGGAAAAGCAGCCAGATTGTGTGGTCTCCATGGAAGATGGAAAGCTGTTCTTAAAATCTGCTTGTGGTGATGGGCAATCAAAATTTCCCACCAGTATTTTTTTCTTTTTTTTTTTTTTCATTAGGCAGGAAAAATATCCCTAGTGATAGTCCTGGGTGTCCTTGCCAGTGGCTTGTGCACAAAGGACAGAAGGGCAGTGCCTGCTGAGGCTGGACTGCTGAGGGACTTCAATGCTGTGTCCAGTTCTGGGTCCTCCTGGCCAGAGCCCTGGAGGGGCTAGAGCTGGGGAAGGGGCTGGAGCCCCAGGAGGGGCTGAGGGAGCTGGGAAAGGGGCTCAGCCTGGAGAAAAGGAGGCTCAGGGGGGACCTTGTGGCTCTGCACAACTCCTGACAGGAGGGGACAGCCAGGGGGGTCGGGCTCTGCTGCCAGGGAACAGGGACAGGACAAGGGGAAATGGCTTCAAGCTTGGCCAGGGGAGGCTGAGCTTGGACAGCAGCAGGAATTTCTGCATGGAAAGGGTGCTCAGGCCTTGGCAGGGGCTGCCCAGGGAGCTTTGCAGTGCCCATCCCTGGAGGTGTCCCAGGAAGGGCTGGAGGTGGCACTCAGTGCTCTGGGCTGGGGACAAGGTGGGCACTGGGCACAGCTGGGACTCCATGGGCTGGGAGGGCTTTTCCAGCCTCAGTGACCCTGGGGTTCTGTGATTGTTTGAGTTTTTGCTTGTGCAAAAAAATTTCAAAGCAGATTTTCTGTGAACTGATTGTATCAGTAAGTTACAAATACCACTGGACTGGTTTGCTTTAGTGCTGGCATTTATGGAAGAACTGGTGATGCAGACACATCAGATTTATCATTAGGATGTTCCCTCCCTGGCATTTGAGGCAGGATGTAAGGAAAAACTTAGAGATATTTAAGGGGGAAAGGGAAAGGCCTCTAAAATATCAGAGACTTCATAAACTAGAAAAATAAAACTTTAAGGATGGCTATTAAAAGCTGATTTGCAAACTGCTGCCTCTCAGAGAGAGAGTATGGGTGCCTCATGAATATCTGAGGAAAATCCAACCCATTTTTAAGAAGAAAAGTATCTGTGGATCAAACCAAAGCAAACAAAAGTGAAGCAGAGCAGAGTCCAACGAGATGCAGAATCAAAGCAGTGAGGTCAGTGAAGTGATGGTGGTTGACTGCAGATTATGGAATTCATCATCACAGATTTTAAGTTGCTTAGATATTTTTATAAGTGAATTTGGATTACCAGCCCTTCTTTGCATCACCATTGAGGCACCCTAATGAGGGAAGTGCACAAACTGGTGGATTTTATAGATTTGACAGGACTTCTTGAGCAGACATCAACACTTCTCAGTGTCACAGGGTTGGAAATGAGCTGGGTTTTCCAGGTGAAATCCTCTTTTCGTTAAAACTAGTGCTTGTCTCCTCAAAGGTGTCAGACCAAGCTCCTGGAGCAGAGTAGAACTGTACAGATTGTATTGAACAGGAAATTGTGTCAGGAGCCATAAAACACCTGGGTAAAAATAATGTTTCTCGTGTGGCTAAAAAGCTGTTACTCCTTGAACTTGAAACCCATCTTTGGTGCAAAGTTTGGCAGTTTTATTCCCAAATATTTGGTAATTTTCTTCCTGTCACCTCTATTGTATCAGAAAAAAGTAGTTTCAAAATAAATGATTGAAAAGACCTCACTGTGGTGTTTTCCCCCACAGAACTGCAAACCAGTTTGTTGGGGTTAAGATCAGTGATTATTTTACTGTTTTAGCAAAAAAAGCATCAGCCCCTATTGGGGCCAGTCCTCTTGGATGAATTTTTTTATACAGAGTTGCTGTTATAAAGTGAAGGTGTAAAGAAACTTCATGCTGCACTTTGGAATAAATTATTTGGGCCCTTAATAACAGGAGGTTACATGAAAAATTTTTCAACCTAATTTAAATGCTCTGCAGCTACTGATATTCACAGATTTTCTTCATAACTGTTGGTGAACTTCCACAGAGATAATTCCTTTTAATATTTTGGTGTGAAGCAAAAATATATTTTAATATTTTGATGTGAAGCAAAAAAACAGGGGAGTGTTAATTTTGCAGAAAAATGAAATCTCAGAGGAGTGTTTATAAATGCTGTGCGTGCGAATCCGAGGCACCGGAGGGCAACACTCAGGGTGCTTTGTAATGCTTGAGGTTTGGAAAGTGAGCTGGGAGTGTCTTCCACAGGAAATTGTGTTCATTGTGGAAATTGTGTTCAGTGAGCCGACTGCTGAAATGGAGGTTTCACTGGCAGGATGGGTCAAGGTGGTTTCTCGTGAGAACCCACCTGGAATTCTGCAGAGGAGGGACATGGAACTGTTGGAGCAGGTCCAGAGGAGGCCATGGAGATGTTGAGGGTCTGGAGCAGCTTCCCTCTGGAGCCAGGCTGGGAGAGCTGGGAATGCTCAGCCTGGAGAAGGGAAGGGTGTGTGGAGACCTCGCAGCTCGTTCCAGGGCCTGAAGGGACACAGGGAAACTGGAGAGGGACCCTGCATCAGGAACTGGAGTGACAGGACAAGGGGGGAATGGGTTCAGACTGACAGAAGAAAAATTTAGGTTACATTTAAGGAATTCTTCGCTGTGGGGCTGGTGACACCCTGGCACAGAGTGCCCAGAGAAACTGTGGCTGCCCCTGGATCCCTGGAAGTGTTCAAGGACACAGCTTTGAGCAACCTGGGATAGTGGAAGGTGTCTCTGCCCATGGCACAGGGTGGAATTTTGGATCTTTAGGATCCCAACCCAAACCTGGGATCTATGATTCCATGAGAAGACCCACGTTGAGAGCTGGCTGCTCCTCTCAGTACCACCTTTGTCTTGTGGCTGTAGTCTTCACGTTCTTGTGCTGCAATTCAACTTCTGTTGCAGAGCAACTCCAGGTACATATCCGCTTTTTTCCTGGAGAGCTTTATGTAACTGTGCTTTTTTCTCCCCATCATCACCTTGATGTGTCGCTCTCGCTGCAGAAAATTTATTCCAAGTTTGGTTGTTATTTCCGTGCTTTCATTTGTTCGAGCTGAGATTGGGAGATGATTGTTCAATGAAGAAAAAGCTCATCTTGTTAAGTAGATAGCTGGATGTGACAGGTCTCATTGTCAATTTAAATCACTGTGCATTGCAAGTGCTTCTTCTGGCATTGTCTGATACAGCTGCAGCGTCAGAGGCAGTTTTTTATTACAGATAATAAGGTTCAGACTCTTTAAACATCACTCAAAACATGAAACACCACAAAGCTGAGGCAGAAAACAGCATTTTCAGTGTCGCAGTGCTTGCAGAAATACATGAGAATGTGGATTCCCTATAAATTCCTCCCTGGGCTGTTCAATGTCGTTGCAGGCACTATCCTGGTTGACAACATGCTGATCAAAGGGACAGCAGGGGGGCCTGACCCCACCATCGAGCTCTCCCTGAAGGACAACGTGGATTATTGGGTGATCCTGGACCCCATCAAGCAGACCTTGTACCTGAACAGCACCGGCCGGGTGCTGGACAGAGATGTAAGTTTGGGGTTTCCTTTCTCCTCCACAAAGCCATGCATCTCTAATTAACCAAACACACAAGTCCTGCTAGAATATAATCCCTGCATCTGCCTTGTCCCCAGATGGATGTGAACAGAGTCAATCTGATCCTTTTTTTAGGATTTATTGGGAGCACACAGGAACTTGACCTTATGTGCAAATATTACTGTGAACAAACACAACAGCCAATACCAAAAAAACTGATGTTAGAGTTTTATATCTGACCAAACTTGACTCGTTTGTTGAATTAAATTTTTATTCTGATTTGCTGACTGGAAGGAGTGCTGCTCACCCTGTGCCCTGTGACATTTATTAGCAGCCTGCTTTGCCTGTTTACACTGAATTATGAGCTGTGAGAGGTGAAGGAGTCGTAGCTGCCACAATTCACTCACAAAGCTTGACATGTTCCATTGAGAACGTGCTGGTTCAGATTTTTTTTTTTAAGGCAGCCTAAAACGTATTTGCTGTGCTCATTCCTGTTGGTGTTAAGGAAATATTGTCAGGGTAAGTTTGATTTTTATAAAAAGAAAGATGAAAAGCACGAAATAAATAGGAGTGTTCTCATCTAGGCTAATTTCACTGAGGAGAAAACACTCTAAAAATAGAGACATTTCCTCACAGCGTTGCAACCTTGCGACAGAACCTGAAAGTAAAATTGACTTGCAAGTGCTTTAATCAATATGGCAAGAATGCTGTAAAACTCAGGAGTTCTCCTTGGAGTGCAGGGAAGTTTGTTTTGTATTAGCTTGATTGATTAATTTGTCTTCTCCATGTGTTTTGAGATAAATTCATAAGTACCAAAAACAACATGCAAATTTCTCCTCATTTCCATTTGCTGATGAAAGGCACTAATTGAATTCAGCTGTTCTTAATTTTGTTTTCATTCACAAACTTCATTTTCCCATGCAAAGCACAAACCGTGGCAGAGTGGTCATGGTGGCAGAAGACTTTCTGGGAAAGAGTTGGCACTTCCTCAAATGCCAACCAGCAGATGCTGGAGCAGTTTTGGCCTCTCAGGTTTATTTTAAGCCAGAGCGAAAAATGAGAGCCTGGAATGGAAGGCGAGGCTGGAGAATCACTCTGAGAAATGTAGGGTCCATTCTTATCACCTGACACCCATCCATAGGGAGTTAGGAAGCAAAATCCCTGTTGGATCAGTGCTAATTCTTCTTTTCAAAGCCATTTATTGACACTTTTTTGTCACCTTAACGTGAATCAGTCGATGCTTTACCCAAAGAACCTCACCAGATTGTTTGAATTTCAATATTAGTCACAGTCTAAAGCAATTCCCATTATTGTGAGTTCCCAGACACTTCACAGGGATGTTCTTTGCCAGAAGTAGACTGAAGTCCCCAGGAAACAAGTGAAGTGTGTACATTTCTTAATTAAATTCAGGTAATGATGTGTTTACATTGGTATTTAAGGTATTAATTCCTCATTTTTTACTATGAATGGGAACACTTCTTACCTCTAAGACTGTCCAGTCATTCATCTGTGGCTGATTAAATTTGGTGGACTATGAGAAGGAAATCTGGGCTTTGAGGTGGTTTAGATTTTGGGTGTGTGCCCCCTGTGCCTCTCTTGCATGGCCTCAGGGTTGCACAGTCACTCATGACCCATTCACAGATGATCACATTCCATATATTTGGATACTCTTCCTATTTTTCTATCCCTGCTGATTTAGTCAGCCTGATCCTGTCCTTTTTTTATTTCTTGCCTTTCTTGACAGCAAATCTTTCTAGATTCCATTGATTGTTACTAACAATGGTAGTGTGTTTTCCAAATAAAATCAGACAAAAAGAAAATTCCACACTTTTCTTCCAAAGCTTTAAGAAGAATGACCAGTGATAAATCAGAACTGAAGGTGCAGGGAGCTGCTGAAAGGTGCTGGGATGATTCATTCCTGGTTTCATAAACAAATTTTGCCATTGTGCCATTGTTTATTTACATATTTTTGTAAATTCAGACTATCAAATATTTATCAAGTATCTGTAATTTCATAGAATTGTATTATTGTTGGGCTTGGCTAATTAATCCAGATATACTTAGTAGTGACTGCAGCTTATTAAAGGCAGCCTAAGAATTCTTGTATCATACTCAAATGAGTAGTAAAAGCCATTCCAGCCTAAATTTCTTTGTCCGTTTTTCAATTTGGGATTTTTAGAGCATTGCTGTGTTCACTGCAGTGAGAAAAACAGGACTGTCCACACTGAAAGTTGTTTCTGAATTCTTTGCAAATGTAAGTGGTAGCAAATGTGATTTATTTCAGACTTGACCTTTGAATTCAAGACAAGAAAGAAACAAGAAAGACTTTGGGGAGTGTCCAGAGGAGACCAGGGAGATGCTCCAGGGCTGGAGCCCCTCTGCTCTGGAGCCAGACTGGGAGAGCTGGGGGTGCTCACCTGGAGAGGAGAAGGCTCCAGGGAGAGCTCAGAGCCCCTGCCAGGGCCTAAAGGGGCTCCAGGAGAGCTGGAGAGGGACTGGGGACAAGGGATGGAGGGACAGGACACAGGGAATGGCTTCCCACTGCCAGAGGGCAAGGCTGGATGGGATATTGGGCAGGAATTGTTCCCTGGGAGGGTGGCACAGGGTGCCCAGAGAAGCTGGAAGTGTCCAAGACCAGGTTGGACAGGGCTTGGAGCAGCCTGGGACAGTGGAAGGTGTAGGGCTGGAATGAGATGATCGTGAAGGTTCCTTCCCACCCAAGCCCTTCTGGGACACAGTGACTTCCAACAACAACAAACCAAAGGCTCGAACAGGTGACGTTTTCTGGGTGCCTTTACCACCACCCCTTTCCCCTTGCAGCCGCCCGTGTCCATCCAGTCCATCGTGGTGCAGGTGCAGTGTGTGAACAAGAAGGTGGGCACCATCATCAACCACGAGGTGCGGATCGTGGTGCGCGACCGCAACGACAACTCCCCGCAGTTCCAGCAGCAGCGCTACTACGTGGCCGTCAGCGAGGTCAGAGCTGCCTGATTTCTTTCCTCCCTCCTCCTCCTCCTCCTTTGGGTGGGGTCGCTGCTAAATCCCAGCTTTCAGTGCCTCTCCTTTGAAAACCAAAAAAATACAGTTGTTTTCAAATCCCTGATGTTTGTGAGAAAAGCTCATCGCTTAGGTAGGCTTCAGTTTTCTGCATCTAATCCTCCTTTTCCCTAAGGAATGCAAAGACCAGCACATTTTTCACCAGAGATATTGCAGAAGACACCCAAATTTAAAGCAGTGTCTTCACAAATGAAGCATTGTTTTCCGTTAAATTAAAGCGCTGTTTTCCGTTAAATTTGTTGTTTTTTAACCACAAACCTGGAAGTAAAACAAACATACGTATGAAGAAAAGAAAGTAAAAAATCAGTTTAAAAAGTTTGATTAACAATGTTGAAGCTTGGCAAAGTGCAGATGTGGCTTATTGATGATGCTCTGTATTAAATGATGCTTGTGAAATGAATTATTTTATTTTTTATTTTATGGTTTTTTTGGAATAGAGAGCTGTGGATTGGACTGCTGTGTTGTTTGAAGGAAAAAAAAAAAATTTTCTTCTTGAGCTGGTACAACTTCATTTCACTTTCCAGTGAAGTTTTTCATTCTGTTAGGGACTGCCAGTAAGCAGTACAAAAAAATCTCTGTTTTCAGGGTTAGCATGTCAGGACTTTAGGAATGAGTAGAAACAGGGACTTACGTGAAGTAATGGAAATTATGAGGGCTGAATGAATTATGTGGAAAATGGAAAAATGGGTCAGTTTTATGCAGATGTAGACTGAAAGAAGTAGAATTACATTTTAAAAAATTATATTAAATATACAGCCTGGTGGGATTTGGTTTGTGGGTTGTGGGGTTCTGTGAAAGAGCACGACTGCTTTGATTTTAATAGACTTGATTTGAAGAAATTTCCTATTTTGTTGTGTTTGGGAGATTCAGCTTTTCGACATGTCCTTGTGTTGTCTCTGGTCTCCACGACCACACATGTGCCCTGGGAAAGGGTGGGACACTGATGAGTTGAGGCCTAATTGACCCAAAAGTGTGGAGGAAACCCCCCCCAAATCCACACATTATATTGGACCTGTGACTGAGATAAGGATGAACAAAGTTTTTCAGACGTCCTGATTTTAAATGAAAAAGCATTTCTCTTCAGATACATTTTTGGCACTCTAGCTGCCTATGTGACTTCCCACCAAAATCTGGGAGCAGTAGGAAAGTCCTCCATGGGTTTGTCCATGGTTTTCACATTGGCCTTCGCCTGGCCATGGAATTTCTCTGTTTCTGCAGACCCAGTGCAGGAACATTTCTGGTCCTGAGTAAAGGCAACATCAACACGAGTCTGAAGTGCCTGTGTGGGTTGTGCTGCAAGGCCCACATCACTTCCAAAACCTGCATCATTTTTGCAGTGAAACCAAAGACAGGGAAGATGGCTATGCTAAGAAAACAAGGATTTTCCATAATTAGGGAGAAGTCCAAAAGGCAGAGTACAAAATGCACCATTCTCAGTTGTGTTCAGAGATTGAGCAGCATTCTGAGGACACCAAGCATTTATTGGAATTATTACTGGGCAAAATGCACTGTTGCTCTTTCCACCAGCTGCACCCTGATTTAATTAATTTCTTCTTTTCATTTTATCTCTGTTCCATGGATAACATCTGACATGGCACCACTGTGCCCTTGAGCAGCACCCAGTGAGTTCATGCTCTCATTAATTAATTAACGAAAAAATAATTCACAAAGCATCTCAGGCTCTCTCAGAGGTTTTAATGAGTGATTAAATGTTTTAATGCTCGTTTATTCTGCTCATAATTGGTGCTGCCTCTGGTGAATTTATCAACAGGAATGCACTGGGACGAAAAGTTTGTGGTTAATTTTTGCTTGTTTTCAACTTGTATGTAAACCAAAAAGTACAGAAATTCCTCTTACATAAGGAACATAAAGCAACTCAAAGAAGGAGTAGATTTTATTGTATTTTGGAGAAATGGAATGGTTTTTATGTCAAGTTGTCTTTATATTTGAGCTGTCCCTAACACATTAAGATGAGTTTGCCAAAGAAGCTGAGGGTAGTTGTAAATAGCACTGTAAATCCTGGTTTCACACGTGGTTTCCATTTGAACAGAAAAAGATATGGTTTAAAATTAAGCCTGGATTTTTTCCAGAAGGCTTAGAATGAGATGGATGTGGTGGAGTAGTGTCTGTTTAGTTTTACAACTAAACTCCAAAAGGAGGCTTGATTTCTATACTTGATTGGAATCACTCTGTCCTAAGTTAGACTAAAAGCTCCCCTAATCCAGGAGGTTTTGCTTTGCCAATGTCCTGGCAGGTGCTCAAGGAAAAGCCACAAGGACTGGAAAAAATGCAGTGGTGCTTCACTAATGAGTTACCTCTAAAATCCTGCGTGGAGCAGCTCCAGACCAGTTTTGTCTTTCCCAGTTGCTTGTGGACATGGATATGGTGGTCCCTCCTTTCCTTCATTACTCCAGGTGTTTTGTAGCCTTTTTATCCAGCATGTTTTGTCCTGTGCCATAATTCCTCACTCATACTGCTTCAAACATCTTCATCTGGACCCTCAGAACCCTGGCACATCTCAAGACATAAGGAGTGTGGAATATTCTGCCTATTGTCCAACAATCCTTAGGGATTTAAGTGTTTCCTGTCATCATTCCCACACTTGTACCTATAGAAGACCCTTGGGTAAAGGTGATGCCAAATCAAAATGTGGAGAGGAATTCATGTGAGTGGTTTGAGAATGTGGCTTTTGCAGCTAAGAATCAAAATCTTCATTACCTGTTTATTGAGGAATACTTTTTTGTCAGGATTTTAATTCTTCTGTTAAAAGTCTGAACTTGTCATATGCAGCTGGGCTTGTCCTTGTCAGAGTTGATGGAGGCTGGAATGTTTGTTGGAAGAGGTGGCTTAGCTGGGAATGGCAGTGCTGGGATCCACATTCAGTTAGAAATAAAATTGATTTTTTAAAAAGTCTTAGTTGAAAACAGATTTTTTGTTTCCCCACCATTTTGGAGCCGGTTTTCCTTTTCCCTTCCTGATGCTTTTACAAGTCCAAGAATCTCAGCCAACTCCAAATGCTCTCCAAAACATTAGGAATCTCCACGTGGAAGTAAAAAGAAGTGAAGTTTGATGTCACCATTTTTATGATAATGAATAATCCTCTGCAGAGTTATTCCCTTGGTTTTTTTGCGTGACGTATTTTTATTTATATGAAAATATCCCATTGTTATTCAGTTAGGAAAAACTCCTGACAGTGACACTAGCCTGGGGCTGAATTTGACTGTATTGGTGACTTGAAGATTTGAGTTATTACCATATTAAACCCAAGTTCTGCAGCTAAGTTAAAATTCAGAAGAATTATACAGCTCAGTTAACATTCCACAGGCAAAGATATGGCATTGCCACGAGGGGTTTAAATTTATGGAGCCTAATATAGGGATTAGGAAGTAAAATCTTGTACTGCTGAGGCCCAGTGGTGGTGTCTGTGTTTTGTGTTCAACACAACTTATCTGGATCACTTTTATCTGAGCTGAATATAGCTCCAATTTTGCATTCCCTGGGTTTTATAGAACTGACTTTCTTTGCTCTTAGTTTTTCACTTTCCTGAGTCCTACAGGGCAAGTCAAGAGTGTTTAATAGCAGGTTCTGTTCGGAAGTAGAGGTGGAGTCCCTAGAACACTGTTGAAGTCAGTATTTATTAAATGCATGTAATCTCAGAGCTGCTTGTAACCCAAAATGTTGGGGTTGGTTCGTTTATTTAGTTCAGTGCCTTTTTTTTCTCCTTCAGTTTAGCAGAGATAGGAATCTTTTGCAAAATAAGAGCCTTTCTTGAACTTCAGTCATCTCAAAACTTTGGGTTTGGGCTGTTGAGAATTAGAACTTGTGCTGAATTTTCACTTCTTGTGGTGTAATTATTCCTGTCTTTTTCCTTGTGGTACCGAAATAATTAATCTCTGCAGGTAGACATCATCAAAAGAGCGTTAGCTCAGAATGATTAACTGTAAATCTGGCTTTGCTCTGCTCTTTGGGGGCACTCTGAAAAATTATTCATTTTTAACTTTGTAAATAGGCAATAATAGGGAAATTCATTTTCCAAATGTTTTATGGAAGAGCTGAATGTTCTGTCTGCATCTCGACTTCTAATAGCCATTAATCACTCTGAAGGAAGTTCTTAAGTGTTACAGCAGTAGACCATGGAAGAAGAAGATTTATTGTGTGCATCTCCTCTCTATTTGTTTAATTGCATTCTTTTTGGAATCTTCCTTGTTCATGTCATCATGATTCTTCTCCACTGGATTGAGTTCCCACGGAGATGATTATCCTCAGGCTGTCGCTGACACTCCTGGAATTGTTTCTTTGCACTCCCTAACGTTTTGTTTTGCATAAGGTAAAACGCTCGGCGTGGTTAAACCCTTTGATGCACAACTTCAGCTCCTTTCCCTAGGTCCTTTACCAAAGGTTCCTGTGGAGAAACAAAATTCCACTCTTTCAGTGAAGGAATTGTTCCCAATATCCAGCCTGAGCCTCTCCTGGCCCAGCTTGAGGCTGTTTCCTGTCTCTGTTCCCCCCGGCTGTCCCCTCCTGTCAGGAGTTGTGCAGAGCCACAAGGTCCCCCCTGAGCCTCCTTTTCTCCAGGCTGAAGTTGTATTTTAGTAGGAGAACTGAGCTCCTCCGTGTTGTTCCAACAAGGAAGTGACAGCAGTCTCTCAGAAATGCCTCACAAATTGTGGGAAAATGTATTAAGGCTGGCTAATGGTAAATAACATACTAATAATCAGCACAATGCTGGGATCTCTGTGTAAAAAGTTTGTGAGGCATGGAGTGCCGAGGGCCTCTCCCACATGACTGGAAGTGGATTTGAAGTATCAAGTTAAGAGCTCATCTGAATTTTTCTAAAGGCTGCAGGAATCTCTAATGTGAGATCTTGAACAGGCTGGAAGTCACAGAATCATGGAATCTCCTGGGCTGGGAGGGACCCACCAGGATCATCCTCTCAAGCCCCTGGCCCTGCACAGACACCCCAACAATCCCACCCTGGGCATCCTTGAGAGCATTGTCCAAACACTGTGGGAGCTCTGTCATGAAGGAGAGGAGAGGATTTTTTTTCCAGTGTTGTTTTCTAGTATCATTTGTGTTGCATGGAAGAAAACTTAGATAAAATGGAAACGTGCGTGTCCTGAAGGTCTGCACATCTGCAGTCAGTTATTCTGGGTGTAATACATCAAATGCAAGACTTGAGCTTTTGACTTTTACTGTTAGAGCATGGAATTGGAGTTCTGGTGTTTACTGATGTGTCATTTTTGCAACTGTCTTCTTTGTTATCATTTATTAATGTGCTTTAAGGTGCTGGAGCCTTTTCATGTTGGCCACTATTTATCTGCACACTGGCAGAACGGGCTGGTGGGAGCTGTGCCAGCAGCTCCAGGGTGTCTGTCATCTCCTAGGCTGCTTGGGTGTGACAGCATTTTTACAGTATTGAATAGTGTTAAATATATGGTTTTGGTTTTTGATTTTTGGGTTTTTTTAAATATGGGGCACCATCTGCAGTGCAGTGTCCAGTGCTGGGATCCCCAACACAAGAAATATGTGGATCTGTTGGAATGAGTCCAGAGGAGGCCATGGAGGGGCTGGAGCCAGACTGGGAGAGCTGGGGGTGTTACCTGGAGAGGAGAAGGCTCCAGGGAAAGCTCAGAGCTCCTGCCAGGGCCTAAAGGGGCTCCAAGAGAGCTGGAGAGGGACTGGCGACAAGGGATGGAGGGACAGGACACAGGGAATGGCTTCCCACTGCCAGAGGGCAGGGCTGGATGGGATATTGGGCAGGAATTGTTCCCTGGCAGGGTGGGCAGGCCCTGGCACAGGGTGCCCAGAGCAGCTGAGGCTGCCCCTGGATCCCTGCAAGTGTCCTAGGTCAGGCTGGACTTCGGGGCTTGGAGCAGCCTGGGACAGTGGAAGGTGTCCCTGCCCAGGGCAGGGATTGGGATTAGATGGTCTTTCATGTCTCTTCCAACCCAAACCAGTGTGGCATTCTACATGTCTGATGTCTCCAGAGCTGCTTCTCTTGGATCCATCTGAGACCACCAGGACTTTGTCCTATTTGGACACCAGAAACCTGGGAGATTTCCATCACATGCCAGCCCATGAGCAGCCAGCAGCGTGCCTGGCTCTTTCCACTAATGGCACCATTGTTTAAGCAGGGATTAACTGGTTAAACTCTCTTTATTTCCAGTTACAGGGTGTCAGTGCCCAAGCGGGGCCTGAGGAGTCTCTGTGAAGAGAGGTGGGAGCTGCCCTGGGCTGAGGCATCCACAGGCTCCAGCACTGGGCACATCCCAGCCCTGAGCCAGCCCCACTGCACCTCAGAAAAACTGGGATAAGGGAGGGGAAAAGGGGGTTAGGAGAGGGGAAAAGGAGGTTAAGAGAGGGGAAAAGAGGGTTAGGAGAGGGGAAAATGCCACATAGCAGCGAAGAGTGAAGAGAAAATGTTGAGGTGGAGCTGGGAGTTAGGGAGTGACACTGAGCCTGGGCTAGAGGGCTGGGGTGGGGGACAGTGCTGGTGTGTGTCCCTCTGTCCCCATCCCAGTGTATTTTTTTCTGGCAAGATGTTAAATTAATGTTCCCCATGGCCTCTATCCTGCCTGGTAGCACGGGACAGAGGCCAGACAGGCAGTGGGTGCCTGGTCTCCCTCTTTTCCCTCAAGAACTTTGGATTTTCCTCTCCTGAGCTGTTGAGGGGGCAGCAAGGGCGTGCCTGAGTGGATGTCAAGGAGCAGTGGTGGGGAAAACCCTTGCAAACCATCCTGGAACTTCTCCCAGCTGGTTTTCAGGTTACTTTGGTCTTCTGTCCCCTTCTCCCCCCACATCCCAACCCATTAAGGCACAGTCAACTTCCTACACCCACATGTGGCACTTCTGCTGCCTGCTCCAGGAGTAAATAAGCCAAGTTAGTAGCAAAACATGAAGATAAAGAGTTGTGGTGTAAGTGGGTTTACTGGTGGTATTATAAATTAAGCCCCACTTGTTTTGCTGTAAAAAGGCTTCGAATTGGTGGGTTTTATTTCAAAGATTCAGTATTGTCAGCCCTGAAAATGTTTCCCAGAGAACTCTGCCAACCATTACACCCTTAATTAGCGGCTTTATAAATAAAACAGGAACTATGAGTGCCGGGGAAATGGGGAGTTAAGTCTTTGCTTTATTGTGAGCACTACAAAGTACGAACGTGAAATAATATCCACATCTGCACCAAATGCTGGAATGACTCTGTCCTGTGCCTCCTACTCTTCTTCCAACATTTCAAACCTTTTTAGACCCTCTAGGTTTAAATATGCGCAGCAACTTCGTGTAACTTCCTCCTCCAGGAAGGAAAGAAGAGGGGCCAGTGGGACTCTGGGAATTTAAGGGCCACAGATCTGGGGGTGATGAGAGCACCAGGGAGCAAGGGCTGTGCTGAATCCACAAGTGTTTGATCATCCGTTCTTCACTTTCAGGTTGATTACTTGCAAAGTTTCCTGAGTGTTTAAATTCAGAAGCGATGACTCCCAAGAAATCTTCTGTCTTTGCCCTCAATGGGCCTTGATTTCGTGCTATTTATCTGCACAAGGATAATTATAAATTGATTCATTTTCAAAACATCATTTAATGGGTATTCAATTGCTGCCAACACAATATTGGAGCAACAGCATCACCCCTGTGTTTGCTCAAAGCCACGAAGCTCTATGGGTGTTTGTGTTTGCATGTGACAATATTAATCTGGCTCTGTTCATGTTGCTGTGAAGATGCTGTCAGATAAGTTCTGTTTACATTTGCAGCTCATCCTTGTTTTCCTTCCTGAGTCTGAAAAAGGAGCTTTTATTTGGTTTAATCTATATTTATTTCATGGGTTCTTTCAGGTTTAAAGAGTGTTTTTCTCATTTTTGTCTTTTTTTTTTTTTTTTGAAAAAGGGTGAAGTTCTGTCTTGATGCATTATAGACCAGAGCTAGGGGAAAAATAAGGTTAAAATTAACTTCAAAGCCTTAAGGTTTTAATGGGAATCTCTTGCTGTTCTTGCAGTTAACTCCAGTAGGAACAACCATCTTCACAGGATTTTCTGGAAACAATGGTGCTATTGACATTGATGATGGTCCCAATGGCCAGATAGAATATGTCATCCAGTACAATCCTAATGACAAGGTACAGCCATTCAGGCTTTTTTCCCTATATTTCTGTTTCTATTTTTTATATAACATGAAGTAGCAAATGAACAAGAGGTTGCTGTTGGACATAAAGAAGTGTTTTCCTTCGTATTGAGTATCCTCTCTGCCCATGAGCTCTGTAACCACAGATGAATTTACCTTCCCTCTCATTGCCTTGCTGTCAGCACTTGGATCATTTCACTTTCAATAATGCCCAGAGAAGTGTCTGCCCCATCCCTGGAAGTGCCCAAGGCCAGGTTGGACTTTGGGGCTTGGAGGAACCTGGGACAGTGGAAGGTGTCCCTGACATGGCAGGGGTGGCAGTGGAAGGGCTTTAAGATCTCTTCCAACCCAAATCATTCTGGGATTCCATGATTTCTGTTTTGCCTCAGTATAAGTCTTGGGAACTAGGAATATTTTATCCCAAAAGATGAGTGCCAAATTCAGACTATCACCAGTTATTTATCAGTCTGGGATGCGCTTCTCAATCCTGTTTTCCTGCCCACCACAGATTCCCCATGCAGCATGGGGAGTTTTACACTCATTCTCATTTATTTGCTGAAAAACAAACTTCAATTTTAGCAGTTATTTAGGCTCTTAAAGGAAAAGGGCCTTGCTGTGTGATGTAAAGAAACAACATTCCTGTATGCCTCTGCTGTGTTTGGAATCTTGTATTGCTCTTGCCTGTTGAAAATACTTAAATATTAACGTCTTTGACGCCAAGAGATTGAAGCATGGAAAGATGGGGTTTTTTAATTAGATTAATTTGATAATGAAATTGCGATTGGATCTCAGGTCAGAAATTTTTGCCCTCCTGCCAGTTGTTGCCCCAGCTTTGTCACCTGAGTCTGTGGAAGCAAATACACGGAACAAATTGAATTTCACCTGATTTAACATCTGCATTTACCCTGAAATGTGAATTTCCTCGGTTGGGAACGTATGCATGAACTGGCACCTAAATGTTGATGTTCTCTGCTTGTTTAGCACTTCATTGCCCTCATGAAAGGCAGAATAAAGAGCAGATAAATACAATGATTTCTTGTCTCTACTGCTTGAGTGCTTGTTCTGAACGCACCACTGCAAATTCAGGATGGCAAAGGGGAAAGACGCAGACTAGTCAGATTTTTGTGGTTGGAAGTAGCAAGGGATAGGTAAAGAATCCAGGAGAATTCTGTTCTGTACAGATTCATTACTGGGGGTTTCTTCAGGAGGAAATTGAGTGGAGAGAAAACGCAGGAAGCTTTATCATCTCTGATCTGAAGAGCAGATACAGCCTTAGAATACCAGCCGAAAGATCATCCCATGGTGGCCCAGCTACAACATATCTTAACTTAGAGGCATGTTCAATTTTATTGTGTTATTTTCTTGTTTGCAGACTTCCAACAGGACCTTTGATATTCCTCTCACTTTGTCCGGAGCAGTGGTTCTGAGGGAAAGACTAAATTATGAAGAAAAGACTCGTTACTTTGTCATTGTTCAAGCAAATGTGAGTATAAATCTGCTGAAGGCCATTTATGCCCCCGATTTAGGTATGGGTGTAGTTTCTTTCCCAAGGAAAGGCAGAGCCTTGCTGAAATACCAGCTCTGATAAACCCTCTTCTGTTGAAGATCTAATCGAAGATTTATCCAGGCTGTTGAAAACTCAGGCATATTATTACTGCTTAAAAAAGCTTACTCAGTGTGTGACAAGCCAACCTTTTTGGCACAAGGAGCAACTTGCAAAATGTGCAGTGCAGCCCATGCAGAAAAGTGCAGCCTCATGGCACTAAATGTCCCATTTTCCAGCAAATCTGGCGAGGCTAATTTTCACTCAGATGAGTTTAATGGACACAATTTCATTGTATTCTTCAGGTTGGAAATACATTTTGTTATAAAGAGGTGATTTTTCCTTCAAGTCATGCCACAAGTGTACGGAGAGGTTTTCCCAGAGTGGCTGGCAGTGGATAACTCGCTCTGAGAAGAAAAGTGATGTGTAAACTGTATCTCAGATATCTGTCATCAGAGTGGGTTTTGGTGCCCTTGAGGGCTGTGAAAGCTTTTTTCCCTTTTTGTCCTTCTGATAACAACTGAAACGAAAACTTCTCTTCTGTCGTTCACGGCTGTTGTGATACATCTTTGTTCATGGGAAATGATATTTGCTCCGAAGCAACAGGAGATCCTGAATCCACACCTTCACATTCTTGTCATCTCTCTAACACAGAAGTGAAGATACATTTTGCAGTCTCTTTTCTTACATATATTGTGGCATGTTCAGCATTCTGCCAGCTGAACCCAGGCTCCAGGGGTGGCTCAGTGCTCCTTGTCCCTCTGCTCTGTTCAGGTGAGAGCCCACAGCACAGGGAGGGTGTGGAGCTGCTGGAGAGCCCAGGGGAGGCACCAGGGGGATCAGAGGGATGGAGCAGCTCTGCTGGGAGAAAAGGCTGGAACAGCTGGGATTCTTCAGCCTGGAGAGAAGCTCTGGGGTGACCAAATTGTGGCTTTGCAGTGCCTGAAGGAGCTGACAAGAATGATTGAGAGGGACTTCCCAAAGGGATGGAGTGCCAGGATAAAGGGGAATGGCTTCAAACTGACAGAAAGCTGGGTTAGATGGGATATTGGGCAGGAATTCCTCCCTGGGAGGGTGGGGAGGCCCTGGCCCAGAGCAGCTGGGGCTGTGCCTGGATCTGTGGAAATGTCCAAGGGACAGGCCTGAGGGCCCCTCTCAGCTGGGGCTCCTCTCCAGGCTGAGCAGCCCCAGCTCCCTCAGCCTTTCCTGGGCACCCAGATGCTCCAGGCCCTTCCTCAGCTGCGCAGCCTCCGCCGGCCCCGCTCCAGGAGCTCCCTGGCCCTGCCGTGCTGAGGATCCAGAGCCGGGCACGGCGCTCCAGAGGTGCCTCCAGGGCTGCCCACGGGGCCGGGAGCCCTCCCTGACCTGCTGCCAATGCTCTCCCTGCTGCCCATTAGCTCCTAATGGTAGGAAAAGCCATAAAGCACAGCCCATCCCTGCAAGTGTCCAAGGCCAGGCTGGACTTTGGGGCTTGGAGCAGCCTGGGACAGTGGAAGGTGTCCCTGCCCATGGCAGGGGTGGCACTGGATGGGCTTTGAGGTCCCTCCCAACCCAAACCATTCTGGGATTCTATAACTCCACAGGCTGCATTGAATTCTCTGGTTTGTACTGTGCAATCACATTCCTCTGATTACACTATCAGTGCTTTGTTGTCCTTGCATCCTGAAGATACTGTTGGAAATTAATTACTCTCTATCTGCTTTGATCCAGAATTACTCAGAGGCACTTACTGGAGGAATGGAGAAATGGTTTAGTTGATGATGAAAGCTGCTCCTTGTAGCTGGAATTGTTTTTCATCATTGACCGTGAAGAAAACTGAATGCAGAAATTCCCACATTTACTCTAAATGTGAAGCTGGTGCAAGAACTGAGTGGACTACAAAATAGGGAAAAAAGATGTATCCAATTCAATTTAGAGCGATGGCCTCTTCATCTTCCAGAGATGATGTTATTCAACAGCACAAATTAAAAAATAAATTTAAAAATTGCTTTTTTTTTCTGTGTTACATTAGGATAGGAGGGCAAGATGTAATTCATGGCACATATTCCCCCCCAAGATTTTAGCTCTGCAAAGGAAAGCTCATGCACCAGTTCCTCTGTGAAAATGGGAATATTTTTGAGTATTTTAAACAAAATATTAACTAGTCATTATGTTTCTTCACTAATGGAAGAAAGAAGACTTGAACTGTTGCTAATGTGTACTTTGGGTATAACCACAACAATTTCTGACTATAAATAAGGCACAGGGCCTTTTTATGTTCTGCAAACATGCTGCATTATTGTAGTTTCAGTCCTGTAGTTTTCTCGAGCTGTATTATTTCTGAGAGATAGATGTCTTGCAGTATTGTCTTCAATTTTCCCCCTAATTTTACTTGTGAGCCTTTCAAGCTGCAGCTCTGAGGCTGAACTTCTGTAACTACTCCTAGAGCATGGATGATTCCGATGCTTATACGTTTCATCCTCAGCCTTCCTTAAAACCTTTTGGGTGGTTCTCTTTAGGAGATGCTTAGGAGATTTTTTCCAGGAGATTCTGAGCTCAGGAAGCCTCACCAGATGGTTTGCTCCACAGGACCGAGCCCAAAACTTGAACGAGCGGAGGACGAGCACAACCACCCTGACCGTGGACGTGCTCGATGGGGACGATTTGGGACCAATGTTCCTTCCCTGTGTGCTGGTGAACAACACCCGGGACTGCAGACCCCTCACCTACCAAGCCAGCCTGCCCGAGCTGACAGACCCTGTAAGTCCTCTGGGATTTTTCCAGGTTCTATCTCTCTTGCCTGTTATCTTTTCCTGTGGGCACAGCTGCGAGCTGGAGCTAAAAGGTCACCTGCGCTTGGTGCCATGTTTTGTGTGCCTAGCAAGAGGAAACCAAGGTAAGATGAATGTGGGAATGATGGTGGAATTCCAGCTTGGGTCCAGGGCCAAACTGCCCGTTGGCTACAAGGGCTGAGTCTTGCAGAAATGTGGTAAATTTGGGAATTGCTTTTCCTGATCTGTCTGTGTTTTGCTCTCAGAGTATCTCCAAGAAGCACTTTTGGGAGGGGACTTGATGCTATTCCATTGTTATAAACCGTAGGAGAAAGATTTTTGGGAAGAAGAAGCATTAGTCACTGACCCCTGAAAGGATTTTTGTTGCTGTTATCAGGCTTTGATCAAGAGGCATTGAAGAGCAATGGGGGTTTATCCCATGTAGGTCCTTGTTCTAAGTCTTTCAGTTAATCCATCCATGGGGTCGGGTTAAAGGTGAGTGTAACGCTCATTTCACACTCCACGCACACATGAATCCCAAAATGAGGTGATAACTCTTTCATTTCTTGTTGCAACTTGGTGCCAATTGCCATTCCTTACAGCAGAGCTGCTGCTTGGAGATCTGCACCTCTGGTGGGAGGAACAGAAACAGAATTAATATTGATATGTGATCTTTGACTTATATAATTCGGAATATAAAAGGCAGAACCAATCCAATCACCACATACTGCCCCACCTGATTAACTCTGACATTAAGATGACATTAAAACAATGTTAAGCTTTGACATTAAGGTTTGTAACTTTGGTTGCTCATCACAGCAACACTGTGTCCTGCTGCCTCCAGCCAAGGGCAGGCTGAGGTTGGAAATGTGGAGATTCCTGCTCTCCCCTGCCTTATCTCCCTTCCTGCCCTGTGCATCGCACTCTTTCCCCATTTTGGGACAGCAAATCCCACACATTTTGCTGTCTTGCTTAGTGTGGCCTCAGGACTCCTGCTGCAGTTATCCTTGGGATGAGTCCAGGGAAAGGAGAGATGATCCCTGTTTAATCTTGGAGTATTGATTTCCACATCTTGCTCACACACACTTCCACACCTCGGTGTACTTAAAAACCCTCTGTAGTTGTGTGGTGTTTGGGACTTGGAGAAGAATTGCTTTGACTTTAAATTCTACTTCAGTTTGCTTTGAGCTTGGTGGCATTTCAGGGAAAGGGGCAGCTCCCTGTCCAGCTGAGTGTGGGACCTCCTCAGGGTGAGCACCCAGACCATGCAGGATGGGGGAATGTGACCCCATTTCACCTGCACAGATCTGTTATAATTCCCAGTGTGGGAGCAGATGAGGCAGGAATTACATATAACTGGTGTTTTTATGGATTTTTATCTGGTTATCTGAAGGTATGACGCCAACCAGACAATTTTTGTGGTGCTGCCTGTCAGAGAGTTCCAGCTCCTGCTCTTGGCCAGGCACATTCCCCTGTGTCTACCAGGGAAAGAGGAACAATCTGACCTGGGATTTAGGTACTGAGCTGCAGAACTCATTTATTTAAACTTCCTGAGCTGCAGCATGCTCAGGGGCAGCTGCTTTTGTTTGTTTTTTAGCTTTTCTTGTGTCAGACTGCCCCTGCTCTATGAAATGAGACCTGGGTTCTGTTGATGAAGCACGAACTCCTTACTGTTTGTCTCTTTGCAGCACTTTTGATAAATCTAAGTGGAAGAAGTTATGCCTTGAACCTCAAATATTTACTTGGCTTTTAAGTGATAATTCCTTTGAAAGATATGGATGATACCTGGATTCAGCTAGGAAACATTTATGCTACATTTATTCTTTACATTTTTATGTATTATATTTATTCTTTACCATTACCCTAGTCCCTAGGCTAAAGGAGTATTTTTAGTTTAACGCCAGTTTTGGTTTTCTTTATTTTTAATTTTTCAATGAAGATGAGAAGGAATATTAATGAATGAGGAACAAAGTTGGAGTATGAATTATTCAGAGGCAGTAGCTGGAAAGAGAAGTCCTGCTTTACTGGGCAAGATGTCCACTCAGCTGACCCCTAAAATAAAGCATTTAATGTCACTGGTAAGAGTAATATTTTTGTCCAGTATAGTTGGAATCTATTCATAAATTTACTGAGGTGAAAAGCTGGGAATTAATTACTTGCTATTAGCTGAATTTCAATTTCCAAGAAAACCTGTGTTGGTTGTTGATTAGGTTTGAGGATTTTTGTTGTTGTTGTTACATTGCTTTATATTTATATTTTAATGTTTCTGCATCTGATCAGCTCTGGTAATTAATTTTTTCCCCCTCTTGTATCAGGAAGACTTGAGTAAGTTAGCATTTATTACCAAGATGTGCAAGTCATCACGTGGAGTTAAAAAGTACAACCTCATGAATATCTCATAACGTGGGCAAGAAAATTTCTCGTCCTTCTTTCCCTCTTCAGTCCATTCCTGTCACCCTCACAATGTGAAGGTTTCCTCCACTTCTATATTTGGTGTTTTCCATCATCATGCAAAGAAGAAAATCCTGTTAAAGCAGCAAAACGTAGATTAGATTTATTTAATTAATTGCTGGACTGGATTTGCAACCATGGGGTTTATTATGGGGTTCCATGGGATTATTATGGGGTTCCATGGGGTAATTGTGAGCCCCCATGGGCACTAAGACACTCCATGACACCAAGGATTTTCTACTCAATCCAGATTGGACCTCACTCTTCTACAAGTTCCTTGTTCTTGCACCTCTGATGGCTCCTCCTGCACTGAAAGGGTTTAGGTTTGGGCTGATTATGCCCAGAATCCTCAGGAATTGTGTCAGCAGGGACCTCACAGGGTCTGTGGGCTCAGGTGCCTGAGCAGAGCATGGAGAGATGAAAGGAGGCTGCAAAACAATAAATAAAACTTTATTTATTTATAAATTTATGTATTTTATAAATGTTATAAAATAATATAAATACTATTTTATTTATAAATAAAACCTTATTTGTCAAACAACAGTGAAGTTGAGAGGGGTTAAAAAAGACACTGGAGAGCAGGAGGTGCACCTGGAAGATTTTATTAGTGAGAAGGATCTCTTCAGTTCCATCAGGTTGGATTCAGGGGGAGAAATCTGCATTTTTCTGAGGAGATGTTGTAATCCTGCTGGGTGAGCTGGGGTTGGGAGCACAGGACACTTCCAGAGGGTGCTAATCAACTCTGGACAAATCAATTTTGTGGTGATTATTGGTAATTAATTAGCACTGCACAGGATGTGCTGGTTTTGGGCTTGATGATCTCAAAGTCTTCTCCAACCTAGTTAATTCTGTGATTAATTCTGGTTTTGGGTGCCTCTGGGCTGGAAGATGACAATTCCTTCCACCTGAATTCCCTTGCAGTTCCTTCCTTTGGCCCTGCAAATCCCAATTCCTCCCAAACACAAAACCTCCTGGAATTTTCTCCCAGAGACACATTAATATAAAACTTACAGCAGCAGCACAAGTGAAAATTCTGGAAACAGCATCTCCCCATCCTGGTTATACTAATCAAAGAGAAAAGTTCATCAAAATGTTCCAAATTTCCTCCAGTGGTCATTTAATTAATTAATTAAATACCTTATTTTAATTAATTAAATACCTTATATTAAATACCTGATATTAATTAAATACCTTACTTCGTGGGAAGTACCAGTACAAAAGACATTTGATCCAGGGATCTACCATGGAATGAACACCAAGTAACCATCCCTGAAGTGGGAGAAGTTTGCTGATTCACCTGGAACTCCCACACAGCTCCCAAGGAAGATTTTTGGGGCACTGAACAACACAGCCTTCAGATTTTGGCTTTTAGGCTGAGTTGAAGTGGATATGTGTGATTAAATCCACTTTAATAGAAGCTTTCAGCAGATGAGGAATGCCTTTCTTACCTGTGTGAGTGGTAAAATCCCACAGAATAATTGGGTTTTTTCCTTGCTGACTTTTAAACCTGACTGCTTAAAGATAATTCACAGGGAGGGAATCAGCCCTAGTAACAATCAAACTGCATAAAACTAAAAAATCATCTTCAGTTGTCACTTTTTCTTGTCTTTTTTTTTTGTGTGTGTGTGTGTTTGTTTGTTAGATATGGGACGTTTTAAACTGCAGATGTTCATAGTTAATGTGGGGAGTTGTTGGTCTCTGGAGCAGTTCAATCTCAATCTGCCTTTATTTTCTTTGCCTTATTTGTACGAAAATTTGGCTTTTTTAATGCAAACATGATAAAAGAGCTGTGCCAGCCATTGGCCTGTTGAGAACTTAGGAGCCGCGTTTGTGATTCAGTGGCATCAAGCCTCAGGAAATTATTTGGGGTTTGATTTGTTTCTAATTATTCCTTTCCCAGCTGAACAGGCTGTGTCCAGTTTTTGGGACTGCTGCTAAATGCTTTGTAGGGGGTGGAATTTACACTTCCTGCTGGAATTAGCCCATGATTGACTACAGTTGTGTCTGCTGGCAAAACTAAATGTTCAAAGTCTGCCTTCCAGAGAAAACAGAGTTTTCATCATTAGGAGAATTGTTTCTCTTCATACAAATGATTTTGGGCAAGAAAAAAGTGATTTCATGTTTTGAATAGGCAGCATCCAGCCCTGCTGTTAATTAGACTAAAATCTTTGGTGCAAGATAATTAGTGCTGGGCTGAGATGAATGGGAGTTCCTGGGTACTTAAACTCCAAAACTTATTTGGTGGACAGGGCATTGGTGTCACTTCAGGAAATAACCAGAGAAATATTTTTAAAATTTCTGTGTCTCTACATTCTTGTTGTTAGGTAAATTGGAAAAGAACTTCATGAGTGAGGCTCTGAACAGTCCCTCTACCCCTGAAAGATGAGCAAATTGTCCCATTTTTGCAGGGATTAATTTTTCAGTAGCAATTTAGGTAAATGCTGCGACTCAGATGAGTGGAGGGGAAATGCAGATTGACTTCCCTGACACCTCTGCAGCTGCCAGGGTGCTTTTTATAGAAAAAGGCAGAGCTGTGGCCAAGCTATTTGCCATTGGAGGCAGATAGCAATTTTTTCTAATTAAATTTCAGCAGAGATGCAAGATGAACAGATAGGGCATCACGAAGTGCTTTGGAAGTGGGACAGCAAGGCAAAAACAATGATAAAATCCTCTCGTGGCTGCAGCCACCCTGTTCATTCCAGGCAAACCTTTCATGTGCATTTCCCCCCTCCCTTCACTCTAATTGCAGCCCTACAGAGATCACCAGATTGATGTGAACTTCAAGGTAATGGATAAAGTTCACAATATTGGGCTGGTTTTTAACCTGATTTAGTGATTTGGAATAAATAACTCAGCAAAATCAAAATGGACAGCTTTGATAAGCTATTGATTATCTGCTAGTACCTGATAGGGAGTTCTAAAAGGTGTTTGAAGTCTGCTGATGCAATTTTCCCTATCCTTCCCCTTTTTAGGATTGATTGTCTGTCTCCCACATGCCATCCCTTGATAGATAGGTCTTTTTTTTTTAAGGAAAATGTCACTGAAAAGTAGCGAAGCATGAAAAGGTTAAAATCACAAAGATGCGGTGTTACAGATAATTAAATTTTATGTATTTGGGAGGATAGCAGGATGGCTAATTAAAAAGAATTGTCAGTAAAATTGTCAAGAACTTTAATATGTGAATACATAAACCTGAGGATAATCTCCCTTAGCAGCCAGGCAAACTCTTCCCTTGGCTGATGTATTGATCAGGCAGGACAGTCCCTGTTAATCTAAGATTAACCTGTATCTTTAAATATAGATGTTTTTCAGATAGGGGAGAGGTTCATTTGCCTGGTTTGCCCTTCAAAATCAAACAAAATCCTGATTTTAACTTCCAAAATGTAAAGATTGTCTAAAGAACCAGGTGTTTCAAACAACACTGTGGTTGAGAAAATTATAGCAAGGCTGCAGAATAAAGTCTGAAAGGCACTTTACTTCAGGGGATTTTAACCCAGTTGTGGTTCGGAAGTTGAGTTGCTGTCTGTGGGTAAAAAAAAAATAGATATATATGTATAGTAGTTCTAATGGAGAAAGGATCAAGGTTGCCTGAAAAGTGAGATTTTGGTCAAAAAAAAAAAAAGAAACAGAGAAGAAAAATGTCCCTGCAGATAATCTTTGAAGTTGTTTTTGGGTTGGGAGAAGCTTAATTTGGGTATTGCTGGGGCTGGGTTGTGGGACACAGTGGCCGTGGGGCTCCCTGGGTGGCACAGGAGCAGCTCTGGGAGCTCTCCAGAGACTCAGGCTGGGCTGGAAATTTGGCTGCTGCTGAAAATGGGCATTTTCTAGCTATTTATCAAGCTGTAAAGTTAAATCTCAAATCTGATGGGTTATCAAGGCAGGAATAAACTGGTGAAAATGACTGATTTTCTAATTTATTGTGTTGTTTTCAAATCTGGGAATGTTTCATCAGTTGCCTGTTATTTCTCATCATGGTTAGGAACTTTGAGGTGAGAAAATGCTCAGTTTTTCTGGCTTTGCCAGGAGCTGAGAAGGAAAAGGGTCTTGAGTTTGCTTGGAAGAAGTAACAGTGGTTCTGAAATTAGAAGGAATTTCCTTTTGGGAAGGAAGAGGAGCTGCTTTGCTTCTAACTTTGGTCACAGCCACAGCAGTCCAACCCATCCAAGGCTGGAGAGGGATCTCCAGGGCTTTGGTGTGGGCAGCAAGGCAGGTTCAGGAGCACCAACCACCTTTTTCTGCAGCAAAACTGAGGCTAAAGATCCAATTAATGAAGTGCTGAAACACCCAAGCGTTCTTAGAGGAGCTCCTGTAAGATTCAATTCTGTTTTCTGTTCCATAGATCCATGTTTGTTATGGCACCTAGAGGAGCTGTTGTCACAAAGGAAACATATGTAGCAATTTATTTGATCCTTAAATGTCACTTGGAAGCATTTGAAGGCTTTAAATGTTGACATTTAAGCAAAACATTCTTGCAGTGATGCTTTATTAGCCAACTTCACTCCAGAAAAATTCTCATCTCTGTCACGTCCCTGGGCCTTGCAAAGAGAATTATTTCAGTGCCTGGGTTGTCCCATTAAACTGCAGCTGATCATTAGGGGTCAGGAGAAATTATTTCTCTTTTCAGCTTGTTGTTGCAATTTAGGGGGTGCAGATTAATTCCTTGATTATTCAAATGTGGTCTGCAAAACCTTAATTGATGAATGTGTGCAAGTACACGTTAAAATGAAATTACCCTTGGAAATGAAATGAAAGGAAAATCCCCATTCCCAGGACAGTCATGTTTGCCTCTGCTCCATGCTGTTGGTAATGATTCTGTGGAAAACATTCCTTAAATCCTAGAGGTCTTTCTTGTGGAGAACATGGAAATTCCTGGAGAGTGGAACCTCCTCTCTTGAAAGGAGAAAATGGGATTAATCTCCATTTGGCTCTGGATCAATACCCTGGGCAGCAAAGCAGTACTGGGGCATGCTTGGTAATTAATTCCTGCTTTTTGTCCTGGGATTGGAAAAGGAAAGCATTTAATAAACCAGAAAATTTCCCTATTTCACCCTAAAAAGATGTGAGGATGAGCTGAAGGATGAAGGATGTGAGTGTTGCATGTGAGATGTGTACACACACACACACGTTACATCTGCACAAATTTATTGAAAACACATCCAAAATTTAGCTGGCAAAACCCATTTTTTTCCTATAACCTTCAATCTAAAAGTGCCACTTTTAACGTTGCCATTAAATCAGTGCAATAAAATGGATTTAGTAATGGTGAGGCAGAATTTGTAGCTGGCTCTGGGCACAAAATCTTTCCCTAAAATTTTTTTATTGACAGGGTGGCAAACGTTAATGAAGAGAGGACAGTGGAATTAAGTAGCAAGGTAGTTCCAGATGACATTCCCACTCCTGGACTGGAGAAGTTCTCGTTGAGTACCCAAAAGAGAGGAAAATGAGTACAGAAAATAAAAATGTTCTTTACAGTAATAAAATCTCCATGTAAAGAGAGTCAGCCAAGAGGCAAAGGGCCTGGATGGAATACTGACCTCTTCAGCTTGATATTTCTCTCTTTTTTCTTTTTTTTTTTTTTTTAATTTAAAATTAATTACTCTCTGGGTTTTTTGGGTTTTTGTCTAGTTCCATACAGCTGAAATTAAGAGAGATTCCACTCCTGGTACTGGTTATATTTTACCACCAAATCTGTCTCCTCTTTTATCATTTGCTTGTAACTTCTTGTGCCTTTTGTAGTGTATTTTTGTTTGGCTGATTTTTCTAGAGGCATGGAGAAGCCATCAGCCTGTTGTCCTTAGGAAGAGAAATATAAATATAAATGTATATATATATATTTATGTATTTATAGATACAATGATTTATAGATATATGATAGAGAGACTTACCACTCTGTGAGAAATAGCATTTATAAGGAAAGAAAATTAGGTAAATATTACACTTATTTAGTTGCAAAGAAATTACTCTTAGAACTTAAAAATAGTCTGGAAGTCATTATAATGGTGCTACATGTTTGTTAAATATTTTCTGATTTCTGGGGAGGTGTAGGGGCTTGTCTTAGGCTTCACAATTTACTCCTCTGCACAGAAATCGAGATAATAAGAAACTCACCATCAAGAATTAGAGGGATAATCAAGGAAATAGACTTCATAGTTGTATGGAGAAAAAAGGAAAATGTCAAAAAATAAATGTTTATTGTTCTTTAATGCCAGTCATCACCTTGGAAGGAGGAGAAGCTCTGGCCTGAATTCTGGTTGTGCTGAGGCAGGAGCTCCATTGCATAATGCATTTCATTTAGTCCCCTGCACAGACACTGCTGGGACACTTCTTATCAAGCATGTCAGATACAGAAAAAGCAATTTAGTAAGCACTGTGATCAGATCCTGATGAAATTCAATTCTTTTTTGGCCCTGCTGTTCCTGGGAGACATCATTGATAAAAACAGTCTCTGTTTTCCTCCGTGCTCGGGTTCATTATGCTCTCTTGCTGCTCTTTCAAAATGTTGGGTTTTTCTTCTCCTCAAAGGTTGCTTTTTTTTTTACAAATGAATGGAAAGAATTGTGTTCTCTGACAGCTTACTCTGTTAACAACCTGAGCTGCCAGGATATTTGAATTTTACAGTTTTCATTTCAAGAAATTGCATAAACATGGGGCATGACAGAATCCCAGGGACGCACAGCCAAGGGTTGTGTTGAGCAGCTAAATCAGGTGCTAAAAGCTGTTTGATAATTTAGTGCTGAGTTTAGAAAGAAGGTGAATTGAATAATTAATCCTATGTCTTAATTTTTCCCATCGGTCACTAAATCACTTTTTTACCCCCAGGGAAGACAGGAGAGGCCAGGTCACAGATACCAACAGCATAAATTACCCACTCTGGCTTTTTAGTTGTGGCTTCTGGAAATGAAGGGGAGCTTCTGAAAAAAATAAAAAGAAAAGTTAGTTTAGTTTTAAATTTGCAGATCAATTCTGGGGGGAACAGCACAGGGAGGATGTGGAGCTGCTGGAGAGAGCCCAGGGGAGGCACCAGGAGGATCAGAGGGATGGAGCAGCTCTGCTGGGAGGAAAGGCTGGGACAGCTGGCATTGTTCAGCCTGGAGAGGAGAAGCTCTGGGGTGACCAAATTGTGGCCTTCCAGTGCCTGAAGGGGCTACAAGAATGATGGAGAGAAACTTTCCTGAGGGATGGAGTGCCAGGATAAAGGGGAATGGCTTTCAAACTGCCAGAGAGCAGGTTTAGATGGGATATTAGGAGAACATTCCTTCCTGGGAGGGTGGGGAACCCCTGGTACAGCTTAGCTCAGAGGAGCTGTGGCTGCCCCATCATTTCCCTGGAGGGGTTAAAAAAAGGTGTGGATGTGGCACTTGGGGACTTGGATTAGTGGTGATGGATTGATGGTTGGACTGAATGAACTAAAGCTCTTTTTCAACCTTACTGATTCTATAATTCTAAGTATAAATTGAGTAAATTAGCTGTAAATCTCTGGGATTTAGCAGTGCTGATTTGGTTTCCTCAAGTTGTTGAGCCCATTTTTAGGAAGTGTTTCCAGGCCCAGAATTTTTGCTGTGTAAACCTCTTTTTAGCTCCTGTGACGACTCAATCTAAAAATTTTCTGCAGAGAATTTTTTTCTCTTTCAGCTTCAGAGTGTGTTTTAAATCTGTGCTTGGGGTTTGCTTCCAAAGCCTCCAAAGCATTCAGTTGAAGTCTTGGCCCACAGTTTGGGTTCCTGCGTTTTGGCAACGTAGAGGGTCAGGAGATGCCATTCCCCCTGGATTGCTGAACATCTCTGTGTCACATCAGCCTTCAAAGAGCAGCACAGGGATTCCTGCAGGCTCCTGATGTGAGGCTCTGCCTCCCCTGGGTCTGTTCAAAGGCAGCAATGTGTAGCTGCCAGTGGGAAGGCAAGAAGAGAGGGAGAACGGTGAGATCCTACAAATGGGAGATTTGATGTGACATGGTTTGACTAACGACGAGATTTCGGTGGTGTCTCCTACACTTGTAGCACGATTCCTGCTTTTTGGATTGACTTCTTTAGTGCTTGGATAACTCCACTGAAACATTCCCGACGTTTTGCTGACATGCAAGTGCTCTGTGATGGATTTCTGCTCATTAGTGTTTTGTCACAGCCCTTGTTGTGCTGGCAGAGCAGCTGAGACAGCAGCAAGGAATGATGTTGGAATGGTTCTGCAGCTCTCCCTGCTGTTTTAGCACCAGTGTTGGCAAAGTCACAGGCAGTTCTGCACAGCATGGAGAGAACTCAGCTCATTTCCCACTTACAGCTCGTATTCCAACCTCAGGAAAACACAAGAAGAACCAGTGTGACCATAATGGTTCATCAATTCATCAAGAACTTTGTTGGTTTAATAGTGCAGGGCTCCCTGGGAAGGGGTTCTGGATGGCACCAGAGGCAACTTATGTTGCTTTAGTGATATTTTCCATCTGGAGAAAAGCTCCTCAGCCTTGTTTTCCACAGGGATGAAAGTTCAGCAGCAAATTCTTCAGCTGAGCTCTGAGAATGATGCAGGTGCAAGGTCCTGAGGCTTTATCTGAAGTCCACTGGCCATGGTTACAGCTGCCTGTAAAAATAATAATTTTCTGGGTGTCAGATATTGGTGTGAAGTGTCCAGTGGGAACTGATTGTGCTAATACAGGATCTCAGGCTTGCTGAGGCTGAAGGGAGCTCAGTGGCACCTGGTGTCACCTCCGTGCTCCAGCAGGGCCATGGCAGAGCCCAGGGCACAGCATTGTGTGCAGCCAGCTCTGCAGCAGCCCCAGGGAGGAGAGCCCAGAGGCTCTGTGCACAATCTGCTCGGGGCTGGCACTGCCCAGGGAAGAAGTTGTGCCTCCTGGGCAGGGCAATGGCTGGGCTCAGGCCCTGCCCGTGGCTCTGGTGCCATTGCTGGGCCCCGCAGCAGAGCCCGGGCCCTGCTCTGCCCCTCCCTGCAGCCAGGGACAGCCAGGCCTGAGGGCCCCTCTCAGCTGGGGCTCCTCTCCAGGCTGAGCAGCCCCAGCTCCCTCAGCCTTTCCTGGGCACCCAGATGCTCCAGGCCCTTCCCCAGCTGGCCCTTCTCCAGCTCTCTCTGGTTTCATTTTCTCTCTGCCTTCCTGCCTTAACAACTCAGTTATTATTAACAACTCAGTTATATTCAGTCTTCAGTGGGACTCGTGGGTAGAAAATCTCTTGCTGTGTTTGGCTCAATAATAAATTGACAGTGTAGGTTTTTGTCCCTTCTCTCAGTGGATTTCTTGAGCTCACCTCAGTGAATCCAAACAAAGCTTGGGGAACTCCTGCTTTCCATGCATTTTTATCCTGTGCAGTATTTTCCACTTGTGTGGTGGCCCCTGTGAGCCCCAGGGATGTCACTGGTGGGAGCTGAGGTGGTAGTGAATCATCACTGCAGAGTCAGCAGAGTGAAACCTGGAGCTGGTTCGTGCTTTGGTGTCTTCAGTCGTACAGAAAGCACCTCTCAGGAATATGTTATCTGCTCAGAAAAGAGCCTTCCTGGTTGAGGATTGTTTGCTTCAGTTGGCTTTCGATTTTCATGGTAACAAGCGAAAAAACCCAAAATACACCACAAAAACACTCAAAATGCTCCATAACCCCCACCACAAATGAAAAAGGCAGCTCTGAGCAGAAAATTATATTATTCCAACTCCCAAAATGTGCCGTTTCCTCTCTTTTCTTTCTCTTCTTCCCCAAAGGAAGTTGGCTTTCGATTTTCATGGTAACAAGCAAAAAAACCCTAAAACACACCACAAAACCCCCCAAATTACTCCATAACCTCCACCACAAATGAAAAAGGCAGCTCTGAGCAGAAAATTATATTATTCCAACTCCCAAAATGTGCTATTTTCTCTCTTTTCCTTCTCTTCTTCCCCAAAGGAAGAAGTTTTCCCTAAGTATCTACGGTTGGCAAATTCAGCTTTGCATCTCAGGTAGATGGAAAAGATAGAAAATCTGATTTTTAAAATCCTTGTTATCAGCTGTGCAGCAATTATCCTTGTGCCCTGACTTTAAAAAGAATTCTGCACTCTCCACATCCTTTTATCAGAAGCCTGGCATTCCTGGACATCTTGAAATAATTTAAATAAAATAAAATATATTAAAAATACTGGAAAATATATTACTTTTATTTTAAAATCATGTTTACTTTGGGGTTTTTTGGTTTTGCTTTTTTGGGTTTTTTTTGGTTCTTTTTTTGGTTTGGTTTGGTTTGGTTTTGGTTTTTGGTGGTGTTTTTTTTTTGTTCTTGAAAGCTCCAAATGCATATTCTGCATCTGAGTTGTAAATTCCCTTATAATCATTCCATGGGATCATGGGATGGTGAAATCAATACATAGGCAGGTGCCCAAAAATCCTGTTTGGATTTTTGAATTCGTCTGCACTCTTGAATTATTAAGCACCATTTAAATGCATTAATTAAAAATAGCTGTTTCTTTTATTCACAATTCTCAGTAGGAGCCTGAAACCCTCTGGCACGAATGTGACTCTTAATTTGCCTTGTTCCACCCCTAACATCTTTGAAGGCCATGGATTTTTGCAGGTCCTGCTGGACATCCCACATGGAGAAGGTGCTGCTGTGCTTCCATGGTGAACACAACAGAAGGGGAGGGCAAAATGAGGTCTTTGCTGCTATCTTATTCTCTCTGAGCTTTTTTTTGAGTATTTTTCTGCCTTGATCATCTCGTGGCCCTGCAGACTCCCTGGCAGGCTCCCCATCACGGCTCTGTTTGAAGGAGGATTCTTTAAAATTTATTAATATCTGTGCTGAAAGTTGCAAGGTGGAGTTGGGATTCTGATTTTTGGCTACCCAGTTCTGTTGTACTGAACACCTGGAAGTCAATTAATCCCCACACCAATGACTGAGGGAGCTTTTCCCTAACGAGGAAAATAACTGACTGCATATTCCACCCTCAGACAGGCAAGATCTTGTTTGTTTTTTAATCACCTGCCTCTGCCAGAGCTCGGGCAGCCTTTCATGTTCCCCGTGGCAGAGGTTGGGATTTGAAGGCCAGCTGTTTATTCCGAGTGATCTCCTTGCCCTGCTGTGGCTCCATGCTGATTTTCCTGGCGCTTTTTCCATTCTTTCCCTGCCAAACCCCCCTATGCTCTTGCTTTGCCTCCAGTTGGCACCCATGGGCACCTCAGACACTTCACTCCTTCATTAATCTCTTTTCCCTTCCTTTTAATGAGCTTCTATCTCCTCATGAAGCTCCTGAGAAGGAGCCTGGTAGGGGATTTTTAGGCCTCTTGCAAGGATGTTGGATGCTTGTGGAAGACTCCTACTTTGACTCCTCATTTTTCAAATCAAAAAGCATATGCACACTTTCTTAAGCTTCCTATGTGTGCTTTGATTAATTTATTAACGTGATATTACCCATTTATTAATGTAATGGCTGCTCCATTGTTTTATGTTTTCATAGTTCTGATTTCTAAATTTCAATTAAAAAGATGCTGCGTTGTCTGTGGATTATTAAAGCAATATGAAAGTACCTTGAGTTCTGCTTCAAGGCACATCAGCCAATTTCATTCAAAGCAGCTTTGGATGATTAAGGTTGGGGCTGTTCAGCTTGGAGAAGAGAAAGCTGTGGGGAGACCCCCACAGTCCCAGCCAGGGTCTGAAGGGATTCAGGGAAGCTGGAGAGGGACCCTGCATCAGGAACTGGAGTGACAGGACAAGGGGAATGGGTTCAGACTGACACAGGGGAAATTTAGATGGGTTTGGATTGGAAAGGACCTCAAAGCCCATCCAGTGCCACCCCTGCTATGAGCAGGGACACCTTCCACTGTCCCAGGCTGCTCCAAGCCCCAAAGTCCAACCTGGCCTTGGACACTTGCAGGGATCCAGGGGCAGCCACAGCTGCTCTGGGCATTAATGGTGAGTTTAAACCCGGGCTAACAGATGGGATTGGTTTTGTTGTGGGTGTGTTTCTAACTCAAAGGTGTGGTTTTCTGACAGGGCTTCAACTGATCAGTGAATTTTAAAATAGAATTTTAGTCTTGGTCACTTTTCTGCATAATCTTCTCACTTCCCGTTGCAACTTCTATGCCATCCTAAAGCCTTTTAAAAATTCAAGCACATGTCAAATATATCTTCTTCTCTCTTTCTTTCTGCCTATTTTGAGCTCGTCTCCCTCATTATGCTTTTAAGAGTTTAATTTTTCAAAGAGTCTCAAATGGAGCTGTGTGATGACAAAGGACCTGGCCAGTGAGACAGGGATGGGGACAACAGCCATGAGCAGGAGTGGAGTGAGGAGCTTCCCAGTCCCAATTTGGGAGGTCAAGAGCATCCATCCTAATTTTTTAATGTGCTATCCCTGACATGTCTGTACCTTAACTTACTTTGGTGTGGAAAAGGCTGGAAGAGCCTCTGGACTTGAGGAACTTGTTGGAAATTACCGTGGGGACACACTTTGGGGTGTGGTGGCAGGTGACCATGGGGCTGCCCACGCACACCCACACGAGGGGTCAGTAATCTGCCTTTCCTCCACCCCTGGCTGCTTCTCCTCCTCCTCCTGGCTCATCCCTTTCCCCTCTAAGTTTCCCCTAAGCTCTCACAGCTCCCTTCCAGCTCTCAGCAGGGTGATTTCTGACAGCTCTGCCAAAACTTGGCCGAGCGTGGACTCGTCTCATTCCTATTCCCACGCTAAATTTCAAGTCCCCTCTTGCAGAACACAGCGCTGCCCAAAGGAAAGGCTGCCAGGACGAGTTGTATGTGGGAAAAAAAAAAATAAAAAAAAAAATAGGGAGTCTGGCTTTTCACAGAGCTCATTAAGTGTTTTTGTCATGCAGGGAAACATTCCAAGAGGAGAGGAAGGCCTGGTGTGCACACATCCATGCGTGGTGTACTGTACATTTGTGGTTGGTTGAGCAGCCAAGGTCACTCAGACTCTGGGAGTTGGGAATGGCAGCTCTGGAGTTGCCACTGCAGGCTGGATTGACAGAGATGAAAGCTGGCAAAAATTTTGGGGTGGCCTGACTGTGACCTTCCAGGACCTGAAGGAGCTACAAGAAAGATGGGGAGAGACCCTTTCCAAGGGATGGAGTGCCAGGACAAGGGGGAATGGCTTCGCACTGCCAGAGTTCAGGGTCAGACGGGATATTGGGAAAGAATTCTTCCCGGGGAGGATGGGGAGGGCCCTGTGAGATTCCCAGAGCAGCTGTGGCTGCCCTTGGATCCCTGGAAGTGCCTAAGGCCAGGATGGACAGGGCTTGGAGCACCTGGGACAGTGGAAAGTGTCCTTGCCCATGGCAGGGGTGGAATTTTGGATCTTTAAGGTCCCTTCCAACCCAAACCATTCCATGATTCTACACTTTTATCTTCGTGTTAAACATTTGAATTCACTTCCAAATAATGGTGAACTGTTCCCACACCCATGCACACTTCTCCAATGTAGCTATCCCTGCAGTGTCTGTGTAGGGACACAGTTTGTGGTGATTGGGAATGGGGCTGTGGCTGAGCCTCATCCCCAATGAGCTACAGCTGTGCAGGACAGGTGAATAAAATTGAAGATAATGAGCCATGGAGTGCCCAGGTGCACTGACCAATCACCAAAGGGAACAGAGGGCACACAGGTGCAATGCATGAACATGAGGGAATAAAAGGTTGGGCTGAAGAACAAGAAGGGCAGATGCTTGCAGTCTTCTCAAGTGGAATGGTGTTGCTTTGTATGGGTAGACACCTGAAGCCTTCTGAAGTAGTATGGTGTTACTCTGTGTATTGTGGCCTCTCGAGTCTGGTATATTTGTTCCTTAAGTTTCTTTTTCAGTGTGGATTTGTGGATCACAGCCTCTCTAGCTCCTGATGATGTTCCAATTTGATTTGCTGTTTTCCTATTTTCAGGCGTTTGCTGTGTTTCACTGTGTGATGGCTGAAATCCCTGATTTGAGGGGCTATTTATAGAAACACAGTCAAGTATTTGTGAGCTTCCTTTATCAAGTGTTTACTATCAGCTTCTAAGCTGATAAGGGGACTGGAACACTTTCCCTTTGCAGCCAGGCTGGGAGAGTTGGGGCTGGAGAGGAGAAGAGTGTGTGGAGATCTCACAGCTCCTTCCAGGGTCTGAAGGGGCTACAGGGAAGCCAGAGGGGGAGTTTTTCTCAGGAACTGGAGTGACAGGACAAGGAGGAATGTGTTCAGACTAATAGAGGGGAAATTTAGGTGAAATATAAGGAAGGAATTGTTCCCTGGGAGGGTGGGCAGGCCCTGGCACAGGGTGCCCAGAGCAGCTCTGGCTGCCCCTGGATTCCTGGCAGTGCCCAAGGCCAGGCTGGACTTTGGGGCTTGGAGCAGCCTGGGACAGTGGAAGGTGTCCCTGCCCATGGGAGAGGGTAGGATTGGATGGGCTTTAAGGTCCCTTCCCATCCCAACCATTCTGGGATTTTGTGATTCCTTTCCTCCAGGACCTGTCCTAAAGCTGTATCTCTCAGGAAGGAGATTGCTATTGGAATGTTTATGTTGCTTGATTAATTTGGATTTAAAAGGGCCATGAGTTGTAAATATTTTTCTCATTCTGAAGGTTTTTTTCCCTTCCAATACCCTTCCCAGTGAGATGTTGTGCTAAACCTCCAGCTCTCCCTGCTGGCTCTCTAATTGCTCTGTTTCCACTGTGATTTCTCATTTCAGGCCCGTGTGAATCCCATCAGTGTCACTCCACCCATCCAAGCCATAGATCAGGACCGAAACATCCAGCCTCCTTCCGAGAGACCCGGCGTCCTCTATTCCATCCTCGTTGGTTGGTGTCTGCTACTTTTCCTATCCCTCCCAGTCTGTTTGTGACCAGCCAGGAAAAGATTGCCTGAGAGAGTGGAACCCTGATAAAAATTCCTCTTGTGGTCAGTGGGCTGTTTGGAGTTGTTCTTCTACCTGTAGGTGTTTAATTGCCATATGGAAGTTCATTTCACGTGGTTATTTATTAGTGTTTATTCAGGTTAAATCCAGAGTTGTTGTCTGGTTTAGTGAATGGAACAGCACAGCGAGGGAAGGAGGGCTCTGCTGGGATGTGTTTTCCATTGACTGACACAAAAAAGGCTAAAAAAAGGCAATTAGGGCAGATTTCATCCCAAAAAATCACATGGCACAGGGCAGCTCCAAGGATCTTACCACATCTGCCTCCAATTTCGCTGCCTGTGAGCTTTCCTTTGTAATTTAAGGTTTATTTAGTTGGTTATGCTGCTTTCTCTTTTTTTTCTTGCTGCTTCCCTGAGTTTGGCATTTGTTTCTGGACTTGTAGGATGTGACTATGGTTAGCAGTTGCAAGGCTGCTCCCAAAATCCACCCAGAGACCTTTCTTTGGGATTTGGAAACAGGGATTTTGTGGCATCCCATCTTTCCCCTGTGTTGAACTCCATGGTTTTCCCAGCCAGGGAGAGGTGCAAGTGAGGATATTTAGGAGCACATTGTGGAGGTTTAGCTCTGCAGATGGACTTAGTTATAAATGTCATAAATTGGTTTTATTCCCAAGTTCTGCAGGGACAGCTCCACCCCAGGGCCATGTTTAGGCTGTTCTTAAGGGTTTTTGCATAATTCACAGAGTTCTTCAGGAGTGAAATTATTAAAGATGTGTGTCATGAACCGGGGATGTTGGGAATGTTGGAGTGGCTCTTCTGACCTCCAGGAAATAATTCAGGAAGGTGTGGTGCAGCAATTTGGGTTGGTTTGGGGACTACTTCTTCCTTTTTTTCCCTGTCTTTTTCTTTTTCCTGCTTTCCTTTTTCTTCTTTCTTTTGTCCTTTTTCCTTTTGTGCTTTTTTCTCCTTTCCTCCTCTATTCCTTTTTGTTCTTTTTTGCTTCTTCTCTTTTCCATTTTTTCATCACTTTTCCTTAATTTTTCCTTTATTTTTCCTTTCTTTATATTTTCTTTTTATATTCTTTCACTTTTCTTGTTCTCCTTCTTTTTCCTTTATAGTTTGCTTATTTTTCTCTTCCTCTTTATTTTTTCTTCTTTTCTCCTTCCTCTCTAAGCATTGATCTTTTTTCTTCCTTTTTTGTTCTTTTTTTTACCCACTATTTCTTTTTCTTTTTTCCAATCTTTTTTCCTTCTTTTTCTTTTCCTTTCTTATTTTTTCCTCATTTTTTCCTAGTTTCTATTTTCCTTTTTTAACTTTACTTGCCCCTAATATTTTCCTTTTTACTTCTTTTTCTTTTTTCTTTTGTTTTTGATTCCTTTTATTTTCTTTTTTGCCTTTTTTCCTTCCTATTTTCCTTCTCTTTTTTCCTTCTCGCCTTATATTTTCCTTTTCCTCTCCTTCCTTTTTTTCCTTCTTTCCCCTTCCTTTATTTTTTTTCTTTTTGCTTTTCCTTTAGTCTCTTTGTCTTTGTGAATTTTTCCATCTTTTTGCCTTATTTCTTTTTTCTACTTACTAATTTCTTTCTTTTAAAATTAATTTTCCTTTTTTATTGCTGTTTGCTTCTTTTTACCTTCTTGTTTTGCCTCCTTTTTTCCCCGCCCTTCACTCCTTTTTCCCCCTCTTTTTCTGGTATTTTCATTTCCCTATTTTCCCTCCCCTGTGCTCTTTTAAAAGATTTTTTTTTTTTTGATTTTAAGTCTACCTTCACCTGTTCCAGGATTTGCTGTTTCTGTTTTGGCCTCAGAAAATATTAAGCAGTTCCACAGAAAATGGCCCTTGCCGATATTTCTCATTTTGTAGATTTTCTCCCCCTTTTTCTTTAGATCTGAACCTCTTTCTCCTTGATATCTTTGGGAATGTTCTCTTTTTAAACTCTGGGAGGTTTGAACTGTGCCTGTGGATTGAGGGAATAAGTTACTTACTAGAGTTATTTAAAGTTTTATTTAATTTGACTCTGTTTTATTTGGTTCCTCTTTTCCCTTCTTTTTTTGTCCACCTGTGCAAGGCACATGCTCCAGGCACTGTAGCTATTTGATATATTTAACATATGGGAACAAGATATTTGGAATTCTTT